>PVLA01000824.1:0-375000 GCA_004027455.1 Hydrochoerus hydrochaeris | reverse complement strand
TGGCATGTCAGTGCTGACTGCAAGTGTTAGCCACCCTTCCTCTCCATACAGAATAAGTATATCGCTAAGTGACATGAATTTTCCCTCATTTGGGCCATGAGGAACCAACACCAAGAGAGATAAAGTAATGACAGATGTTGCCAAGATAGAAAATGCTAGAAACCTACTCTGGAGTTCAGATGCACCAGCTTCCTTCACCTGCTTGTGATAGCAGGGCCTCAGACAGCATGAGCCCCGAGAAGCAGATGAATACAAAGTCTTTGGAACTCAAAGCAGTTCTGCTACAGTACCATAAGTACTGCAATATAAAGAGACGGCCAAAGTTTATGTGTATAAAAAGGGTAAGTGAGTATCAGCCTGTGTGACTTATTGCTTTGTGTTACTGCCAACATTTTGTGGTTGTGTCTCTTAGGAGTAATAGAGTTAAATAATACTCTCAAGTGTTACTGCTATTTTTGAAGCAAAGCAATGAGCTCTAATTACAGCTTTCAGAAATTAGTCATTGAATATAGGAAAAGTGTAGGTTTGCCTTTTTCCAAAGATTGTTTTCCATCTTAACAATGTAATTAAGTTAATCTTTCTGCTGGGTGTGCTTTAATACTCCACTGGTATGAGGCTGACTTTCCTGTTGCTTTAATCATATTGCTAAATTTCTTATGGATAAATACTGTTTGAATCACTTTACAGTATTTACTTTTGTGATCCATATTCTCATCACCTGAATGGTATATAGCATTTTAGGGTACTATCCTTCCACCAGACAATATATGCATCCAACATGCACCTCTAAACATTCCCTCTGTGCTATGCTGTGTGGCAAAGGAACAGAAAGAGTAGTAAAGTTTTCCATTTTCTCATCACCTTGAGTCTTCTTCATTCTATTACGGCCGCTATACTTCTAATAAATTCTTGTGTTTATCTAGAAAAATTAGATGCATGCTTCAGGTACTTTACTGACTGGCATCTATATTAAAATGCATGATTTGGTGATATGTGTCACATTCAGTGTACCGGCACTTTTCAGTCATATGCATTTGAAAGAGGTCTGGATCCTGGACCTCTGCACCAGCAGAGTGATTCTACACAGCAGTGTTAATTGGGCAAGTTGTAAGCCTCTGGGCTTTGTAGGATGAGAAGAAAATGATGTAGGAATCACTGTTAAGACCTGGGGATATGGCACACATGATGTGTCGCTGTGACCCCCTGGCACCTCTAAGTCTTTAATGAGGTTTGGCCAGTATTTTTTCTGAGGAAACTATAAGGCTCTTCATAATCGCTCCAGACAATGTGAATGGCCTCTGCTTTGTAATCATTATTTTTATATAGAAATTGTTTTCATTTGCACAGTGCTTTGAGATACATATGTATATATGTTTGCATGTTTGAGTCTATGAACCACTTTTGCACATTTCTATGTACATAATTTTTAAAAAGGGATCTGATTCTGAAGTGTGTAAGTTTGAGTGATTCTTTTCAAGTTACCGTACCTCATATATACTTTGTATAAACCTGAAGATGAGCTATACTGTATTGCTCTGTTTTTAAAAATGTCCATAAGGGGATGTAGTTGTATGTCTATAGGAACATATTAAGAATCTGTTGTGAAAAATTACATAGAAACAGAAGCATGAATAAGAGTAAATGCACATCATACTGAGTTGTTTCAAGGACAAGAGCCACGTAGCCATGCAGTTGGTCAGCACGGTCCAGTCCGGAGAGCCCATCTTTCTGATGCCTCCTTACAGCCACTTTCCTCCCCACCCTGACCGTCCTCACTGGCCAAGGAGGACACTGTCTTCATTGGTAAAGTGCTCCCTTGTTTGTTTCACCACAGGACAGCTTGCAAAGCTAACCTTAAAGATTGCAGATTTTCCAGCTTTAAAGTTTTACTTTTATGTGAATACTAATTGTGTCACATGTGGATTGAACTTGACCTGATTCATTTTTGTCCCCTGGATGCATCTACATAACCAACTTTATTCTTGCAAACAAGCACTAGCATAGTCATTTGCAAACTGAGCTGTAGCAGACTCATGAAACACTCAGACTCCAAAGATGGAAACTGGGTTAAAATGCTGCCTGTGCTTCCATAATTTTAGCAAAGTGCTACACCTTCTCTACACTTCAGCTTGCCGGGCTATCAAATTGGAGTAATAATACTGCTTGCTCAGAGTGTAGTTGGGAAAATTAAGCTAATTGTCTGCAAAATGTTTGTGTTCTTAAGTAAGCATATCAACAGCTATAATTGTATCATTAGCCATAACTACTTTTGTTCAATATGCTCATGAGATTCTGGAGTGTGATACACTCCTTGGTCTGAAATCACTAGAAACACATGGTCTGAGAGTCAAGTTGGTAATGGTAGGGTGTTTTCAAACTCTTTAGAGAAGGTGCAGTTAAGTGTAGCTATCTTTTTACCTTTGACTCTCAGCGCTGAGTCTCCTCACTCTTCCCAGGCAGAACTCCTGCTCTGCTGGTGGGATCCACATGCTTCAGAGATCTGCGCCAGCCCCTTGCTCTGGCCCTCAGCACCCAGCTGAGAACACTGAACAATGCAGCATGAATTAGAGTGCGTGCTTTCCTGCTCCAGAACACTGCTGCCTATTCAGTGTAAGTTCTGAGAGTCTCGGCGCCTTGTAATATTTTATTGTGAAAACAAGCTCCCCATTTTGAGGGTCATGACTGTGGATTTTTTTCTAAGTAATACCACTAGAATTGGTACTCTGTCCCATTCTTGTTACACCCATATGAGAGCCAGAGCATAGGGAGCCAGAATGGTGAGCCTTGCATGTTACTTTTCTGTAACTCCTGTAGCAAAGTACCAGACACGGGAGTTCTCGAAGTTTGGAGATCAGTAATCCAAGAACAGAGTGCTCACATGCGTCTCCTTCCGTGGCTTGTGAATAACTGCTTCCTTCCACCTTTCACCTGAGTGTTCCTCCATGTCTCCTCCATGTCTCCTTTTATGAGGATACCGCTTGTATTAGGTTCGTCCTCTAAAAGTCTCATTTTGACTTACTCACTTCTTTCACGAGTCTGACATTTTGAGGCAGTGAGATGTGGGAATTCAGCGTGAATTTGACAGGACACAAGTTAAACCATAAAAGCCTAACAACCTCATTTTAACATATTTACCACTTTATTGACCCTGTCTCCAAGTCTAATCACATTGTGAGGTATTCAGGGCTAAGAATTTAATGTGTGTGTTTCGCCAGACGCAGCCTTGGGTACCGTAATGCAGCCTATATGATCTGCTTCATCATCATGATAAGATATATTAGCATGACATTTAACTTGGTGGCTCTGCTGTCTTCAAAATCAGTGTAGTTGGGATATGCCATAATTGAAATAAATATTTATAGAAACTTACATAAAATTAACATTCACAGAATTGCTTGTTAAAGGTAAGTGTGACTTGAGGACTGGGTATTCTCTTGTAAAATAATTTTAACTAATATAATTAATTCATTATTTGAGGTCTTTAAAAAACAAAGTCATTTCATAAACAAAGAAAAGCAACATTGTCTCCAGTGATTTCCCCATCCTTGATTTTTCTGTTGAAATTGTGTTTTATATTCTAGAAGGCCTTGTCCAGTTGAATTTTCAGCAATGACAGAAGCAATTTCATGATATTTTTGATATGTGTAACATGATGGTCACTAACCTCATTGATAATGGCATTTAGTATGTGACTAGTGTTACTGAAGAACTGAATTTGCAACTATAATTGTTTTTGAGTCTAAATTTATATAGATGTGTGTGTCCATAGGCCTGGGCATAGTAGTACTGTAGGTATTTCTGTGTGTTAGAGTTTGGGCTATAAAATATAACTAAATGTGCTGAATATTTTGTGGTAGACCTTGTCATACTGTTGTCTATATTTTCATTCTGTGCTATGTGTATACAGGATAACGAATGATCTAAATTGTTGGCCGACTATCACTTAGTCATCATATGGCTTCTATGAATTTTTGCCTAAAATTACATCTGGCTTGATAGTTCCATCGTATTTCTTTAAGTAGAATATCTTTGGCGTGTATGTTTCATAATAGTTTTTGTCATTCAGGGTTCCTTTGGAACCTTTTAAAAGAGAGTATACATAGGTGTTTCAATAGCTTCTGTCTTAAAAACTGAGACTGTTGTGTTGTTCAAGCTCTTTCACCAGCTCTTTAACTATAGATACTCCAGCAAGCTGGGGCATGTGCACTTGTGTGCACAATGGCAATACAACATAATTACATGTTCCACTATCGTTTCGCTAACATTCTCTTGCAGATAATAAAAATCAATTTGTTAAGGAGAAACAGTAAGTCTTAACTGATTTCCTGAATGAAAGTCTATATTTTCTTTCTTTACTTCTGTGCAGTTCTATGAGCAGCGACTCAGTAAGTTTTTCATTCCTATAACTTCACTGTTGGAAAGACATTGTCTTGCTTTTATTTTTCTTTTCTAGCACCATATTCTGAAATTTTAAAGCAGGGATAAGTCAGCTTCACTTGTCTTAATGGCTCATTGTGGTGAATATTTTCAGATTAAATATCATGGTCAGTGGCGTAAAGGCAAAGTGGCGAATGTTCAGTGACAGATCACGGATTGAAACAAAGCCACTTCCTCTGGAAATAGTGAAGGCAACGAAAAGCTTTACCACCTTGCTTTCTGAGTCCTTGCCTTGGATTAAATTAAGATCACATCAAGCAGATTAACAGGAGAGAAGCATGTAAATTTGATTTTGTAAACACGAAATTCCCCTAAGAAAATGCGGACATAAAAGCATGGCAAAATCCAGTTGCTTCTAGACTATAGAACAAAATGGCAATTTAAAAAAATACCTAAAATGTATACAGAAGCTAAAGAAGCCAAGGATTGTTTTAGCAAGGTCTGCTTGTGCAGCTATTTTTTTTGTTTTGATTCTGTATCTGGTAACAAGAATATTTTCTCCATGTACTACAGAAAAGAGAAGGGCAGGATATCCTCTTTTCCTCTGCTCTTTATAACTTCCTTTAGCTAGAAATATTCCTCATGCCAAAGGGGCACATTTGGGGTTAGCACACTCTGCTACATTCTGTAGCATAAATACTGAGGATCCCAAGTGTTTGAGATGGTGCATCCCTGAAGCACCAGTCTGAAGTGGAGATTCCCAGCAGGATGAGCAGTTAGAGGGGGTAAGAGAGGCAGGACTTGGTGGGGGGGAGAGGGAGGGAGAGAGAGAGTGAGAGAGAGAGAGAGAGAGAGAGAGAGAGAGAGAGAGATTTCCTGGGGTACTGTTGTGAAAGAGGCATCAGGTAATATCAAGAGGAGGTTTGGAGCTGGTCCCTCCTGAATTGTCTGGCTTTGAGGTGAATGTGATGCTTTATTCTGCAGAACCAGCCAGCCAGCAGATGGACTGTGCAGCTTGAAGGAATACAGTCTTGTATGCAGCAGCTTTCTTGGCAGTGACTTTTGTAAGCTTTTACAAGTGAGCACTCCTGGCTGGGAAAATGAGTGCTTCATGCCCAAAGTGTAGCAGAGAAACTCACTATCTGTAGCATGATATTAGAAGGCTGGACAGGTATATCGTTGATTCTTCTTAGCAGGTACCAACATATTAAAATGATGTCACTATCATTGACTATCAGGAAGGGTATGCAATCATTTAATAAAATTTTCACTTATTCATAAAACTCACATACTATATAAATATATGTGTGAATAATTCTATATTTATAAATTATTCATATAATTTAGTGCTTTAGTAATTTCTTAACTGGAAAGTCAAAATGATATGAAATGATTGTTAACTTTAGCAAATCTGTTTGTTTCTGATAATGCCAATAAGCACACCTAGGAAGATTATTCAGAGAGATGAAAAAGAAAAGGAATGAGTGTTACCAGGAAGGAAGTCCCTCAGAATCGAGAGGTCAACAGTGTCATTTGCTGGGTGAATGTCATGTAGGAAGGAGACTGAACATGCCCACTAGATTCACGAGCGCTCAGCAGATGGCTCTCTGTGGGTGAAGAACTCTCCTTGTGCTTGCAGGGAGTGCAAACATGAGTGGATGAAGCATAAAGGAGGGGTGACTTTGATAGTTCTCACAGGGGTTTGTGATGCAAACCTGAAAAGAGCAGGAGTCCAAAGGGGAACAACCTCTCCCGTCGTCTCCGCCCACTAAGGAGGCAGGGAAGGGTGCAGTCTCTAAGGAGGTGGTGTCTAAAACTCAGGCAGCTCTCATTATGTCCTTTTGTTAATTTAAAAAATAAAATATGCATCACCCTATGATTGTGTTAATTTTAAAGATAATTTACCTGAAGCAACAGGAGATTAAATTCAAGACATCAAAACCCATAACCCAAGTTTACATTGTTCACACACTTTGTTTACGTGGTCTCACCTCCATTCATAAATCTAGACTTGGAAGCCACTAGACTTAGCAATTTACCTGAATTAACAAAAAAGAAACAGTTTAAAAAGTGGCGTCCTAGAATGGGGTAAGGATGTTTAAGTGACGTCCCTCAAGCCTTGGTGAACATTCATTAGCTTTGTATGTATCCTGCTCTTCATTCATTTAACCCTAACTTAGCAAGTAGTTGAGAGGACTTCTCATATGATGAGCTGTCTTGAAGTAAGCAGTATTGGAAAAAAGCAAGCAATTGTATGTCTGCACTTGTGGAGATTCATGCTAGGCTGGAACACAGACGATGAAATATTTAAGTAAAAGCTGTAGTGTGACAGCTGGCCACGCGTGGTAGAAGTAGGGCCTGGTTGTGGGAGCATAAAGATCTGTGATTTTAAACTGAGCAGCAGGGGAGGGCGAACAGCATATCTAAGCACAGTGTTAAAGAAGAAAGGACACAAGGGCTTCTCACACTTGGAACAGGAAGGGTGGAATAGCAGGAGGTGTTTCAGTGGGGCGATGCTGAGATGAAGGTGTGGCTGACACGTGTGAAGCAGCAGGTGCCTCTGGGTTGGAGCAAACTCAGCTGGGGAGCAGAGAATTGGAGATGAGCTGGAGAAGTGGCAGGAAGATGGGAAGCCCGTGGGACACTGCTGGCTTTCAGGTTGTAGGTCCAATCATAGCTGCTTGGTGCTGGCAAATCTTCCCACTGGATGGAGACTGTGTTACACTCGCTATTAAGAAAAGCCATCCTTACACGGAGGATCGGAAGCCCAAGGATGGCACGATCTGATGTACTTCAGCAGCAACACCGTTGAGAAGACCCGGAAAGCATCCAGAGTAAAAGCAAAGAACCTGGACAAAGTTGTGCAATCGCTGAGGCCAGAGGAGATGGCAGACTGAACTTGAATGTTCACAGTGCACGGGAGGGAAGGGGTTGCAGCCTGGGTGTATTCTTGAGCTGCTGACGAAGCGATGTAGGCATGGAAGGTCAGTGAGTGGTGAATGGCTTGAGCAACAGGAAGAAACAAAGTTGACATGAGACAAGAAGCACAGCAGAAAAAGTAGGTGTAGAGACATGGTCAGGAGCTCGGACATGCTAACTTCATCATCCAAGAGACTTCATAGCTATACATCTGAAATTTTAGCAGACAGATCAGATTGGAGACAAAAATGTTAAGAATCATCAGTTAATCATAGACATTTAAAGCCAGGAGACAGCTTGACATCTCGGAGGGAGTGACAGAGATCGAGGAGAAGCTAAACCCAGGTCATGGGCTCCAGGGCAGCTCTAACATTAGGAATTAGAATGAGGAAGAGCTGGTGAATAAGGCATATCCCAATAATTCAGGGAACAACCAGAAGGAAAGGTGTGTTGGAAGCAACAGAGAAAATATTTACAAAGTAGACATTGCTCAATTGTGTCAAAAATGCTGACTGGGTTAGTAAGATGAGAATGAAGAATTGACAATTCCGTAAGCTTCGTGTTTACTTTCAAACAATTCACTTTCAAATTACTGCGTAAACATCAGGACTGTGTATTTGTCCTGCCATGACACAGAAATCTCTGCATTTCAATCTTTATTGCTCATTAAGCATGTCTAATTGTGTTGCTTAATTTCTAAAGTCAACCTGCATTTCTAAATAGGGTCAGCAACCATTTTGACAAATGTCTAAAGATAATTTGACCTAAAAATTTAGTATTCCAGAGATTCAGAATCTGAAAAGAACTTTTGTCTCCTTTATTCTTACTTTGCCCAGTTCTGCTAATGATGAAATAGAAATTTGCTATAGATGAAGCTAAGATCTTTAGAAGTTGGCTTCCCACAATCTTCCATTCTTAATAAGTTCTTCCTTCAAAATGAACTCTTATTGCAATCTTAAATACACTCTTCTCCTTGTGTATAGCACTGAAGTAGTACAGTTTCTTTAGAAATTAGATTACTACACATAAGATGCTGAAATAAAAGATGTGGAGAAATACAACATTAAACCAAAAGAACTGTACCAATTACAGAGCATATGCAAATGTTGCAGCATCCAATCATATCATACAAATTGCCACCTACTAAACGTTGTTATTGTGCAGCGCCTTGATCTCAATGACCAGGTTCCCTTTCAAGTAGCAGGCATCTAACATGAGGGCTTTTCAGAAAAGCACCCATAGTATATTCTAGACCATGTGTGAGGAAGAGCTTCCATTCTTCCCAAGCCTCTTGCACTAACACTGCTAAGAGAGTCTGCACCAAAGAGTGGTAGAGACCTTACAAACACACCTCCAGACCCGAGCGGGGAGGGCAGGCGCACACAACCTGCTTTTCCACCTCTGGGAATCCTGGGCTCTGAACAGCTGAGCACCAGCTTAATTGATTCTAACCTGAACTGCAGAGCCCCATTTTTTAGAAGCAGATGAAAAGAAAAAAAAAATATATGAATAGAGAAAGCATTGTATCTGAGCCCTTCAGAAAGAAAAAGTCAAATCTGCATTATTCCGTGTGTTCTCGTGCCCTGTTTATAATTTGTAAAATATACAAAAAGTGCAATCAGGGATCTTTTGAATAAAGAGTCCAGGGAAATGCATAATGTGGGAGGTCTACAGCTTGGTTCTAACAGCACAAAAAAACAAGCATTCTTTGAGTACAGAGAGTGAAGTGTGTTGTCTCAGTTCACAGTGCGTGCTGGGTCCCTTCACCACAGCCTTGATAAGACCCTAAGTGCAACATATCAGCCTGTGCTGCAAAATTTATTGCTGAAAGGTCTTTTACACTTTAGAGAGTATTTTATTTATTCTGTTTACCATTAATAAATCTTCTGTTCTTCCACATGGACACATATGCCTTTTCATTTTAACTTAGGGGCAGGCTTTATTACTCCCTAGTATCTCTTCCATCTCCAGATATAGAAGAGGGGGAGTCCAGCAAGCTAAAATGCACATCAGTTTTTGTGGAAACCATGGTATCACAGAATTAAAAATATTTTTAAAGCCCTTAACTGCAGCCTACTGCCTGTGCTATTCTCAGGAGGGCTTGGCGCACAAATCAAAACTCCAGCATATTTATGCAGCCTGGCTATAGAGTTCACAAAAAGCCTAGAGCTACAGCAAGGCTTTGAAAACATGCAAGAGTCTCATCTGAGTAAATCCATGGGAAGAAATTCTGATGGAATTACACAGGCCAAGATTCTGGCTGCCAGCAATTGTGTTCAAACGGGTCAAAGGGGCTACATGTGTATTTTCACTTCCTTGGGGTGTGTGTCGCCCACCTCATTCCCATGCAAAGTGCTAGGACTGAAATTAATCGGCTCTACAGGGTCCCTTCTGTCACTGGCAGAACAGACATCCTGGCACTTCTCCTTTACAGGTTTCCTATTTGAAACCATCTGCAGTCTATTGCTTGCCTTTGTTAAATCCCCAGTGAAGGTAGCCCCCATCACTGCAAGTGCAGAGGCGCATGCTAAGCGGGTCCAAGCACTTGTTAGCGGCATGAGTTTCATTGTCTTCTGGCCGGAAGCCCCAGTTTCTCTCTTTTATTCTGATTTTTCTTTCACAAATATGTTTCATCTTAGATTATAAGAATGAGATCAATTTTATAATGTTGTAAAAACCAAGTATTCAGATCCATGCATCATAGGCCAGTCACCTACCAGCGGCCGTGCAAGGCAAGTGAGCTGAAAGCACACCAGACACAATCCAAGCCTGCTTCTGAATGTGTCTTACACGTGGGCTCTACCAGCAACCCCCAGGTGGCTTTCAGATTAGCATAGCTAGAGGCAGGTAAGATGGTATTTGAAATATACGTAATTCAGGTCACACACATGTGACGCAGTTCTCATTTACATGCAGAGGTGCCTCGGCTCACTGACTTCATTGGTTTCACGATTCTGGTGAACTTGGCAATGGTTGTGTTCATCTCCCGAAGTGGAGTTTGCACAGAGAAGCAAAATTTTGCAGGAAGATTCTGTTTGACACCTAAAGTATTGTTTGCAAACAGAAGCAGTCATGACTATATTTATTTATATTTATTTATAGGGAACTGACCATATCCTGTTGAGATTCAAACATCTAAGTTTACAGTACTTTATTCATGGTGACATCTTCTCGGTAAGCTCTTCTTTAAAAATAAATGAATATTAAAAGTGTCACCTGGGTTGCATGAGGGTTCCTGACTATTTTGACATTTAGAAAGGGCCCTGTTATGCAGGGATGTCTGCGTTCACTGTTACACGGATTATGCACACAGTTCAGGTACCCTGTGGTCATAGCGCTGCTGACACACATTGTCTTGCACGTGTCATTAGGAACATTGGTGTGGGTATGGACTTAGGGTGACAGTTGCTTGGTTTGTTGGTTAAACTAAATGCCAGCCCCTCACTGACCTCCCTCAGTACACAGCATGTCACTGAAAATAACAGTGTTCATACATTTTTCTCACAGTGTTTTGCATGGCAATTAACACTTAAATACAAATCAAAGAAGTATACCTTTCAGGAAGTAATGTGTTTTCTTTGTTACATCAAATAAGGTAGCACTAGAGCAATATTCTGGGATGTCTTTTTCCCCTGATGTGTGTTTGGTCTTTGAATTCCTGGTGATATTTGGTTTTATTGTGTCACCATAAATTATGAAGTTGGGCTAAAAATATTTAAAAGTTTTTGGCAGTTTACAGTATTATTACATCAAGGAAAAACCACTTACTCAAAATCACAAAAAAGGAAAAAGCAAACTATTACCCCTAAAATTATTTTCCTTAGAAATGGTTACTCATCAGATGTGACGAATCCTTGAAGCACTGATCTGATGATTTCCTCGTGATAAAGTGATCGGTGACAGGTCTTTGTTTGCGAAGACCTCATGGTCCAGTCAGGAAGAGGACCAGTACTGCAAGGGGCTGCAGGAATGGCAGCCATGGTGGCGTCTCTGGGAGGAGATTCCTCTCCTTGACGGTATGGAGGGCAGGCAAGGTGAGACAGCTGGCACTTGGTGTGGTCAGTCTACAGCTTTAGAGGAACAAAATCAGAGGCAAAAGTGGAGTGAATGTATGCATATGGGACACTTAGAGATGTTGACTATGCATTTGGTCTCCCAGAGAGCACATTAAAAACTCATATGGCTAACTGATGTAAAAAGCTAGATGGTCCCTGTATTAACTTACAAATTGCAAAACTGCAAATGAGAAAAGCACTGTGTCAGAAAGGGTGAGGATGGGGATTCTTGGTAAGTCAGGGAGCTAGGAAAGAGGGGAGGAATGAAGACAGTATGGGAAGTGGAAGTAAATCCAGCGATGACTTCGGAGGCAGAGTAGGAGAATTTGCTGATGAATTCTCAGGGTGCAGAAAGACAGAGAACCCTGTTCTGTGCAGCTGGTAGAATGATGTGTTCTTTGCTGCAGTTTTGGGGGTTGATTAGTGAAGACAGATGTTCACTTTTGAATATAATCAAATTATGATGCCATAGAGACAAACAGATTGAGATTTCTACCTGGCAAAGGAGACAGAGAAAAATGGGCCTTACAAGAAAGCCTGGAAATACATGGTAGGAATTTGAGAACATGCTTCTTTCCAGAAGAGATAATGCACCAAGACCCTGAGCACTGATGAGAAGCAGAGAAAGATTTGTGAGTTACAGGTAGCATTTTGGTGTGAAGAGAAGCACAGACAGCATTTCATATGCAGTTCTGAATAGGTGGTGAGGTTTTGGTTTTAAGATCAGCAATGCACCACTGAAGTGTATCAGGCTATGAACTGATTTAATTTAAAATGTCCTTTGAAGGAAAGTGCATTACACTTATTGGTCAGCTTTGCTGATTCTCGTGCCTTCCGTTTAAAGGAAGAGAGGTGCGGGGTAGCTCCTGGGTATAGGAGGGCAGCATGTGGCAGACTGGATCCAAGGCAAGAGCATTGTGGCATAGGGAGAGCAAAGATTTTTAGTTCTTGGTGGCCAGGAAACCAGGCAGGGAAGCTGATGAAAAGGAAGGAGCGAGAGGTCATACATAGGATCCAAGTCACACCTGCAAGACCCAGCCAGACTCACCCAGAAATGGAGTGTAGTGACACCCCCCTCCCAGGCAGCTCTCAAGCCAGTCAAGTAGATAATCTGGCTTAACTCACATATACTCAGCTTTACAAATAGAGACCTTTAAAAATACACCAACAAACCCAGAATTAACTCAGTTTTATGCAAAAAAAAATGAAGTTAAGGTAATGAAAACTGAACATTTAAAAGGAGAGTAGTCAGTGGTTTCTGAGCCTAATTCACCAACATGAACAGTTACAAGAATTATCACCATGATATTGCGATTATTGCCTTATCTGACACCATTTACTGAACACCACATGAGGCAATATAATTGGGAAGAAATTATAGCATTCACGAGTAAACATTGATACTCAGTTCTTTTCCATGGTTTTTATTCTCCCCATGTGTACGTTCATCTTCCATTATTGGGTCAAAGAAACTTCAAAAGTCAAAGAGGAAGAATACTTATTTTTGTTCACCATTTCTGAGGTTTCAGTTATATGACCTTGTAGACTACGGACTTGTGAGATAAAGGTGGCAGTGTGTGGTAGAGCAAATCTGCTCACCATAATGGCAGCCAGGAAGCAAAGAGAGACAGGAAGTGCTTAGAGTATCAATATCCTGGTCAAGGATCTGCCCCACTGCAACATAATCTTCTGTAAGGTTCCACCTGCCAAAGGTTCCCCACCTTCCAGCATTGCCACAGGCTTTGTGACCGACTCTTTATGACATGGCTCTTGAGGAGCGTTGAAGATCTAAACCGTCCCACCTGAAGTACCCTTCTGTGTGCACACACCGGCCCACTGCTCAGGGCTGCCAGTTTATATTCCTCCATGGTGCCGTGTTGGCTGGAAACATGCAAGAGAAGTGTGTAGTTTATTTGTATCTTTGTCTCTATATATGACTAAATAACCCCAATCAATTTACTGACAAAATGTTATCTTTTCTAAAGTCTATAAAACAGACTAAAATGTATACAGCAAAAAGAAAGTCCTTATATTTTAATATTAAATGCTTGGTCAATTCTAATGTAGCTCAAATTAAACTAAAGGAAATTGAACAAAAATCAGGGGAAAACAGTCAAGTGATAAATTGATATGATGTTATACCTATTGATTTTCAGAGACTAAAAGGTCTGACAATACTAAGTGTTGGCTAAGCATTAGAGACTCCCACATGTTCATGGAGAAAATAAAAGTACCTATGATAAGGAAATGTTTGCATGATGTACAAGAAGACATGTACTAAAATCTAAGAGTAAAAGATAAAAAAAACTTCAGTTCTGAACATCTGTAAAGCAAAAAATCAGGAGATAAATTATGGTTTATTTTTACCATAAATGCTATTAAAATTTATGAGATAGATTTCATAAGTAACGATAAACTTCAAAAACCACAATATTTGTTTTTTGGTTTGTTTATTTGTTTGTTTTGGTTTTTTGAGACAGAGTCACCCTACATAGCCAAGACTGGCCTCAAACTCACTCTCTAAACCAAGGAGAACAAACTGGATCCAATACTGTACACACACCTACCCATGCAGAAAAGGAAAGGGCATAGTTGTGTTTTCCACACTGTGATCATAGGTGCTGCCCCACACACCACAGTAATATTTCTAACTGATCAGATCATTGGTTAAGTGTTTTATGTGGGCTTTGGCATTGCGATGAGATGAAATTGCAGGTCAGGTTTCAGTGAGATGAAAAAGCACTGCAGTGGATCACTCATTACTGAAAAAAAGGTGGCTTTAAAAAGATCCTCAGAATTTGAGTAAGTGAATAAAGTGCTTGGGAACAAAGTGTTAGCACACACAGCCTGACCCATACTAGCTGGTTTTGTGTTGCTGGGAGGAAAGGATTTCTTTCTTTTTTTTGCTGAGCATTTCAGTCCATGGCCAGCTGGCTTCAATGCAAAGGTAGCATCCTGGAAGCACATGGCAGAGGCAAGATGCTCCGTTTGGTCGCCCAGAAGCAGAGCGAGAGTTGTGCTCTAGAGAGGAAGGAACCGAGAGCCAGACACAGTCGCCAAGGTCACCACACCACGAGCCATCCAGAGATATGGAAACCATGCCTCACTCATCTCCAGGCAGCTCCCAAACCAATCAGGTTCATCACTGTGTGCATCCTGCTGTTTGTGCTCAAACTCTTTTTCCACTTGAAGCTGACTTACTGGGTGACTTATATGTAACATATCAGAAATCTTAAAAGTTGTAACTGATCACACTACAAATAAATCAAGGTCAATGAGAATAGCCTGGCAGGAATGGTCACGTATTACATGTTAGAGATCAGACTCTACCTCTTCAGTGGCTCTCAGAACTTTAGCAGAACTTTGATGATCATCTTATCATTTACTGAGTATTTACTATGTGCCAGCTACTGGGGTTTGCAAAGATTAACTAACTCTCACCGTGACCCTTGAGCTGTATGCTAAGATTTTTTCACCTTTACAGAAGTAGTTGCCAATGCACATATTTTAAATGACTTTTCCAAAACTTCAATAACTATTCTGTGATGAGGACAGAATTCCAGAGCTCACGTTCTCAACCATCATACAGTGGTGACAATCACGGTCTGAAATGAAAAAAAATATATATATATATATATATATATATATATATATATATTTGCAAATCATGCCTTACGCATGAAGAAAGACAATGTCATAATTCACACACATGCAGTTTGTCAAGAAAAAGCACAGAGAGATAGAACAGCAGTGAACAAGCAATGCTGAGAAGAAGCCAGACAGCTAGTAATATAGCAGCCGTCACCGAATGAGTTCTGGGTTACAGTGACCAAGGATGAAATGGCACGAAGTTATATACCTCTTGCTTAGTGTTGCTGGCATTTGAACGTAAGTCTGTGGACCCTAAGTCTGTGTCATTTCATCACACCATGTATATTTGGGCATCTCAGTCTCACCGTGTGGAGTAACAGAATAGGGTGTCCCTGTGGTCACCATTCCTCAGATTGCTCCTGACACCCATTCTCCCCAGCACAGGTGAAGGAAAGGAAAGAGGAATGAGAAACCTGAATGTCAGGATGTCACCAGACATTTACTAGAGAGTCACGACAGGAACATTACATTTTACCTTTCTTTTACTCTGAAGCCCTTGCCCTTCAGGGACACCAGTCGTGGAAAGAGCCAGAAAGAAATGCAGCCAGAGCTTCAAGCATCATAAAGCAAAGGAAATGTTCAGCTTTCAGCCTTCTGTGGGAACCGGACAGCATCAGTTCTTGAGCAGTGGTACATTAAATAGCAGAAGACACCCTAGGGATTAAGTACCAGGTGTATCAGTCCATGGGCAATAAAAGGTTGCTTATTTTAGTACAGGATTCCTGGGCATCTGGGGAGAAAGTGCATCAGTAGACACTTTGGGGAGGGAGTGAGACAAAAGGAAGTGTCAGCTGAGAGGGCAGGAGAAATATCTTTAAGTACCTACTGTCATGTGTTTCGCTCTAGGCAAGTGGGTCACAGCGACAGCAAAAGATCCAGGTCGAGCAAAAACAAAGTTCAGTGTTCTTTTTAGAACAATGCACCTGTCCAGATTGGCACCTAAGAGGCACAGTGACAAATAGCAAAATGCTGTGCAGATAGAAGCTTTAACTAAGGACAGTATTGAACAGTCCTTTTCAAATCTGCATAGCATAGCATAATCTGCATAGAAAGCAGCCATGGGTGTAGGCTGAGTGGCGTGTAGTAGAGCTCACCTCTGTGAATGCCATGAGAACTACAGAACATTTATGCAGAATGCAGACTGCAGTCTTCAGCCTGGTGCAAATGCAGGACTCCTAAGAGAAATGTAAGGAAACAGGTCTTGACCTGTCAGCCAGGTTCTGAAGGAACTTCTCCAAGGAGAATATAGGCCTTCCTTTTGGATTGGGTTGCTGTAATTAGAACAGGGCTTTTGTGTGTTTTTCTTGTATGTACTTAAGTTATTTTTTTCTGGAAAGAGATGGCTGTAATACTTGTACTACAGTGCAAATTTGATTGCATTTTCATTCATCAGATAAGGAGTGGAGGAGTATGAATTTTGCAGCTACAGAAAACCTGTAATGCACCAGCTACTTCACATGTATTGTCCTGTTACCTTGGTCATGCCTTCCGGTTTAAAGTAAGTAGCAGGGGAAGTGGAAATTTTTTTTCCCAAGGTGGAAGGGGTATAAGTAGCAGAGCTGTGACAGGCAAACAGGTGGCTCCTCTGGTTTATATTCCTTAGACTACACATTTTGTCTTTGCATATTCTCAGGAGGAGTAGCAGGGCACAGGCAAAGAATGGCCACCAGCCACTGTGTGTCAGAGGAATCAGAGAGAATACCAGGAAAATCCCGGCTCCTCCAGGAGAGAAGCCAGGAAAGCTGTGTCTACTTAGGGAGAGCCGCTTACAGGAGACAGGTGTGTCACGCATTGAATGTCTTCATCACTGATTTTCAAAGGAGGAAGAGTAGTTCTTCTCCAGATCAGGTTTGAATATAAACTAACAGTGAAGTCACCCATGTCACTCCCTGCCTTCCAATGCTGGGGACTGTCAGTCCTTTACATGCCTTATGCCTGGTGCACTACAGCCTCAATGTCCTGATTTGTAATGAACAAATTAGAACAAGAGGGTGAGAGTTTTCAGCCGTAGCTGCATGAGCCTGTGACTTGGAGAGTGTAGTTTCACTCATCTGATTCTGTGGAAGTGCTGATATTTCTGAATCCCTGTTTCATGCTAGGTTTGATGTTAGAAAAAATAAAAAAGCAAATAGATTCCATCTGTATGTTCAAGCCACATACTATTTAGTAACAGAGATACAGTGGTGGCTTAGATAAATGCATAAAATGTGAGAACACCTCATGTAGTGTGATGTGTTCATTTTTTCGAGTGTGTCCCTTGAAATCTCTCTATCTATCCAAGTAAATTTCATTAACTTATTCATCCTTAAAGCGTTCGTTAGGCAAGTCCTTTCTTTTCTTCCTTGTTTGCATTTTCGTATCTGTAAAATACAGGTGGTAACCCAGCCTAAGTGATAGATATAGACTGCAACTAAAAAATATATTCATATAAATTGCTTTGAGTTATTTGGAGAAAATATGCTTGTCACAAACTGGTGTTAACAGAAATCTAATCACATGGCTGGAAACATTAAAGATCACACATTCTGGGGTAGAACTTCAGGAGTCCAGCGCTCATGGAAGGATGCATTACTGTCAGTCATGAATATTACAATTGATTTAATGTTGAAATTAAAGGCTTTGCTTTCATGCCTTCAAAAAGATGTCTACCTTAAAGCAGTAGATTTTAATTTTATTCTTATTATCCTGATTTTTTTTAAAAGAATGTTTCACAAAGCCTTCCTGTAAATGGTCGAAACTTACACCTACAGTAGCCTAAATTGCAATTTAACTATGCAAAACATAGGTAGGAACTTCAAATATATATGTTGAATGAATTAATAAAAATATTACAATTCTGAAATATGTTGTGACTTGTTAAAAAATAACCAGTATATTTCAAACAAAAGTTTTGTAACTATACTTTTGAAAGTGATGATAAATATTTTTGTAGTAAATGTAATTCTTTGTATAACATGAAGGAGCAGGTAATCATGTTTTAAATCTGTTCAGGCTGTGTAGAAAGTGCCATAAACTGGCTGACTTACAAATAACAGGACTTGAGTTCTCGTACTTACAGAGGCTGCCCCAAGATCCAGGCCTTAGCAGATTTGGTGTCAGCTGGACATTTGTCCTCATAGACAGCCCACTGGCACTGTGACTACCCACGAAAGGGCAAGGGTCATGTCTTCAAGGCCCTTCTTCATCATACCATCACCTTGGGGTTCACCATGTGAATCTGGGGGAAGACAAACAGTAAGCCCATTGAAGTCCATAATTGTAAAGTTTAATTAAGTAAAAAGTGACATCAGCTCTTAAAAGTTTTTAAAAAGATTTATTTTCTATAACAGGCAAATATATATATATATATATATATATATATATATATATATAGTCTTTTTGTGACACGGTCTTGCTATATAGTTCAGGCTGGTCTTGGGTTCACTTTGTAGCCCAGGCTGGTCTCGAACTTGCAATGATCCTCCTGCCTCAGCCTCCCCAGTGCTGAGATTATAGCCATGTGCCACTATGCCTGGCCCAATGTTATATTTTTCTACTGATTTAAATGGACCATGATTAAAGAATAACAAAGTAGTGATTATTACTTTTAAGGAAGTCAACAAATACATCATTAAAATGTGATGACAAGGGGCAAATAAATTGTTAAACAGAATAAATCAAAAAGCAAATCAATTAGTGTTGACAGATTATGAAGGAAGTACTGAAAAGTTATAGAAGAACAACTAAAGCACAGGTAGGGATTAGGTGTGTGGGGAAAGCTGGGTACTGTACACGTGAAGGCTGGCTTGGAATGGTTCAAGGCAATGAGACAGTGGTGTTGCCAACAACGTGATACAGTACAATACATTTGAAAGCAAATAGTTTGCATGCTGCACAGTCATGCAATGAAAGTAAAATATAAATATCCAGTGCATATAAAGCAGTTCAGTCCTACTATAATCAGGTCCTGAGGTGACATTCATAGTCCTATTAGATAAAAATACATTGATGCTTAGGATTTGCTTCAGCATTTTACCTATCAGGTCTTTGTTTCAGAGCATGCATTTGTCAGAATCATGCACTACTTCCCCTGAGGACTCAGGTAGGCTGTTTAGGGGCTTTACCATCTGTTAGAACCACAACCTATGAGCAGTGATGGAAGCAACAAGAATTCTAGGTCATCTCCTGATGACTCTTGGTTTGCTGTAGGAATAAAAGCAAAGAGTTCTCAGATATTTCTTTTTAAGATATAGCACAAATATGCCAGTGCAAAACTGATCACTTGGGAATAAGAGAAAAACATATGACAGTTCGGCTTGTATATGAAACCAATAAATTTGAAGTTAGACATACAGAGATTGATTTTTTTAGAGTATATGGATACATGTAATGTAAATTTCTCTGGCTTCTTGCTCTGGTAAAAGAAGATATTATTTGTCAGGCATGGAGGTATATCTTCAGTCCCAGCACTTTGAGATGCTGAGGCAGAAGGGTCATGAGTGTGAGTCTAGCTTGGTCTCTGTATATATGTCAAATAGGATGGTGGTATAGCTCAGTGTGAAGGCACTGGGTTCCTTGCCCAGTAACACCAACATGCCACACTTATACACAGATTATTTTCAGTGAGAACTTTTAGATAGGAAATAAAGTACTGGTGTGAAACTTTTATAAAAAGCAATTATTTTTGCACACTTGGCAATAAGAAAGCTCTACTAAATGTAAACTGGAAGTTGGATTTTGTTACATTTTCATCTTTGGGCCTGTATCACTCAGTTCATCCTTGGGACAGGGCTTCGGAGGTTTCAGTCCATGCTTGACTGGCTCCAAGGTGGGACCATCATGGCGGAAGAGCCTGAAACTGATGAGGTTGCAGTGGCCAGAAAGCAGAGCAGAGGAACAGAGCTGGAGAGGAGAGCAGGGAGCGTGGATAGCGTGGAAGGTACCAAGGAGAGTATTTCACTGACCTCTGAAGCCTGTAAAGTTGACACTGAAGTGAACCATTACAAGGGCTGTGAAGACATGGTATGTGCCGTGTGGAGCTTTACTCCAGGAAAAGGGCTTCCTGTTACCCATTAGCACCACAGTCTCCATTTTGCCCACCCAACATAGAAAAAGAAAGACAAAACAAACACAATGCACAAGGTTTAAAACAACAGACAAACAAAAACACAAATGTGGATTTGGGAGATCCAGAGATTTAAGATTTCAACCCAAAGTGTGCCACCTCGTGAATGTGTGACTTGTCTTTAGGGTTCCAGATATGTTATTTTTACCCATGTGAAGGGCAAAGGAGATGGATTATATCATTGCTGGGCTTCTCTTCATCTCTTAAATTTTATGAGTGTAATTTTACTAAATTAAAGGAAATTTTGTGAAATTGAAGATGAAGTTATATTTGTGAGCGTACATTGCAAGAGTTAAATTATGCAATATTTATGATAACACTGATGACTTTTGTACCCTGAAGGTCTTTTTCTTTGTGTGTTTGAGGATACATTTGATTATCATTGGTGCAGTGGTTCCAAAGATCTGTCATTTCTTGCAAGAGCCAGGATGTTTAGACATCCATTTACTACCATTTTAAGTAAAACTTTACACTTTTCTTAAATTGTCTCACATTTTAAATTAAATTGGCAATAATATCCATAAAATGAATTTAATATGCTGATTTTATTTTTTCTAATGGATACTAAAATACATGCATAAAATTCTTTCATGAGCTACTTAAAATCATTGTAATATTTTTGGAAATTGGGCTGGAATATTATTGGAACATGGTAGCTACAGCAAGATTAAGTGGGGAGACACAAAAATGATATTGAAATATTTCATGATAGTCAAATAGCACTTTCTAATTAGAAAGATGGGAATCAGAGGAATGGAAGATGTACAGCACAAAGAGCGGACATGGTATGTGAAGACGGAAAAAATAATTCAGTTCATCTTTATTTCTTGTCAAGATCATAGCTATGTCTGATAGTAAAACAGACCTGTACACAATAGGAAGAATATTAACTACTATTAGGGTTGTGTTCAGGGAGCAATTGTCTGAGCAATTCCCTGCTATAGGAGTGTAGAAATACAAGGAGCTGTGACGTGACACGATGTAGAGGTGTGAAAGAACCCAAGACAGTGTGGTTGACATCACCAGGTTTGGGGGATGTTGGTAATAGCCTTGATAGGTAAAAAATAGAAATTGAGGAAAGATGGGTCCTGGAGTTGGGGGAAGTCCTTCTAACAAACAAACACAAACAAAAGAGTCTTTAAGAAATTTTGATCTGCTATGTCAGTTGTGTGTTTCTTCCTCTTTACACAGATGTACTTAAAAGTTAAATGATACTTATTTTATGTGCCAGGTATTTTTAAGCATGAGTATTAACTTACCTTAAACTAGATGAGTAGTTATCATTAGTGCCGCCACTTTTTCCATGCAGAAATGTGGCACCAAGTGGTAAAGTGCTCACCCCAGCATGTTGGGACCAGTATTCAGCCCTTGCAGATGTCCTGCTGCTGTACTCAGGCTGCCAGGGGTGCTCACCTGCAAAGTGATTGATTCAGACGGTGGAGAACTGCAGACTTTGCCTAAGGACAGGATGAGGCCGAGATGTGCACTGTGCAGTTAATGCCGGTAAACTGTGAGCAGGAAATTTAGAAGGTCTAGGAAAGGAATTCCTTTGTTCTTACTAAAGAGTGCTTAAGAGACAGTCCTACATGTTTTGGGTTACATCTGTGACTCCTATTGCCCACTTTGGTCTTTTCTGTGCTACAAGAAAACCTGATCCTGATCATATGCTGGAAACCAGTAAAGCCAAAACTGGGGAGAAACTGAGGCTGGGGTCCTGGCTGCTCCAAAACCCTATTACCCGTGAACACCCAGGAACCACTAACACTTCCACAGTAATACCATGGTGCTGAGATGTGTGACCGGTTTCATCCAGTTTCCTTTAGGAAATAATCAGGACATTTGAGGTATCAAATTCTGCACAGGAAATAGATGCCTTCTTCAACTTTATCTTTGCTAGAACATTATGACTTTCATAGTGCTGTTTTAAAGAGGCATTCTCGTAACAAGGACACCATCTCCATGAATATCCAAGTTCTTTGATTTGAATGCGTAGCCACCCAAGCGTAGAATGTTGGATAGCTCAATAGCCGGCTGTGAGGACCTCAATTACATTGTACATGAGTTTATTGGCAAAGATTCTCAATCTATTAAGCCTCACTTTTCTCACTTGTGAAATGCCAATAATAATGCCAACCTCTATATTTATTTCACATATTTAAGTCCTAGATTTATTTCCTGCAACATAGAAAATGTTCGGTAAATTTTGGTTTGTTTCGTTTTGCAGTCCTGGGGATGGAATCTAGGGTTTTTGTTCCAGGAAAGCGTTCTACTATTGATCTAAATCCTCAGTCCAATAAATCACTTAAAAATGTCAAAAAATTTTTTGAAAGGAAATTAAAATCTCAGAATTGAAAAGAAGGTATATATTTTAACTTTAATTTTATGATAATTCTATGAGTGTGGACACTTATTTCTGTATTATACTTTAGGACAGTGAGATTAAAAAAATGATGTGAGGATGGGGATATAGCTCTGCTCTACAGTGCCTGCCCGGCAGGGGTGAGATCGTGAGTTCGATTCCTGACACAAAGAAAAAGGAAAGGAAAAAGGAAGGAAGAAAGGAAGGAAGGGAGGGAGGGAGGAAGGAAGGAAGGAAGGAAGGAAGGAAGGAAGGAAGGAAGGAAGGAAGGAAGGAAGGAAGATTATGTGAGTTTGCAAAAATAAAATTAAGTGGATGTTAAGTGAAATATTGTACATTCAAATTGAACTCATGTTTCTAAATTTTAAAAATGCTACTTGGTCCTTGTAGAAAATATGTATGTTTTCCTTTAAATGGAAATATTTCTTTCTGTAAGTCAGAACTTCAGTGAACATCTGCGAGGCTAACGCGAGTGGGATTTTTCTTCATTACCGCACCATTGGATGTTAACTCCAAGATCTTAGATGATATAAACTGTAAATATTTCCAGATTTTTTTGTAATAAAGAATATGACACATGTTATAAAAACAAGAAAAGAAGCTCAAAAAAATCTTTTGGAAAAAATGACAGTATCAAGGGCCCCAAACCAAATCATCCCTGGCTGAGGATGCGTTTGGAAATCCTGAGGCCACAGAGGAGTTTCCGGATCAACCCTGAAGGTGCTTCCCAATTTATCCTGCCAAAGTTACTACTACTGAACTTTATCTCTGATAGTATCAGATTGTCACTGATTTAGTAATTAAGTCATAACATTAAAAATCATGAGGCATAATTTCATTATTCACAGTAAAATCTTGATGAACTGGGTTAAGGGAACATACAGTGCTTTTCTAGCAGTAAACTAAATCTCAGTAGCTTACTGCTGCAAGGTCTAAATAACTAGACACTTCATGGGGAGACTAAGGCACGTAAGAATTCACAAGGGATCCTCTGAACACCACCAGTAGAATTCCTTCTTTAGCCAACTAACTGCCTCCTTTTGTGACAGCTCATGGAATGTTTAAATGCCACACCGAAGTGCATGTTAATGATGTTATATCTTCAACTGCAGTCAGTTTTTCCTGTTTTTCTTCATTTAGAAAGACTCAGAAAAGTGAATGTTAAATTGTGTATGCAAAACTCGACGGATAATTTAGTAGGCCAACTCTGTGTCAAAAGTTTGTGGTTTAACTGCACATTAATTAACCCCATGCCTTGAATGTGGCAGGAGAATAATTAACACTTTTTTGAAGGAACAAAGCAATAGATGGATCATGACTGTTAATGCTTTCAAGGTTTGACTGAGTAAGCGATCCAGGCCATCATGCGTGTTCCTTTAATATTTTCATTCCTTTTTCCTGTATCTTTCAGCATACATTTGTCCTAGCAGATTGTGTAGGTTTAAAAATAGTTGACATTTCTTCTTTGATGTGGAATTTTCATTGCATTCCTGAAATTTGTAACTGTTTCATTAATCAGTAGGTTTATAAAAATAGTGGCATCTATCTCATATGATTATTTAAATTAATTGAAAATAAAAATTGTACCCTCCCAAGACATATATCAATGAAAATAAAAATCATGTTGGAATTGAGTTAAGTGTGAATCTTCTTAGTGAAATGTGGTACTGCTGCAGAAGGACATTGCGTAAGCAAACAGCATCACCATTTTACTAACAAAATTCTATCAGCTGATGCAGACTTGGTAACTGATCCTGGTCATGTGTGAACAGTGAGAAAGTGGTGAGTTCCCAAAGATGACATTTTTAATATTCCCAGGACTAAGTGCACATTAAATATTCATGGCCCATCATGATCCACGTTGACCTCTGTTTCTTTTAATTCAACCTTTGTAGTTATCTTTTCTGCTTCTATCTGGCTGCTAATTGGATTTTTAAATGTTGAAAATCTTTTAATTAAACTCTTCTGTATGACTGTAGGAGACACAGCAAAATAAACACAATGACAAATAGTTAAATAACCCTCCGACCTCACTGTCTAGAGAGACCCAATACCTATTCTGTGCTCACCCTTCTGGTCTCTTTCCTTTCTCCAACTCCAGAGTCAGACCATAGCGCCCACCCTGCCTTTTCATTCCAGAGTGTTTATGATTCTGATCCTCTCCTGTAACAGGTTCTCTCCACCTGAGGGTGGAGGGCCAGGACATGAGTGGCAAGGACTATGGGCCAGCACCCCCAGGGGGCCTTTAGTGTCTGGAGATGTCTCTTGAGTTTCCTAATCCTGCATCTGGGAAAATTGCCAATGAAATTCACATTAACTTTAGAAGCCACATTTGGAAGAGTCTGAAAGCCTTACCCCTCCCCTGTTGTATATATTTTGAACGATCAGTGCAATACAGCAGATGACCACTTCTTATTTCCTCCCAGGTGACAACAACTGAGTTTACCCTGCCATGAATAACCTTGTAAACTATCCCTATTAAGGAGCGACAGAAGCCACACACTCACCTAAATTCATTTGGAAACAGCCCCAGAGCCACATAACCAAAACATGAGGAAAACTGGTCCTCATTAATGGTGTTCTACATTGGGCTATTTTCCAAAGGGACAGTAGGCATCGTTAAAAAATTCTTTAAAAGTACTCATGCATTCACTTCTCTGGTTAAATTTCCAATACAACTAAAATTTCACAAAGAACTTTGTACAAGAGGATCAATTCATAACAGTGTATGGCACCAAAAAAAAAAAAAAGGAAAAAGAAAAACTTAAAGGTCCATTAATATGGAACTGAATATAAATTACGGTGCTCATATTTTTGAATAACATGTATTTGCAAAATGTGTATATCATATACGCAAAATGAAGTGGCCTTATGCCAACAATATTTGAGATACATTGTAATGCAAAAAACTTGATGTGGGGAGCTAAGCTCCATTCTGCTTGTGTTGAACATAAAACACTTAGGGTTAACTTTTTACCCTGCATAGACATGGAAGAACTAGCAGTGGTGACTTAAGGATGAGGGAATGAAAAGCAGAAAGAAGCATAATGGTGAAGTAACTTTTCAATTTTTGAAGATGTATCTTCTTTTCTTTTACGGTTCAAACGTTGATTGCAATTGATCAGGCTGAACAGGAAGGGTTTTGAGATGTAATTCAGATGAATGATGATCATAGCTAAAGGATGCACTTACTGTATAGTGGACATGTGCTTTCTGATCTCTCTGCTGTTTATTGTCTGAATTATTTACAATGAACACACACTACTTTTAGAGTTGGAGGAAAATGTTAAAGTTTAAAACGGAACAGCCAGAAGTGGTGATTAACAGTGCAGCCTCCTGAATTATGCTACTGGGTTCAAATGAGGTGAAAAAAGGCAATTGTCTTAATTGTTTTTCTAACAATAAAAGTGCTTGAGTCATCATAGAGGTTCCATAAAGCAGTGACATCATTTTACGGTTTAAACTAAGGTGAGAAAGTTTATGTTCTGAGCACTTTCTAAACAATACAGATCAATACCTGTGTCGAGACGCTGAGCTGAAGAAGTGGGTCCCGTCATTGGAAGGATACACACTTGCGCTTCTCAGATTCTCTTTGCACTGTTTCAAGTCGTGGTGCTCTGACATCCCGGTGACCAGAGCTCCGCTCTCCTGTGAGCTGGCCCTAACTCTGCTTTTGGAAACGCCATGTGAATTCGGGCAATGCCACCGCGTGCCCTGAGAAACCATCGCACTGGGCTCTGTTGCTTCAAGAATCCTTCCAAAAGGAAGAACAGAAGAGGTCCCACGCCGTGTAGTAGAGAAGTTCTCTATTTACTTGGCTGCGGCTTTATTTTAGATATTCAGCGGTTTGCATCCGCCTGATGGGATCCTTAGCACAGGGAAGTCTCCCTGCCGTTACTACCCACATGTGCTCCTCCGAGCCTCCGCAAATCCTATTTCTGTGGCAGGTGTCTTGTGGTTTTCTCATGATTGCGAGCTGTCACTGCTGCCTTTCCTCACGCAGAGGGCAGGCACACACGCTGTTCCGAGGCTGCCTATTATCTGTCTCCTGGGGAAATGCGTCCAACCTGCAAGAGACCGATTTTGCTCTAGGATTTGCCGTCCTAGAAGTGATGACTCATATACACTGGGATCATTCAACCCTTTCCCAAGTGAGGCGGGAAGTAATGGGGTCCTTTTGCAGTACTCAAACCCTCGAGAGGTATTTACTGAGCAGTTTACTTAATAAATGATACACACATGACTAAGGAATCGATACCACGACATAGCAGATCATTGTTACTTTTCTGAGTCTTCACTGATAACAGAAACCTGACGCCGGTTATTAGGCTGCGTTTTACGAAGGCTCGAAGGGTAACAGTGCACAGTACTCAATAACTAGTCACCAGGCAGAGAGAGAGAGGAGGCGAGGAGGTGGTCAACTTGACTTGGTAAGGAGATGGGGAGGGAAGCTGTGCCATCAGGTAGGTCCCCATTTCAGGAGCCCCTGCTGCCTGAGCGTGGGTCCCACTTTTGCCACTTGTTATTCAACGCCTTTGGGTAAATTCTGCAGATGTAAAAAATTTCAATTTTCCATAAATAAAAGCAGGCACATGAACGGTATCAGCAGCGTTTCCTCAGAGGCCTATTATGAGGGTTAAATGTGATAATCCCCACCAGCGCTTAATACATAAATGTGTCTCAGCACAGCTACATGGGGCTTCAGATAAAGAGCGTCCCAAGGCTGTATGTGGCTTGAAGTCCTGTGTCCTACGTGATTCTAAACTGCACAAATTCCACTGCCTGCCTGAGAACTGCTGACAAAACTGCATAGTGAATAGTTCTAACACTAAGAAAGAAAAATATCACATGAGGCCGTGGCCAGTCGCAGACAGAAATTCATACTGTGTTCTGATCTTCAGCCCACAGCAGCAGTAAGCCTTGTCTCTTAATCAGAGCTGGGTGAGGGATTGGAAAGTGCCAAATCTTCCCAAAGGTGAGGTCAGGAGGGCCGCGGAGGCTGAGGCCTGAGCTGGAGATGGCTGTCCAGACAGTGCCTCGCTCTGTGTCTCCAAGCTCGTCCTGGCTGGCCTTTCTGTACTTGATGGTTTCCTATTAGCAAATCCCATTTGTATTGAGAGGCCAGGGCTGGTACCAAGCCCCACTTTCTGAGTGTTTCCCAGGGCTGCTTCATGTCAAAGCACTAATATTCTAAGTGGATTTCCATGAAGGCCTCAGGAACTCCTGAGAAAGGGCACTTGACCTTTTCTTTCCAGGTTGTTCTCTGGAAAGACGCACTGGAAGGTTAACAGCACTGCCTGACACCTTTGGGAAGCCAAGAAGAGACAGGAACACTGCCACTGCGGATTCCAGCTGAGTTAATTGCTCCACTGTCTTTTCCTAGTTGGGGACTCTCTTGCCTTAGCAGACGGACGGACGACAGCTCACAGGGCCATTAGAGCTGTGCCGCAGGCTCCCTGTTTGCTAAGAAAATTAAAGAACTCATTCATTCTCCTGTTTGCCTGTATGAACACTACACAGGGCTTTAAGCTCTGCTTCTTGTGACCCTTGTAGCTGTAGGTAAAGTGATTCTGGCACTGACATTATTGAGCGTATCTCAAATTCACATGCACGTCAGTTTTATAAGGTATTACTTTTGAGAATATTCTCCTCAAAGGTGAAAATTAACACATCCTTTTTATAATCATTGCTCTAGGTTTAAATATGGTTTTTAAAATGTAAATTCCATTACACAAATTAACTAGTTGTCTGTTGACTATTTTTTCTTTTTGCAAGAGGACTGGTCTGAATCTTGTGGCATATTTGTTTTTCACAACTTCCAAATACAGAAACATATATAGCCAAGTGCAAGGGCTCATTTATAATGTTGTACATCAAGGTGATGACTGTTTTATGCAGCTGGTACTGCACTTACCAGAATAAAAGACATCTTGTCAGCTCTTACATGCTATAATCTAAAATAAAATTATTCTCTTGCAGTTTTGATTTATAACTTTTTTTTTTTTTTTTGTACCAGGGATCAAACCCACGACTTTGTAATAGCCAGGCAGGCAATTGATTACACCACTGAGCTAAATCCCCAGCCCTGACTTTTTAAACAAGATTCCAAATAAAACAAGAAGAGGCTTTACAATTTTCACAAAGCATATTCCTTTGGCCCGGAAAATGATAAAGCAGGTAATTAGGGATTAAGGAACATGCTCTTCTGCCTGTGGTGTATCATGCTTGACAAGGGACTTGAGTCAGATGCCTTTTGTGCCACGTGTTTTCCTGGCAGTTTGTTTTTCTGTTGTGACTGACCGACTTTACACTTACAAGAGCCTGAACGCTAAGACCTAAGTGTGAAGAACTGTGAAACCAACTTCCAAAGTTGGCACAGAATTTCATCTGCTCTCAGCACCGGTTTGCAGTGCTTGTGGAGCTGGTGTGAGTGTGTGTACACACAGGGTCCCCGGGTCCCCATCTGAAGGTACCACCTTCCTCACGCTCGGCAGGTGACACCTGTCTTTTGGTCTGTCCACTCCTGTCCACTGAGGAACCCCAATATTCTCTGGGAAGAAAATTAATTTTGCCATGTGTATGTAATTATAAAATATGCCATTTAAAATCAACAAGTTCAGTAGGTTATGCTGTCCTTTTCTTTGTTTTGAAGCAGTCAGACATTGCTTGGGGCCCTTGGCCCTGGACCCGTGTCCCTGGTGAAGCCCTGACCTGGCTGGCCAAGCACACCCTGTCTCTGCTGCCACATTCCAGGCACACCACGCGTGTGTGCCTCAGGCTGCTGCTGTCACCTGTCTCGCACACCACTTGGGCAGCGGGGGGGGGGGTTTCCCCTAGGTCTTTCTCCTTCCTAGACAGCAATCTTCCAATTCTGGCAGGTGCAGGTTGCCATCTAATTTTCCCAGATTTTGATCCTGTCATGTTTTCTGCAGTCTGCCTCTCAGAAAACACCAGCTGGGCACGCCTCCAGTTTGGGCCACGGTGTCTGCAAACCCACAGGTCACCTAGCCCAGGGTCCCATTCCACTGCTCTCCTCCTCCACATCACGCCGGCTCCTTCTTTGCGTGCTTTGAGATCTTCCATCTAAAGCTATTCTCAAGATACCTTCCTTTCTCTTGCTTCTCTCTCAAAACTTTTATTGTATCAGTACAATTGTAATTCACAAAGCTTGCATTTATCAAAAAATGTCTTGATTCTTTATCTCTGCCTTATCTGTAGTCTTTTCTGGTCACTGCCTCTCATCAGTTCCTACCATGCACGATGCATGCCCAACCCTGTCTCCCATAAACTTTTATTTAGATTTGGGTAACATTTATTGACTACTTGCCATGTGCCAAAGTCTGCACTAAGACTTGTAACATGTGCAGTGACATTCAATCTTTACCAATTGCCATTTTTCAAACAAACCAAGAGATTTGGAACAACATAACTGCAGTGGATGTGGCAGGGTAGGATTTCAGCAGTCTGAATTTCTTAAATTACACAGAGAGTTCACACACAGCATACTGAGGTGCTTTCTCTAGCTTCTGTAAGAGCAGATAATCATTAGTTGCAATATCCTGTCCCCTCGGCTCCTTGCCCAGCTGGCTTAGGTGCCACCACCCCCGTGAATGTGCACGCAGGTCTTCCAGGAATGGCACATTTCCTGAGACAAACCAGCATCCCTTAGCCCAAAATCCCCTGACTCAGCGTGTGACAGTCTTGTTCATTCTGGTCGCCAATTGGTGGGGATGGACTGACTCTGACAGCTCCCTGGTGCATAGTGCTGAGTTCAGTGTCCCTCTCTTGTGTCCCCTTGGTGTTAACATTCAATGGCAACTACCTTGACAACATATCTGTGTCTTTAGTTAGGCTCCTTGAGTTTAAAGGTTTATCTAAAATAGATCCCAAAGCACATGATGGGGCAGTTATGAAGTTCAGCAGCACATACCTGGTCTTCGGTGACCACCAACTGAATACCCTTCATAGAACATTGTAGAACATCATCAGAACAATAACATGGGACTATTGTAATAGCAAGTTTCTGGGAATTCAACTGCATAATTATTATGTAGTTATTAATATCGGCTAATTAATTTATAGGGACTTAGTACATGCTAATTTTAAATGGTATGTATTCTATTTTCTGCATCTCAGTGAGAACCTTTGTGATTTGCCAATTGTAATTCCATAGATTTTTTCTTCTTAAATCGTAGTACACTAACAAAGAAGGTTTCACGAGAGATGGAGGGTGAGGTGAGGAAGGGAAAGAGAAGGGGATGGAAAAAATAATTAAAGAAAAAATGGAAATAGAACTTTGGTAAATGGGGAGGGGTCCAAAAGTTAGAAGGAGCAGAGCAAAATGAATTAAGATATTTTCTGAACATGTACTGACTCTTCACGAAAATGTAATCTTTATGTACTGAAAACAGGTGCTAAAAATGAATAATAAAAATTGTACTTATCTTTTCTGTTTAAAAAAAGGAATTTCATTGAATAAATAACTTCCCTCATTTGCCTTCCACTCAGTTGAAGCCTGATAAAGACTAACTTGAATGCTTCCACCCTTCTTTTGTTCTTCTTCCCTTTCTTTCCTTCCTCACTTTCTCCTGATCTCTTTTACGATATATCGAAATGTTTACTTTTTTTTTTTAATATGGAGAGCCCCCCTGGAGGAGACATCTGGCCTTTGAAAAGTTCTCCTTTGATTTTCATATGCAGCAGACTTTGAGAACCACTGAGTTAAAAAATCCCTGATGTGCTCTTCAGTTCTACAAGTTCCAGGTTCTGTTATTTTAAGGGAACCTCCAGAGTATTTTCAAATACAAAATATGCAAAAGATTCTCTTTCAAGAGGCTCTAGCCCAAAATATTTTGCCTTTATTTTTCTAATCAGCCTTGACTGAAGTCTCAGCTTATCCGACATAAAATTCAAAGAGTCAACACTTAACAGTGGTTGCTGATTTTCCTTTAATTTTTTAGGTCAGTATTTGAAAAGTTTTTTAAAGAAGAGCAATATCTTTAAATTAGGAGGACCCACCAGGGCTGACAACTGAGTGATTCCTGCTGTGAATTAGCATCGGTGGCTTGGATGCACCCCGTACAACAGTTTCTTTGCCTGTGTATTTGATTCCAGTTGGCCATGGATGGGTGTGGTTATTCTGGCACTGTGTTAACCCTGAGGTGCAGAACTGGAAGATCCTTCATTACAGGGATCCCCAGGATTTATGGTTAAATCGGCAGCGCCTGCTAGTGCAGATATACTTAGTCCTATTGACAGTTTTATCTGCTATCTCTTCTTATTCCTAACTGCAGAGCAGCGTGCCCTAATCACAGAACTTATCTTAAAAGCACATACAAAACTCAGCATCAGATCACACCTTTTAAACTAATTTTCCTAAGTATATTTTGGCACTAGCCATGAGTTATAGTTTGGGGGAGGATTTAAAATCAAGATCTGCACATCAAACTCATTATAATGTGTACAAAATTTCAATATCCCACCCTCCTGTTCCCTCAGGAGGCAACAAAGTCTACTGAGAGCCTGTTGTCGATTCAAAAGATGACATTTATTTTGCTCCAGGAAATTTCCTAGACAGGCAGAGGGATGCTAACATTTTCTGAGCTTTTTGCCAGATTGGATATGCAAATCCCTATGAACTTGATCTGCTTTTAACTAGCGTGGCTGCTCATTTGTGTAACACGGTTGGCTCCCATTGCCAAGTACACTCTTCAGGGTGGTTTCTGAACTCTGACTTAAGTGAGTGGAAGTGAAGCTTTTATTTTCTTTTGATTCTTTAATGAAATGGTGTTAGAGCTGCCAGCTTCAACTGCAGACCAGTAAAACGCTGACAAGGCTGTGACGCGCTGGCCTCCTCCTTACGGACCTCTGCGTTACACTTTGCTAAGTGCAAATATGTGTCCCTGTACTATCCCCTCACATTTAGTGTGCAGAGAAGTTGAGGGAATTAAATAATCTCATGCTTGTGAAGGAAAACGCTTGAGTGTTCACTGCCTTTTTTATTGTTTAATTTTACATCTGCACATGCTTTCACTTGTAGAAACAGACAGAGATCAGGAAAAAGTGCAGATGGGGCCAAGTGGCTCCCAGGGCTTCCATAGGAACAGGGAAGGTGCCAGGGCTACAGCTCAGTGGCAGGGCACCTGCCTGGCAAGTGCAAGGTCCAGAGTTAGATTCCCAGTTCAAAAAGATAAAAAGAAGAAAAGGGGAAAAAGAGTATACATTCATCTCAATGAAGTACTAATATATTCCTATTACTCTATAAACACAGGAATGCATTGACAGTCCTATGTAAACATGTTAATTTGTAAGAAAGACACCAGCATATAAATGCATGTGTGCCTTCAGTAACTATTTAATGCGTATAAAGAATAAGCTTAGCTGAAATGATGTTGATTAGGAACACAAAGGCTCAGTTATGCACTAGTTGCTGTGAAAACCACATTCCTTTCCTGAGTACCGGATTCACTGTTCTCCCCTCTTCCTTGACCCTGGCCTCTCTCCAAAGCGGCCAGGGCTGAGCGCGGCCTGCCGTGTGCCCACCGTGCTCCGCCTCGGTTGGTTTTCACATCGCTGGGCTGGCCGTGCCCACCCCTCAGCTGTTCAGCTCTGTTGAAGGCTCTCCTGCATGCTCCGTCCTAAGCAACCGGTTCTGTTTAACTGTTACCGCCTCAACCTGCTTTACCTGCCGACTTCTTATGACAGTGGAACGCACCTTGCTCGTGGATTTGTTCAAGCCATCTGTGTCCCTCTGCTTTCCTCCCATGTCATCATTAGACATGGGAGGAAACAGTCCTGGTGATGTCCAGTGCTGGGCCCGGAATCTGAAAGCCTGATGAGTTCGTCAGGGACTCTCCGATGTGCGATCTGGACACAGACAGTAACATGTCAGACAACGGAGGACATAAACCACCTGAGAGCTCACGGGGCAGAGAAATCAACTAGCTGTCTTCTTACCTCATCCCCACAGTGGAGCCACCACTATGGGCTTAGAACTTACACCCTGGTAGATGCTGAACTCCTAGGAGAAAGTGTAACCGCAGTAACACTGAGGAGGTTTGGGTTGTGTAGTTTGCTGGCTTTGCGTTCTCTTCTGTGGTAAATCTAGCTGTGTCATCTGTGTCTACACACGGCTCTCTAGAATAAGAGATCAGGGAAGGCAATGGGGTAATGCAATACAGTGAGATCATCCCTGAATCTCCTCAAACGTGAGAACCCTGGAGACTGAGAGAGCAGAGCAGGCGAACAGTAAGTTAAATTTAGTCTGCGATGGTGTCTTGCCCCTGGGAAAATAATTACTTCACTCTATTGCCAAAAGGCAAACCAGCATCAGCGCAATTTGCCTGAGTCTGCCATAAACTGCAGATGAAACTGTAAAACATATTTAGAATAAAGTCAAACACATCTATCCTGAAGCAGGTGAAGTCAGCCAGCCAAGAAACATCAAGGCACAAGGCCTCACATTGACTAGGGTGTGTGGATCTAGGTTTGCAGCGACTGCTGGCAGTGGGGTAAAGAGCCTCCGACCCTCGAGCTGACTTCCTTTGTGTTACCTGTCCTGGCTTCCTGTGCTGACCACCACTGCTGTTCTGAGCCTCTCCCAACACACTCACTGGGAAGCACATAGGTGTAAACCCTGGACTGGCTGTCCAGGAGGGTATTGCATTCTTTCCTGCTCTGGTGCCGCCTTTAATTTAAATTACAAGCAATCAGAAGTCCCTACAGTGTGTTTCAATGGGACTTGAAATTTTAGGGAGAATTTATCTTCTCTTAAGGTACCAACCCTTATCTGTATCCCAGTGGGAAAGTGGCTGCAGGAGAAAGTGACAGGCTGAGCTGTGATGGTTTTGACAGAAGCACCCATGAAATGTGGGTGTGGGAAGGAGGTGACGGTACCTGTGGGGAGGTGCTCCCCAAAACTCCTTTTAAGAGATGCTTTTCAGCTATAGGTAATTCCGATGGCTGAAACCATCAGGATGCCAGCGGAACTGCAGTCTCCCTCTGCCTGGACAGCTTCCAGCCAATAATTAGGCATGGGAGGAAACCGGCGCCTGATCCTCTGTCCTAGCGGGGAAGGAGCTTCCTCAAAGGGGAAGCTCCACTCTGCAGCTCCTGCTGGACTGGCCACAGTGTTCTCTGGGTTGCATCGCGGACCTGGGCTCTGGCTTCTACTGCCACAGTCTTTGTTTCCTCTATTTCTTGTCATCAGGGTAGAGTTGCTCACAGGATGGAAGCTTTTCTCGCCCCTGCTTGCACCCCAGTCATTTTCTCACTCACAAGCATTTCCTCTCTGGAACCTTGCTACCTGCTTAGCTTCATTGCAGCATCTGACTTGAGCTCTTTGCTGGTGTTACCCACTCGGCACCATTGCCTGTTGGGTCCTTCTTCACCTCAGGCAGACTTGGACCTCCTGGCCCCAGTTGCACCAACCAGATGTGTCTACTGAAGGAGAAAGTGTCAGGCACCAGTAGCCTTTTCATTTCTGGAGCATCTTCCAGTTTTCCTCTGGTGTTTGTTAGTGTGACTGGTCATTCCGTTCCAGAGAGAGTTTGTGTTGCTGTCCTCTGTTCCTTTCGCTTTCCTCTCTGAAGTTGTGTATTAAAGTTGCTATTTGACAGATTGGAGCAAATGCTCTCCAGGTACCTACTAGTCTACTCAACAGATTTATTAGGCATTTTGACTTTAGATATCCTGCAGACTAGGACAGATAACACTTCTTCTTTTTTCTTTTTCTTTTTTTCTTTTTGAGACAGGGTCTCACCATGCAGTGAATGCTGGCCTTAGGCTCACTTTATAGCTTAGGCTGCTTCCAAAATTACAATGATCCTCCTGCTTCAGCCCCCCGAGTGCTGGAATTACAGGCTTGCACCACCATGCCCAGCTATTGCAACACTTCTTTTAAACTAAGTGCATCACATTTTCTTTTAGGACCACGCCTTCTCCGTCATGCAAGCAAGAGCTGGAGAAATAAATCCACGCTTTTCACTGTTTGTCAAGCCCCCTATCAATTTTGTCACAATGTCATCTTGATTCATTGTATGTTTTGGTCAAATCTGTTACCTCTTTCTCCTTCTCAAAAAGAGACTTTGTAAATGATCATGATCGGGTAAAACAGCATGGTGATTCGGTTGGGGGAATTTTATATTCATGAAAAATGCCGAGTGGATGCAAGGTGTACTGACCCCAAAAATAACTCTGTGAGATAACGATGATGTTAATTAGCTAGACTGAGTCATTCCGCAGTGTATGAATGTACTTCTCAACATCATCCTGTGTACAATAAACGCTTGTAAATTTTATATCAATTAAAAAGCTAATGTTCACAGATTTTATGGGGTATTTAAAACGAGTACACATAAGCAAAACAGAAGAATAAAAAGTGCAAGGGCAGGAGAGAAAAACAGGTCAGCTGAACAACAGCTGGCTGCTGAAGGATGCAATGGGACACGAGCAGAGCTGAGTCTCACTGTGACCCCCGCAGCATTGCATAACTGGCACACGCACACAGAGGCACACCATGGTAGAAAATTGATCACATTGGATAGTATCATCTAGAAAGGGCAGTGCAGGTGTTAGAAAAGGTGCCCGAGGTCAGCCAGAAGACTCCCCAGTGATGAGACCACCAGACAGGCAACAAACAGGATAAGCTAAGCACCTGGAAGCACCCCTGGACTAGACCCCAACATCTGCTCATCGTAGAGGGAAGCGGACCGCAGGAGAGACCCAGTGAGACCAACAGGCTCTTGATTGTGCATGAATGTGTGATGTAAGCCCATAAGCTGCGGAGGGAACCTCTGGAATCCTACTCGGGCCTGGTGTTTCTCCCAGGGACATTGCTTTTGCCAGTGCAAATATATCGGTGCACCATGGCCTTATTCCTATAGCTAACTGCTGCTACACCAGGTCCTGGGAGTGCTGAAGCCAAGTGGAACCAGGACTAGCACTGGGAAGATGTCTGTGGGTGGAGCTCCTCTCCCACCATTGTTTGGGAACTGTGCTGTTCTCTGATGCTGGGCTTTGTGCTGCCACGTGTTTGCTAAGATCAGAGAAGCAGCATCGCACATTTAAACTGGCCATCAACACTCCCTGTGAAATCTCAACAGTATCATCCTTGCTTTCGAGTTCATTTGCTTTTGCATCATGACTTGGGGAGATTTTCATGTCTGCATTCATAGCGTAGTTTTATCAACTGGGCTGTTTCCCTCTCTGTGGCCAGATTTAGGGAAGATCTCGAAAGTTCAGAGATTTGTCTCTTTTTTGTTTTTGTTTTGTTTGGTTTTACTAGGACTACTTCAAAAGATTAATGCAGTTGTTCTTTTTGTTCATGTTTTTTGTTTTGTTTTGGGTTTGCTGTTGTTGTTGTTGTAGTTTTATTAAGTCAAGGTCTTGCTTTGGAATTCAGGCTCACCTTCAATTGGCTTTGTACCCAGGGCTGGTATCAAATGCAAGGTGATTTTTCTACCTCAGCCTCCTGAGATTACAGACATGTACCATTGAGCCAGCTTTATTCTTTCATCTTCAGCTTTGCCTCCTCTGTCTGGTCCAACACAGGGCTATCTCCATAATAATTCCAAACAGAAATACGCTTTCCCACACCTAGAGTCCTTTTATGGTTTCCCAGTGCTTAACGACAGATACCAAAAAAATAAATACATAAATAAATTGGTGGCGCATATAAGGCTCTTTTTGTATAACCTTATTCTCAGCTCATCATTCTCTGTTCCATGGAGGCTCCTGTGATTTAGCTAAAGTGTTACAGGCGAATGACCCGTGACCCTTTTTCTCTTTGAATATGTCATCTCCTCTGTGTGGAGTCTTGCACACATTACCCCCCACTCCTAGTCCCCCAAGCCTCTTGCAGCCCTTAGAAATCCCTGTTGGTCTCACAGATTTGATCATGTCTAGTAATCACTGGTCTTATGACCAGGTGATTTAGTTGCAATTTTTATTTTCCCTACGAGGCTGTGTACAGAGCTGCTCTGTAGAGGTTGGTGTAGTCAGTAGTTACCTCAACCTCTGCCATAGAGGAGGTACTCAAGGCATAGAAGAAAAAGCATAATGGGAAAGAAGGAAATAGATCTTTTGTACATGAGAAGGGGCCAAGAGAGGAGGGAGGGTGTGAGAGGAGGAAGGGGACTAAAATGAATTGAGATATTCTATTTCTTGCATGCACCAGCTCTGCAGGTATAGAGTGCAATTATTCTATACTGCAACCATATACCCAAAAAATTACAAAAATAGGTACACAAATGGAGCTACAGCTGCAATCTAGCTAGCTAGTTATACATAGAGACAGAAATCTTCCCTGATAAATCCACGTCATCGAGTTTGTTATTGCAGAGGTACCTGGAGGAATGGTGTTGTGGTTGGCCTAGTGTATAGATCTGGCCATGTCAATGCTTTAAATTCCAAGTTAAAATCTTTCATTCATTCACTCATCATCCTATAAATCACAGTGCTACTCTCTAATCTTCCTTGATACGGGAGAGCTGCACTTTCTCCCCCATTCTCAACCAAATACTGCCTGGCTCCGCCAAGCTCAACGCTGCCATGCCCTAGGGAGAGGGGTGACACATTCCCCCAGCCTGGCATGCCTTTGTCCAAGACGCCCTTCTCTGAGGACTGCTCAGGGCTAAGGCACTCTCTTTTTTTTTTCTTTTTGGTCAATCATTTCAGTATAGCTAATGACTTTCTAAAAGATAAATTTGCTGAAAGTTTTAACTTCCATTTTTAAAAAACATTCCACATGATTAATCTGGAGAAGAAAAGAAATACTTCACCTGAGATGTCTCACAGGGCAATGCAGTCCCTGGGAAGTACAAGGCAGTAGGAAGGGGCCAAGATACCTGTCTAATTTTTGAATAAGCCTCCTTCTCTTTTAGTCAAAAGGTGGCACTTTCCCTTGTAAACCTCCCTTGGAAACTGGTCGGGCTCTTAGGAATTTCAGTCCCACCCTCGTCCTGTAATAAAACCCACGCTTGGTTCTGTCAGGGATCAGCCCTGCAGTCAGACTCAGTCCCAGCTGCCTTGGGGACACGCAGAAACTGCCCGAGATTCGGGATGCTCTCTCTTTTTGCAGAGTGTCTGTGTCAGATGATGATCTGAAATGTTTTACAGAAGAGCTTCCCAGCCCCCTCTCTGTGGGAATGTGTATGTTGTCCTTCTGTCCTTCTGACAAAGCTCCAGATTGGATCACTGATTAGTTGGGGCGGCTGGAGGTGCCCTTCCATGTTCCCTCCTGAGAGCTGAACTGTCTCCCAGGTACCTCAGGTGACAGCTTTACCAGTTTTTGTCACTACACAGCATTGCTGAGCCTCTTCCTGGCTTCCTCATTGCCTTTCTCCGTCCCGTCTGATCCCCGGGTCAAGGACACAAATACCAGGTCTTTCTCCCGCACAGCTTGTATCTTCATAACAGCTTCTCTCTTTGCTGTTTTCTTTTCTCTCTTTGCTTGTTTTCTCTCATTTCCTTCACGCAGGCCAGCCTAGAAGTGGTCTCATAGCTGGTGAAATTCCAGAGCAGGAAGTAGGAATTTTCAGTTGCTTTTTCAAACTTTCACCTGCTGTAGGTCTCTTAAAAATGCTATTATCCCAACCGAACCACAAGGATAAACCCGGATGTCAAGGATCCAGAAATGAATTTCATCCCTGTGATGAGAGCAATTGCAGAATGGCACAACAAATTCCTGGTATTTATTAACATAAGTAATGCAGCCAGGCTACCAGGCGTATCTGGATGAATCTTTCTTAACAAATAGGACATTTCATCTGCACGGCGTGAACAAACCCCACACCGAGCCTGTAACTTCAGAGGCAGGATTTGAAGTGGGTCCTTGAATTCCTACCTTGTTCCCTCAGCCTCTCTTCAAAGCCCATGGTTTCAAATGGGCCTGGATGTCTTCTGCTCGAATCCAAGCCGGCGTGGGGGAACCGAAGCAGTGGGTATCAGTGCCTGGGCCGCACAAAGACCTGCAAAGCAAACACCCAGCACCGTGCCAACCGCTGCCTCTTCTGTCCTCAGGTGACGGCTGCGACCCGAACCCGTGTGAAAACGGGGGCATCTGTCTGTCGGGGCTGACGGAGGAGTCGTTCTCCTGCGAGTGTCCGGAGGGCTTCACGGACCGCAACTGCTCTCGCGTAGTGGAGGTTGGTAAGTGCGAGATTTCAGCCTCTCGGCAGCTGTGCTCCTGGGGTCCGCGAGCCACGCCAGGTCTCGCGTGGGGAGAGGGGTGGGGAGCCCTGGGAGGCTGCAGGTTGGTGTCCTTGTCTGCAGAGCTGTTATATCATTTCCAGGTTATACTCAACCGATCCTTTCATTAGGGATGTTCTTAAGTCATTTCCACATTTTTAAGGACGAACATTACCTGAAAATACAACACACATATGCCGGGTGTGGTGACACATGTGTGTAATCTGAGCACTTCGGGAGGCTGAGGCAGGAGGATCAGTTACATATTCTACCCAGTCTGGGCTCCTTAGTGATTTAGCCAGAGAGCGTGTCAAAGACTGAAGACGACGCATTACTGCCAATGCCCTTGGTTCAATACCCAGTCCCAGAACAAGACGCCACAAATAATACTTAAATATAACAAATTCCTCTATTTCTAATGCTAATATGAATTTCAGATGTTATTCTCAAGTCAAGTCATTCACGAGTGAATTTATTCCCACTAAATAGTTATTGCATGTGAAAAAGTGTTTTTTTAAAGGGGTTGCTAGTATATATCAATATTTTCCAAGCTGCTCTCAATCATTGCTTTTCTAAGGACATAAATATACATTATATTTCTAAGAATATAAGGAAAACAATATTATAACTGCTGTGATGTTCAAAGTCTTATCACAAACTTTCCCTTGCAAAAATTGATTAGAGTCACTGATTACATTTCAAGATGATATTTTTAGTGAAGAACTTCATTGGTATGTATAGTTATGGATTTAGGGTAACTTCCACAATTTCCAAATAGCTATCAATTAAGGAAATGTCTGAACTTTGAAGTAATTTAGCACTGTGTAAACTTGTGCAGAGATTTTTCTTGCTGATTAAAGGCAATATTATGATTACCTTTGAAAATAATTATATTTTTAACATCAATACCAAGAAGAGTACAAGACAGACTCTTGCTGTTCCACACAGGGTAATCAATCATATTTTTGATTAAAAATATGTCAACCACCATAACCTTTATCAAACTGCAGTATGTCAGTGTGTTATGGAAAACAATTTGAAAGAAGGAAATAAACGAGTTATATTGTTGTGTCTAATGCATCTACCCTAGTACCTCATGCATAGTAAAAGATCCATAACTATGAGTTAAGCAAAGAAAGAATAATTAAATAAACCATTAACTTACCATCTTTTGATTTTAGTGTTTATTTTTTAAATGTATTTTTGTACATTTTAATGTTCCACTAGTGTAATGATATCTGAAAAATTACATTATTGTTGAAAGATAATTTTTTTCATTTAATTTGTGTCAAAGATAATTCTGTGTCATGGTTATTACTAGCTCAGAGATATTTTAGGCACATTAACATAATGCCATAGAATTAAAAATTGTTACCACTTTGACCGCCGTCTCCAAATATATACAGTTGAGTTTTAGACTTTGGGAATCACATCCTTGGAAAAGTCCCTGTTTCTAAAGAAAATCTAGTTGAATATAATTAAATTTCAGTGTTATATACTTTTTTTATTTTAAAGAGGGTAAAACTAAACATAACAAAACATAACAAAGCAGATCAGAAGAAAACAATGTAAGTGACACAGATTTCAAAGCAAGACAACAGGAGATCATCACTGGCTCTCAAATGTCTCTTGTTTTCTTGTAAATAGTTGTCCATATCTTCACACACAACGAATTCATACAAAACAAAATAGTATTAAACTGGTCAGAATAGAGTGAGGAAGGCATTATAGGCCTTTAAAATAAGACAATAAGAAAATCAACAGTGGCTGCCATAATGTCTCCTGTTCATTTCAAAATAGCTGTCCACACCTTTGTGTATGTTGAAAATAAACAATACAAGACAGACTAAAACCACTCTGAACAAAGAATAAAGGCATTACTGGACTTCACAGCATGACGATATGCAATCAACAATGGATACCATAATGTCTTTTTTTTCTTCAAAGTAGCTGTTAAATTCATCACACATAATATAATCCATTCTTGTAAACTGTTTAGGAGAAGTTCTATGCATTAATAATCCTCTACATGTATAACTATCCTTTCTGTATTAGAGGGAAAAACAAAAACAAAATAAAACAAACAAATTACTAGAAAAACATGAAACAAAAAAAAAGTAACTAACAATAGCAAAGAGCCCACAACAATACAGGCCTTCAAAACAAGGCAGTAGGAGCGTAACTAGGGTTGTCATTTTACATAATGATCTTCAAGAGCTCCTCAGATCGCCAGACACTAACATGAAAAACTGTTCCAATCCTATGAATGTTAAGTGTTTTGTTCCAAGAACTTGTAGAATTTGTAGCACAATCATCTTAGCTATCCTAAGTGTGTTTATACAAATTTAGATATATTTTCTTTTCCCTTCTTTTTTCTTTTTCCTGCTTTTCCCTGAGATATTATTTTTCCCCCCTTTGAGCAGATTCTTATCCTTTCACTGTATTTATTGAGGATTTTGTATCTTATGTACTCTTACCATTTCTTACACTAGGGAGACAATATGGTATTTACACATGTGAGTTTGATTTATTTCACTTATGAGTATGGTCCCAAGTTGCATCCATTTATTTATAAATATCTCAATGTGATCATTCTTTATAGCTGAGTAGTACTCCATTGTATAAAAGTACCACATCTTTTTTATTCTTTCCTCAATTGATGGGCATTTAGGTTGTTTCCAAGATCTGGCTATTACAAAATGTGCTGCTATAAACATGGGTGCACATATATCACTGTGATATTATGTTTTCACTTCTTCTGAGAATATGCCCAGAAGTAGAATAGCTGGATCAAATGGGACTTCCAATTCCAGCTTTTTGAGGAACCAGCAGACTGACCTCCATAGTGGCTGCACCAGTCTACACTCCCACCAGCAGTGCAGAAGAGTTCCTTTTTCCCCCACAGCCTCTCCAGCATTTGCTGTTGGCAGTTTTGTTGATCCTGGCCATTCTTCCTGGAGTGAGATGGAATCTCAGTGTGGTTTTAATTCGCATTTCTCTAATGACCAATGATGTTGGACATTTTTTCATGTATTTGTTTGCCATTTGTATTTCTTGATCTGAGAACTATGTGTTCAACTCAGATGCCCACTTTTGGATTGGGTCTTTGAATTTTGGGGGTGATTTTTTTTAATTCTTTTTATGTTCAAGACATAAGTCCTTTGTCTGAGGGATAGATGACTAATACTTTTTCCCAACTTGTGGGTTTTCTTTTCCCTATGCTGGAGATTTCTTTTGACATGCAAAATTTTTTTAATAAGACATGATCCTAGTTATTGATTCTGGGAACTAGTTCCCTTGCAGTTTGATTTTTGTTCATGAATTCTCTACCTACACCCATGTCTTCAAGATTTCTACCTACCTTGTCTTCCAACAGATTTAGTGTTTATGTTTTAATATTTAGATCTTTGAGGCATTTAGACATTAGTTTAATACATGGTGATGGGTCTAGTTTTAGTTTTTGGCATATGGAGAGCCAATTTTTCCAGCACCATTTACTAAAGAGACTATCTTTCTTCTAGTGAATATGTTTGGCCCCTAGATCAAAGATAAGGTAGCTGACTGTGTTTGTAGTTTTAGTTGTATCTTCTAATCTATTCCATTGATCTTCAGGTACATTTTTATTCCAGTACCATGCTGATTTTATTACAGTAGCCTTATAGTATAACTTCAACTCAGGGATTGTGATGTCTCCTGCCTTGCCTTTGTTGCTCAGAATTGCCTTTGCTATTCTAAGTCTCTTCTGGTTCCAGCTGAATTTTAGGAATGATTTCTCTAGATCTGTGAGGTATGCTCATGTTATTTTGATTGGGATTGCATTGAATCTGTATAACAATTTTGGGAGAATGGCCATTTTTACAATATTTGTTCTTCCTATCCATGAACAAGGAATGTCTTTCCATTTTCTGAGGTCCTCTTCAATTTCTTTTTCAGGGTATTATAATTTTCCCCCAATAGATCTTTCACTTCTTTTGTTAGGTTGATTCCTAAGTATTTCATTTTTTTGGATGCTATTGTGAAGTGTGTGTTTACTTATCTCTCTCAGTGATTTTGTTGTTTGTGTATAAGAATGCTATTAATTTTTGAGTGTTGACTTTGTTTCCAGCTATATTACTGAATTTATTTATTATACCTAGGAATCTTTCAATGGAGTTTTGGGGGTCTTCTATGTAACATATCATGTCATCTGCAAATGATGATAATTTAACTTCTTTTCCTATCCTTACTCCTTTTATTTCTCTCTCTTGTCTAATTGCTCTCTCTAGTATTTCCAGCATTATATTGAATAAGAGTGATGATAATGGACATCCTTGTCTTGTCCCTGAATTTAGGGGAAAGGCTTTCAGTTTTTGGCCCTTTATATCATGCTGGCTATTGGTTTCTCATAGATGGCTTTTATTCTAATTCTCTGTAAGGTTTTTACCATGAATGAGTGTTGGACCTTATCAAAAGCTTTTTCTGCATCTATAGAAATGATCATGTGATTCTTATTTTCGGCTCTATTGATATGGTGGATTACATTTCTTGATTTGCATATGTTTAATCATCCCTGCATTCCTGGGATGAATACCACTTGGCCATGGTGTATAATGTTCTTAATGATTTGCTGCACTCTGTTTGCCAGTATTTTACTGACTTTTGCATTTATGTTCTTTAGGGAGATTGGCCTATAGTTCTCTTTTTTGGTTGTGTCTTTCTCTGGTTTTGCTATTAGAGTAACACTTGCTTCCAGGAATGAGAGAGAATTGCTTCCCTCTCAATTTCATTGAGGAGTTTGAGGAATGTCAGCATTAAGTCTTCTTTGAATTTCATGTAGAATTCTGCAATGAATCCCTCTGGATCTGGGCTTTTTTTGTTGGTAAGGATTTAATTACATTTTCAATTTCATTCATTGAAATTGGGTTATTCAGCAAATTTATATCTTCTTGATTTAGCTTTGGTAATTCATATGTTTCTAGGAATTTGTCCATGTCTTCTGTGTTATCAAACCTATGAGAGTAGAGGTTTTCAAAATAAGTGTTGATGATCTTCTGTATTTCCACAGAGTTGATAGCGACTTCACCTTTTTCATTCTGTATTGCATAAATTTGAGTTTTTTCTTTCCTTTTTTAAATAAGGTTGGCTAGGTGCTTATCAATTTTATTTATTCTTTCAAAGAACCATCTCTTTGATTCATTGATACTTTGTATTGTTTTCTTAGTCTCAATTGCAGTGATTTCTGCTCTGAACTTTATAATTTCCTCCCTTCCTTTGGCTTTGGGTTTGACTTGCTCTTCTTTTTCTAGATGTTTGAGGGTGTAGCATTAGGTTGTTTATTTGTGTTTATTCTGTTTTCCTGATGTGGGAATTCACTACAATAAATTTTCTTCTGAGGACTGCTTTCATTGCATCCCACAGGTTCTGGTAGATTGTATTTATATTTTCATTTGCTTGTAGATATTGTTAAATTTTTTCTTTAATTTCCTCTGTGACCCACTGATTGCTCAGGAGTACATTATTCAATTTCCATGTGCTTGTGGGTTTTTTTTTCTTTTGTCATTAATTTTTAGTTTCATGATGTTATTATCTGATAACATGCATGGAATAATTTCAATTCTTTTGCACTTACTTAAGCATGTTCTTTGGGTTAGTATATGATCTATTTTAGAGAATGTCCCATGTGCTGCTGAGAAGAATGTATATTCTAATGTGGTTGAGTGGAACATTCTGTATACTTCCACCAAGTCCATTTGTTCACAGATGTGATTCAGTTCTGTTATTTTTTTGCTTATTTTCTGTCTAGTTGATCTGTCCCTTTGTGTCAATGGTATGTTAAGGTCTCCTTTTATAATTGCGTTATTGCTTATTTGATTTTTCATTTCTGTTAATATTTGTTTTTTATAGCTGGGTGCTCCCAGATTTGGTGCATAGATATTTAATATTGTTATCTCTTCCTTTTGAAGTTTTCCCCTAACTAGTATGTAGTGATCTTCTTTATCTCTTTTGATCATTCTTGGTTTGAAGTTCACATTGCCTGCAAACAGAATAGCTACCACTGCCTTTTTTGGGGGTTCCTATTGCATGAAGTATTGTTTTCCATCCTTTGATCTTCAGTCTATGAGTTTTCTTTTGGGTTAGATGGTTTTCTTGTATACAGCATATGGTTGGATTTTGTTTCTTGATCCATTCTGCCATTCTGTTTCTTATAATTGGTGAATTGAAGTCATTTATATTAATGGTTATAACATATATATTGCTTTACTTTTGATATGCTTTCTGCTGTTGATTCATTACCTTTCCACCCTGTTTAATTGTTTGCTTTCCTTAGTGATTTTTCCCTATATCTATCTAGAGTGTCTTTCAGCATTCTTTACTTGGTTGGTTTGGTGGTCATGAAGTTCTTAGCTGTTCTTTGTTATGGAAGTATCTTATTTCTTTATCCATTTTGAAGAACAGTGTTGTAGGGTACATAATCTGGGTTGGAAGTCATTTTCCTTTAGGAACTGAAATACTTCACACCATGCTCTTCTTGATTTCTTTGTTTGTGTTGAGAAATTTGCTGTGATTCCGATAGGCTTTCTTTTATGGGTGATCTGTCTCTTCTCTCTAACAGCTTTTAATAGTCTGTTTTTATATTGGGTTTCAGGGATGTTGATTATTATATGTCTGGTGTAGTTTTATTTTGGTTATGACTATTTGGAGCTCTATATCCTTCACTAATGTGTATGTCAGTTTCCATTCCCATGTTTGGGAGATTTTCAACTATTACTTCTATAAATAGCCTCTTGATATCATTTGTGTTGTCACCTTCTTTTTTGTTTATACCTATCAATCTTATGTTGTTTTTCTTTGCATCATCTTAAAGCTGTTGAATTATTATTTCCTTATTCCTTGTTATTTTAGAAGATCTTTCCTTTCCTGTTCACTAGCTACAATCTTATCACCAAGGTCTGAAAGTCTATCTTCACTTTTGCTGAGGTGGTTTTTCCAACTTTCAATGCAATTTTTGATTTCCTGTGTATCTCTTTGAATCTGCTTCATGCATTCTGTTTGTTTCTTATATTGTTCATTCAAGGTTTCCATCTTTTGCATTGTTCCTCTAAATTTTTAACTATGTTTTCTTTAGATGTGTTCAGCATTTCTTTTATTACATTTATCATTTCTTCTTTTACCTGGGAGATTATTTCTGATCTGAGTTCTTTTATAGCTTCCCAGAGTTGTTTCTTTACTTCATGTGCTATCATTTCAGGAGTTTCAAGTGTATGGCTCACATTTTCTTCTATGTCTAGGTCTCCTAAGCTTGCTTGGGATGGGCTGGAGGTTTGAAATTGCATTTTTCTCTTTTGTTTTGTCATTTTCCTATATTTTCAGGCTCAGAGCAATGCACCAAAGCTTCTTTGTGGGCTAGAAATCACCTCATGCACTTTCAGTCTGCGAGGCAGAATGCAGGTAACTGCGGGCTGCCTATGGGTTGCTGGGCATTGCCCAGATAAGCCCACAGGGACCTCTAGTATATTGTCAGGTGATTTGGGATGCTGGGTTGGGTCTTACTGTCCCTATGTACTGGAAGTTACCTCGAGTACTTTCAGCTCACAAGGCAGAATCTTAGTGTAATATATTAAACCCACTGACTCTAAATTGTAGTATGTGTTGTTCTGTTACCACTCTGAGAATGAGTAATCTGGAACCAGTGAGACAAATATATTCAAATAATTAAGGAACCAGTGGCTTCACAGAACTTTAAGTAAATATTTGGATCTTCTGGGCTGTGTTTTTAGACACTAGTTTAACCTCCACCATTTTATCAGAGCAGTGGCTTATGGGCAGCCATGTACTTAAAGCTGAGCAGACTTCTGTGTTCTACTTGATTCAGGGAGACTTTTGGGATTCAAATGCTTACAAAACTAAATGTTACTTAATGTATTATTATTTGTGTTATGGTTTATGTCTAGATGTGCCCACAAAGCCCTGTGTGAACATAGGGGCCCTTTGGGATGATAGCTGGTCATGGGGATGTTACACTCACATGGTTTAATCCCCTGATTATGGCTAAATGTGCTGTCGGGGTGGGGGTCTGATCAAAGAGGCAGCTCATGACCTGGAAGGGTTTATCTCCCTTCCTGGTTCTCTGTTTCCTGCTTGCCATGCAGTGAGCAGCTATGCTTCACCCAGGTCCTTCCACAGTGCATTTTACCGCAGACATGAAAACATGGCCAAGATAACAATCACTGAGTATTGTGTCCCAGTGATGAGAAAGTGACTAAACAATATGTTATTAAAACCCTCCCAATAATTAGAAATGGAATAGTTATAGTACTTAAGCATCTTGTTCTTAGCCTTTGGTCAGGTCTTTATTCCATGAGGTGTATTTAGAAGTTCTTGAAAGAAAAACATATTGTAATTACAAATGTAATTGCATACTGAAAATTTTTTGAATAACAATGCTTAGTAGAAATGTCTTTAATAACTACCCTACTTTAGGTCTCTTCATATTTTTAAAACTAATTATCAGGACCAAGTGTAAGCTAATGTTGAAATATTAGCTCATTAAAGCCCTTCTCGCCTTTCAAATCAAAAATCAACTGCTTTGCTGAGACTTACGCTGCCACTTGAGCCTGAGTTGATCCACAGCACAAGTATGGTAAACGTAGCATCTACTGGGATTTAATTCTTTAAAAACTAGGGGCATTTAATGTGAAATCTTCAAAGACAAAAGATTTGAGCTGTACTACAGCTGTGGTTTTACTTGTATATGAATCTCCTTATGATGGAATAGTGTGGAATAGTTCTTCGATCCTTTTTGAACCATTTATTTTGTGTGATTATAGAAAGTCCTAAATCTCCTTTGTTTTAATTTCCAAATGAAAGAAAATAAACCTATTCATATTTGCTCAGAAAAACTGTATTTTGGTTAAATTTTAAAATTATGTGTAAACATGTCCTCCCTTCGTTACAGCACATCTGAAAAAAAATTCAAATGCAGGTGCTAAGAAAACTCTTTCCTGACTTTACTCCTAACTTTTCACTTTGCAGTAGCTTTTGAAGTGAATGATGCTACTTATTCCAGAAGCAAGCCACTTCTGCTTTGATACTTTCATTCTCCATCACCAAACATTCTGTGCCAGATAAGAGCAAGATGTTTTTGGGCTTCTGTCATTAACACACACCTCACTTGAAATCAGTTCCCGCATTGCACTCCTGCTCAGGCTGTGAGCTTCACTTATTAAGCAGAGTTGCTTTTCCTTGGACTCCCTTTTGAATACTTCTGTGTATCCACTTTTTACCAAAACCAAAAAACACTGTCTTCTGTCTCCATCTCCTACACCACATTCATCACCCAAATTTCCATGTGCTCAGCCTCATTGATTAAGACCACTTCCGATATCTGAAAAGCACATTATAAAAATTTCTGTTCTAAGAAAGCACTGGAGTCTCCAGCCCCATCCCTGAACGTGAGGACACAAGCATTTCTCAGGAGAGTGCGTGGGGATGCTCACGCGATGCTAGCATCTTTCAGGGCATGGTGTGCAGACCCAAATTACTTTCCGATACCTGTTCACATTCCTAGACAAGACCCTGCAGACCAGAGCCAAATGTTGGTGCATTTATTAGATACAGGAAATATTCTAGACTCCACAAAGTGAAGTCTTTCTAACTATTCATCTGCCCAAGTTCTGTAACATGAATAATTGTCCTGTGTAGGCTGTCAGAGTAATTCAGTGAAGAAGTATCAAATATAAACCTAATCAAGTTAAACATGCACAATACTGATACAAACCAACAGGACTAAATCAGTGATTGATCTTCTATGGAAAAGAAATTCTCAGGAGGTGAGAATGCAGCTCAGTGGAAAAGCATGAGCTTGGCAGGCATGAGATTCTGGGCTCCACAGCACTGCCAGAAATATAATCACATTTAGTCTCCTTTGATTCTTAAATGAGTACCTACTGGGGACTCATTAAGCAATAATCAGTTGAATGCTGAAGATTTGTGGCATGTATATAAAAATATATATAGCAGAAAATATATACAATAGAATAAGTGATGATGATGATGATGATGATGATGATGATGATGATGATGTGGTGGTGGTGGTAGTAGGAACTGAACTGATTCCCTAAAGCTTTTCATTTTTGAGAGAGAGAGAGAGTCTCACTATTTTTCCCAAGATGAGCTTGAACTTACAATCCCCCTGATTCAGCCTACCAGACCATGGGATTGTAGACATGTGCCATCATAATTTTAAAATTTTTCATCAAAAAACATAACTTTCAGCAAAGAATTGTCCATCAAGGTGCACCATTCTTTACAATGGGTGTCAAAAAAAAAGATTTTCAAATATGTAACTGTGAAGAGATGTTACATACACACAGTCTTCTCTTTAGAATATACTTCAGTATATGTTTTGGAAATGAGGAACTATTAGAATGAGAAAAGGTGGAGATGCTAAAGAAGGAAAACTCGACAAGAGCCAGATATAGCAGTAATCTAAGGATTACATGTGAAAACACTAATACTGACCAATGTTCCTTGTTAAAGCATTAGGGATTAATTTCTAGAAAGAATCAGTAAAAACAATATGAAAAGCTGACAGTTTCCTGGGTGCTTAACATTTGCCAAGGGTTTTCTCTTTAACAGTCAGAGCCTGGCCACACTGAGCACGATCACACTTACTTAGGTGTCAAGTTGAAAGAGCAACTGTCAGGGTAGCAGTTCAACCTTCAAGCTATCAGAGGTGAACACAACTATGGATTTGAAGGAAAACAGTATGTTGGTGTAAAGAAATAAATCATAACATGAAGGAAGGGAAAGGGAGAGAAGAACAGAAGACAAATGGAAATAAAGCTTGTGTAAGTAAAGAAGGAGTGAAGGATTGAACGGTGGGGTGGGGAATGGGAAAAGAAGAATCTCCATCTCTCACGTGCAGGTACAAATTCCCTGCGATGTATGTGATCGCTGGGGAAATGCAAAGTGAACCAATAAAATGAATTTTTAAAAAACAATGAGCAAGATGAATCCCACCAACTAACTGGCTCATAACCGAAACACATCCGTTTAAATATTTAGCATCCATCTCCCCAGTGCAACAAACGTAAGGCTCGCCTCTCCGGTCTCGCGCTGTGCCTATCAGCAGCGGGCTCGGCGGTGCTGCCCGACAGGAGTGAGCCAGCGGCTTCGCACGTTTGGAAGACAGCTGCTGCTGCAGTCTGGAAACACATCAAAGCGGGTCCTGGAGGGTGCAGAGTGACACACACAGCGTGCCAGCCTTGCTCTGGGCGAGCATAGCGACTCAGAGAAGGGGGCAGCGAGGCTCAGGGAGGCGAGTGGAGATAGGAGGCAATTACTGATAATTTTTGAAATATTGATGGCAAGGGATTTGGGCGAATGCAGAGGAAAGAAGAGAGACCTCCTCCTCCTCCCAGGTTCTGGGTGTTATTTACTGAATGTATCGGAAACAGGACACACAGAGTTGGATGGTGGCCAGTAAGTCCAGAATTTGACCTGTTAAGTTTGAAACAGTTGCTAAATACTGCAGAAGTTGATCATAGTTTGGAAATGATCATTAGACAGATGGTTGGCTACTGAAGTTCACCAAGTGGAGAAGTTGGCCAGAAACATATTGTCTTGAATAACAGAAATCATAGATGTGTATAAACTGGCAAGAGCTCCATGGAGATTGAGTGACAGGTAGAGAAAACTGAAGGTAGAAAAGTCGAGAGAGAGTGGGCAGTGAGGAGGAAAAACTGGAAATTATTATTAAGTATGAACAATGTTTCAAAGAGCAGACAATCAGGAAAGTCAGATCTTATTCAGAAGTTGAGGAGAAAACATTAACGTTGATTGACTAATGGAGGAGATTGTCAGTTTAGGAAAGATTTGTTTTACTGAAGTTGGGGGAAAGAACTAGACTGTAGCACAAAGAAAAGGTAGGGGAAATTTTTTTATTTGACTAAATCAAACATTCATCACTATATTTATTGATTTGTATATTCATACATCCACCACATACTTGAGTAACTACTATATGCCAGGTCCTGCTGTTGGCCCTGAAAAGATGGCCATAAAATATAGACTCTGCCTTCAGGAATTTCAAGATCTCAGAAGGCAATGTTTGAAAGACATGGAAGTTAACAGTTGAACTGAGAAGAGAGAAGCAGGAACATTAGAAGCTAAAAATCCAAAAGAGCAGGTATGAGAAGACAGGGGAGTGGCTGAAGAGGAAATTGGACCCAGGAATGTTTCTCCTTTAAAATGGAAGACTGTAAAATTATTATTCTTCAAAAATAATGCATAAAACCTATTTATGCTTTGCTAAATATAAACTACTGTCACTGAGAGAAATTTCAGTTCTACCGAGCATGTATTTAACTGATGAAACGTGTGTCAGGTATCCGTGTCTGAACACAAAGGATAGAAATACTAGAATTTGGTAGTCATATAAGATCCATCATCATTTGTTGAAAAGAATCTAAAGTATCCACATTGCTGAGATGTGTCCAGGACAGGGCAAGGTAGTCATTTGACTTAAATGTTTGCTTCTGTATCCTCGCAGTAGTTACACTGGCTCCTCATTTTCATGAAACACAATAAATATACATAAAGATACTTTCCCCTACTCTGTCCTCTCTTATCCTCCTCTGTCTTTTTGCCCACAAACTTGTTTTTCTTGAATAATTGACATTTCATTTCTAATGTGAATTCAGACGCTATTCAATTTGTGACCTTCCAGTCTTTACCAAAAATCTTTCCCTCTGCTGGATTTCACTATGAATAAATTTTTATGTTTATCCCAGAAAGATAAAGACTGTGGTGTAAACTGAAAATAAAATTGCAGCTTAACTGTGTATTTGGCTGCTCTCTAAAGAGCCATGTTCATATTTGCCTGTTAGAAGGTGATTGGTGTCCGAATGTCAAGCAGTATAACAGTCTGTCTCTGTCTAAAAGGCTTCTTGTCAGTGATCATGAACTATCAGAATCTTAACAAGCCTTAAGGAGATCTCTTAGATGGGGAGATGCTATTTTTAGATGTCTGAAATTTGGTTGCTAAATGAAGGATTTGGTAAATTTCAGTTAAATTATTCATATAGTAGATGAAATTATAAGTACTTGTCAGCTATTTTCCCCCCTTAAGATTACTTTTTGGACTAAGGATGGATAATACATGATTGACTCTATCTTTCTAGAAATTATCATAATGAGAACTATTCTACATGGACAAAAATAGTTCCTCAAAACTTGTGGAACTTGTGGAAAAGCCATGAAAGATTCCAAATGATTTCCTTTCAACTAGGGCTAAATAGAATTATTTTCACAGTTATATTTACTTACTTTTCCAAAAACAAGAAAAATGAAATAAATGTCCATAGAAACAAATAGATGACAGATAATAACTTCATGGACAATGCCAGTATTTATCTTGTGTGTACTTCAGAAAAGGAATTTCATTTCACATGGGTGAAAATTTCTGTCACAGGTTAGCAACTCATTAGCTTATTGATTTAAATTGTTTCTAAATTACTATTAATTTCACTGAACACAATTTGTTAGTTTATAATTCCAAACACTAGTAATAACACATTAATGTGTATTAATTAAAAATCTTAGAAATGGTCTCATAGAGAAAGCTCTTCTTGCTTAGCTGAAACACAGTAGCCAATAAAGCTCTGATTTGTAGTGAGTGAGTGTGTGAGATATTGCAAACATTTGATGTATACCGTTTACACCTCAGTTCTTTGAGTCTGAGAATAGGTCTTTCTTATCAATTGGGGGTAAATTCATGAACAATAGTGGCTATGTTCATTAGGCTTTATCTCCTTAGCAAACAATAGCAACCTTGGGGGATTTAAATACTGATTGTTTAATGTCAAAAATCAGCTCTTGGATTTTCTCTACTTATCACTTCAAAGTCCATGGATCTCTCTTCAGTTTACATTTCGGGGCTCTCTATTATTCAAAACAATATTGTGTTTCTGGGCAACGTCTCCATGTTGTGAGCTTCAGTAACCATCTGTCTAATGAGGATTTCCAAATCTAAGCTTGACTTCTTCAGTGAGGTCTAGCAAATTTCTCAAACTCAGTATGTAAAATTCTGGACCAGCTGTCTGGGTTCTGACCCTGTTTACCTTCAGTTTACAGAATGCCATGAAGAGTGATTCTGCTTCCTGCTTCTTTTCCCCAAAGCCCTTTTTCTCCTGGGCCATCATGAAGACCTCCAGTGCAGTCAAGCACATGTCAGACACCATCGACTAGACAGGTGACAGGTACTTGGAGGCAGAAGATGGCTTGGCTGAAATCTATTGATGGCTCAGTCCTTGGTGGCGGGAAGAAAGATCCCAAGTCAGTTCTCTGAAGCTAACACCAATCAGAGAGGAAATGGATGGTTAATCAATGAGAGCTTCATAGTGGTCCAGGACATCTAGATGTTAGCAATGCTTAGGATAACCAGATAAAGAAAACTCTGGAAAGGGAGCTAAGACTGGAAGTGATAGCATGATTAACACCTCACTGATGAATAAAGAGTGTGTGCTCACTTTTCTCTATACCATTAGTGATACAGAGAATGGAGTGAGAAAAATGAGAAGCCTTAGGAATTCACTGAGAAGAAGCATTTTGTCAGACTGAAATTAATTTCTTGAAAATATTAGAAACAGATAGCAGTTAACACAAATCTCAGCACCTCCTGCTATGTCATGGTACCTGCTATGATGAGTCACAGGACTGAAATAAAGCTCAACGGTCACTGTGGTGGACAGAAAGCCATGCACCCCTCTACAGGGCACCCAGCATAGATGACACTGTCTGTGGATGGTTATTTGGCCATGCTCCCTGACGCCAAAGAGAACTAGGTGATACCTCAAGGTAACTTTGCACTCAGGAAATTTATTGTCCAACACTTATCAAAGTATGTATTTGCAGGCAAGCTTAGTCATTCATATTATTCAAAGTACAATTGCAGTATCTGATTTCTAAGAAAACCACCAAGCAACAGGGAATTTGTGCTGAATCCTTTTCAGAAGATATTGAATTTTGTCCTTGAGAGTATAAAATTAAACAACCTATACTTTAAAATGGGCAAGCGATACTTATTCTTTCTTTCTTCCTTCCTCTTATTTATGTTCTTAGACAGTGTCTCACTGTATTGTTCAGGTTGACCTTGAATTTACTGTGCAGCCCAGGTTGGCCTCAAACTCTAGGATTCTCCTGCCTTCACCTCTCAAATGCTGGAATTACTGGCCTCCATTCCCACATGGGGCTTATTGTTTTCCTTTTACTTTAATCAAAAATAGAAAGCAAAACAAAGAGGATAGACTTCAGGTTCTTCCGCAAAGATAGAACCAAGATGAAAATACCGGTTTCCTGGTATAGGAATCCACGGAAATTGTAGCAAATTTCATAGCAGAATTATCACTTCCTTATAGAGCATGTCTATAATTCCCCACAATACCTTTACCTGGGAAGATTTTATCTCAAAATTAGACCCCAAGTGCTTCATGGAAATCCTAGGGAGCCACTGAGTCTGGAAATCATTACTGTGACTTATCTACACCAGTAGCTACAGCGGGTTTCAAGCACAAGTCAGATAATGTATGGGAACTCGTTCCATCGATCGCCTTGGCTCCCTGGGCAAAAACTGCACCACAGAACAGCCTCTGGCATCAGGGGCTGCGTTTCATCAATTATTCAGCTGTGGAAGACCAGCAGCAGGACTCTCTGCAGAGGCTCTGCCTCAAAACTGCCCAGATCCACTCAGCCCACAGCCGGCTGGCTAGGCACCCGGGCATCATACGATGTAGAGGGGCGTGGGCAGCTCACCTCCAACTGCAGTTTTCCAATCACCACCCTCAAAGACCTGTTTCCTACTTAATTCTACCTTTTGCTTTAGGGTGTATTACACTCATGTATGTACATACATAATGATAGATGATAGATAGATAGATAGATAGATAGATAGATAGATAGATAGATAGATAGATAGACAGATTGCTAGCAATTCCAGGGCTGAATCAGAAAGTGATTGTATGGTAAACATGATGACTATACAAAAGCCCTTGAGAGCCATCGATTCTTGCTGATATAAGGACTGATGATAAACCTGAGGTTTTGTCCTATGCTTTCTCCACAATGCAGCGCTTATTTTAGAGACTGTGAAATAATGTTTAACTTGAAGAAATAATAACAATACATTTAATCCCAGTGTCCTGTGGCCAGCATGCTCTGCTAGAATTCAACAGTGTGTGGATTTCTGGAGGATCTTGCCTTCTAGAGGAACCTAAACTCTAAGCCCGTGAGATGCGGTTAAGAACTCAAGCTGAAGGGATTCAAATCTTGGCTCTTTGTAGCTCTCCGTATCTGCAGGTTCTGCACTCACAGATTCAAACAACTGCAGACTTTGCTATTCAGAAACAAATGTAACTGTAGAGAACATGTACAGAGGTTTTTTTTTTTTCTGGTATTGTTCACCAAACAATGCACTATAATAACTGTTTGCATAGTATATACACTTATTTGTAATAAGACACTTGGAAATGATTTAATGTATAGGGGAGGATGTATCGAGGATTTATGCAGATATTGTACCATTTTATATAAGGATCAAGAGTCTTCACAGATTTTGGTCCTTTCGGAGTCCTGCATACCAAGGGATAATTCTATTACATCTGTGGCTTTGACCAGGGCATTAAACTTCTCTGTCTCAGTTACCTCATCTGTAAAACTGGGATAATCTTATCTACTTCAGTGGGCTTCCTGCAAATTCAAAAAATGAACATATGTCAGGCACTTAGAACAGGTCCTAGTTTTTAATAAACACCATCTAGAAGTTATTAAATAAGTAATATGAATAATTATGCTTTATATGCAATTCAAGAGCTACATGCAGAAATCAAGCTTTGAAGTCCCTGAATACTTTCCATCATTTCAGTCACTAACAACATTATTGAAATGTCCGATAAATGTCCAATAAATCCTGATCTATTATTTTTATGTCAGCTTTCTTTTTTTTTCTTTTTTTTTTTCTGCTTGTGCTTGAATAGGCAAGCTATGGATAATTTAGCTGCCAGCTTTTGATTTTTAAAAACTTTCCTTCAACATATGATTTGACAAATCACCTCATTTGGTGTGGGAAAAAGAGTACCCTGTGCTTTATTACTTGAAAATTATGAGTAATGTAAGTCATGCCTACATAATTAGAGATTTGCCCTTCAGGGATAAAGCTTTCCTAATGCTTAGACCAAATAACTTATGGATTGATTTTTCTTTAGAAGATTGCGGAATTGGAATCCTGTAAAGGCATAATAAATACTAAGTTGGGGTTTAAAGCAACATGTTCATACAATGTTCTTGGATGTGATAGATCAACAATAAGCTCTTTGTAGCTTTGGATAAAGAAGAGATCACGGGGGAAACAAGAATACTGGCATCTTCCATGTGCAAATGGATTCAAGTGTCCCTTGGTGGCTTTCAATCCTTTATTAAATTAAATCAATTGCTACATTTCTGACATATAAACGATCACATTCATCATAAGGAATTTGCACCTGTACGTGATATATCTGAATCCTTTTTCCCTCTTCTCTTTCCTCCCTTGGCTTTTCCTGACCCCAGAACTGTAATCTATCCTTTCTCTTTCCCTGCAATAAAGTGCTTGCCCTGGGGATACTCTGGTGAGAGACAAGAGAAGCTCAATCACGGCAATAGTTACCAAGCACTCAGAAAATATTTGTCTAAAGAGGTAAACACAGTAACTATAGATATTTAGGTGAGAAAAAGGGAAAAAAAAGGTCACTTCCAGGTGCAGAGATGGAGTTTCATGGCTGACATAACTTTTGAAATGAGCTGAATTCAATTGTGGTTCATCAGAAAATACTGAAAAGACAGGAAGAATGAAAGCTTTCCATAAGAATTGGCGTTCATGGCTCCTCGTATAGAAAAGTGTTTATGAGGAGAACTGAGGAGAAATCAGGGGAGTGGTTTTGGCCTATACTGAACATGGGAGAATCTAGGTTCCTCGTTTAACTGCTCCCATGATGTAATTTTTTAATGTTATTACTCAAATTACCCCAGGGACACTGCTTTATAACCTCTCTTAATAATACCTTACTGATGCATACAATCATTATAAAGACAAAACAACATAGAACTCTTACCAATACATGAGATAATTTCCAGTATTACCTCAGGCTTTACTTCTGTGGATTACATCACTTAAATTGGGCTTTTTCCTTTTGGGTTTCTCTTCTCCCCCTGAGATAAACCTGTTTTTCAACCCATTATTTCAGTTGCTTCCTATAGGATTTGGTCTAATAATTAGTTGGTCTGACAAGGGCTGGTGGTGGCACCCTGGCTGAAATCAGGGCTGATTTCTAACCACAAATTATTCAAAGAGCTACGTGTGAAGGTTTAAAGGCAGGTTCCAGGATACCCTTTGCAACTTGAAGTGTCAGTCACTGTGGAAAACCCCCTAAAACTACTCGATTTTTTATTCCCCTGAATGGCCACCAGGCCCTGGACACTAAGGGAGTTGTTTCGCTGAGGAAAGAAATGTACTTTTTCTGCCTGCAGACTTTAATTAGCCACATATGAAATACATGCAAACTAGATTCTTTGCTAGAGAGAAAGTGAAAGATCGAAAGGCTACCTTTTGCGGGATTTCACATCATGACACCGCAGAATCAGCACTGGGTATTGTAGTGTCTCTTTTTCTTTGAAGTAGTTGTTCTTTTCATCATGCATTAATATAATCAGTTCTCATAAACTGTTTATAGGTTCTATGCATGCATGATGTCTACATATATTCCTATCCTTTCTGTATTAGAGGGAAAAACAAAACAAAGCAAGACAAAACAAAACAAATTCCTATAAAAACATGAAACCAAAAAGTCATAAAACCACAGTACAAGGTGATCTACAATGGTTTCTGTGTTCGTCTCTTGTTATCTTCAATAGAATTGTCCATATCATCAGGCATAATTGAATATAGCAGTATACTTGAATGTAGCAGTACATGACAATATTAATAAAAACAAAACACTGTAGACAGTACTTCAAAAGCAGGTAATAATCAAACCAGATTTCTTATCCTAGTGAATCTTGTCATCTTCAGTGTAGTTGCTTATACTCTCAGACTTAATACTATCAATCATAACAGCTTTGAATAAAATCTATCAATACAAAACAGCAATCTAACAAACCAGATTCAATTAAGATCAGTCATGGTAAAACAGTGTAAGTTATATAGAGCTTCAGATTAAGTTAATAGGAAATTAAGGATGATTACCATACTATATCCTGCTATTTTCGGGATAATTGTCTGTGCCCTCAAATCTAGTACAAGTAGACAAACTGGAACAGAATATAATCCATCTAAATAGAGTGGTGTGAGTAATGTGGGTTTTAAATCCTGGTACACTATTACCAATATCCTCTGCCTTCTTTTTTTTAGACTATTCCTCACCCTTCACTCCCACAGGGTGCTGTGCATTTTGGGTCCCACCAACTCCCTCAGTTTTTAGATTGGGGGGGGCAACCTGCTTTTTACCTAAGTAGTTCCGAACCTTCTCATTCCTGGACTTGATCTCAAGTTGTATTCCTTTACCTACAAAAGCCTCAAGGTTTTCCTTCATACAGAAATACTATTATTCTTTGTTCAGAGTGATTTTAATCTGTTTTATTTTGTTTAATTTCAACATACATGAAAGTATGGACAGCTATTTTGAAGAGAATGAGAGACAGTATGACAGCCATTGTTGACTTCCGTATTGTTGGGTCTTGAAGATCTAAAATGCCTTCTTATCCTGTTCAAATCTGTTCTATACTACGTTATTTCGTGTGAATGCTCTGTGTGTGAAGATATGGAGAACTAGCTGGAAGAAAACAAGAGACAATATGATAGACAGTGAAGATCTCTGATGGTCTTGCTTTGAAATTTATGTCTCTTACACTGCTTTTTTGTGTTCTGTTTTGTTCTGCTTTGTTGTGTTTAATTTTACCCTCTTTAAAATAAAATTTTTACAAAAAGAAAGGCTATCTTTAAAGCTTTGCTTGGTTGCAAAGTTTCCAAATCTTGCCCACATTCTTCTTGCACTGTTTGCAAACCGCACATACCTGCCCCCTCTCTGCCTAGACTTGACCTCCCCCTTCCCTGGCCCTGCCAATCTTGCCTCAGGCAGGAGGGGTGTACTTTTACTTGAAACTGGGGCTGAAGGAGGGAGGGAAAGAGAAGAGGATTCTTTACTCTCTTAGTGGCTGACAGTGTCACTCTCTGTAAAGCAGCAGCCTCTTCCAGACAGGTACTTACATGATTGCATTTTGTGATAGAGTGAAACCTGTGACATGTGAAGTCCTGTTTACATCTTATTGCTATATTTTAAATACCTGGACAAATTTGAGTTTTTCAAGAGTAGGTCAGCGAAAATGATTACCAGTATATATGCCATGAGGTATAAATTAAGTGGGGATAGTTATCTCAATTAAAGAAAAACTTAGGACAAGTTAATGATTGTCCAAACACCTGAGTACTTGTCAAAGGGAGACATACTTACCTTGTTTTTCAAAGGCCAATTTTCTGGGAGAATAGTGTGAAATAATCATTTGTGAGATTAAGGGTCCTCTGAAATAGAAATTTTGGATGGTACCTACATGCTCGGTTGTTAAGTTTGTCTAAACAATGTTTAAGTTTATTTTGAGCTTTACATTTTATTTTAAACATTTGCTTACATCCAATTTTCTACTCAGGCTATTTCCTACATGTATCTTGAAGATTAGAAGTGTAGACATCAATAGTATCCATTCACAGTTTGAAAAATCCTCTATTTCTGTTTGTTTGTTTGTGCTGCAGTACTAAAGATAAGGCCTAGGGCCTTATGCATGCTGAGCCTCTGACTCACCAGCCCTAAAAAAAAAAAAAATCTGAAAGATAGGAACACTGGCACCTACTCCCTCCCTTCCCAGCCTGCATCTTTATTCAGTCACATTGTCTTAAGTTTGACCTGTTAATTTTTTTGAAAAAAATCAGTTGAGGTCTTTAAAGACATTCCAGTTAAAGGAAAAATGTAGCCCTGGAGACAAGTTTTGCAGATAGGGAATTACACTGTCAATGTCATTTTTTTAACATCTGAGTGTAGATACCTTATTTTTTTTTAAAAGGTGGACCTCATGATTTTGAAAAAAAAAAAAAGCACTTAATTTTAGCTCTTACTTTAACAGGGAGGGCAAAAATGCTCCTCAGTGACAATGAATAGCTCACTGAAGAGAGGCACACAGGGTTAGGAGCTCCATGTAGGCGAGCTCAGGTCAGGATCTATCCTTTATGGTTAAACATCCTTGGCATGAGTTCAAATTACACAAAAAATATAATTCACCTTGACCAAAGAGAGGCAGAATCCACAGAAATATCTTATATCTCATCTCTCTTAAATTAGACATGCCTTGTTTCCTTCTGTTTTTTTGTGTTCCTCATCTTTTGACTCTCAAAAGGTATTTTAATTAAGACAAACATATGGAACTGTATTTTGGAAAATCATTCTTTCAAAATATCTTAAAATTCCTGAATTCTTCTTGGGAATATAAAAGATCAGAAAGAAATAATATTTTGCTAAATAGCTTCAGAAATTTTACAGTTAGTAAAAATAGGATATTTGAAGTGGCTGTAATATGATCAAATACTTGTCTTAACACACAGAAATATACATATTCTACACCGAGATTTTGCAATGAAATAATTTCCTGCCTGTTATCTGCTTTTAATAACCATTGAAACTTGATACTGTTTATATCCCAGAAGGAACAGAAAATTTGACATTCAATCCTTCACATCCCATGTTATTCTGCATTAAGTCATTCTGCATTAAGCTTTCATGAATCAAATGCTTGATGCTTCTTTCAGTTCACTTAAAAGTCAAAGACTTCCTTTTCTTGACACAACCTGACAGTAGCGCCAGTTTTGGCAGCCACTGCCCTTTCTCCTAAGATGGCGCTGATGGGCAGTGAGGTTTAGAAGTCTAGGACCATGGTTGCCAAAGTTCACGGCTCAGTTCCTCCTCACTGTGCCTTATGCTGCTTACACAGAGTCACTGGGAGTTGCACTGGATCTGCATGAATGATTGCTTTACTGAAGTAAGAGAGCTCTCACAGAAAGAAGATAGAAATGTAGTATTGTTCAGTATGTTCAAACACAGTGTTGCTGCGGAAAATTGATAGCATGAAAGTCACTGAAAAACCTTATTTACAGAAAAATGACTATTTTATGTTATTTAGGATTATGAACTTCTGCATATTTTATAAATTTTTTGATAACATATGTATTGTTGCATATTTTTCCCGTGATTCCAATGGAATCTGATTATTTATTCAGACATCACTTGTGACAGAGGAGCCCTGAATATATCCTGTTACAGGCAGCTGAGTTAATCAGAAATATTATCAGCAGTGAGACAGGGCTGGGTCTTCAATGGAGCCAGTGCAGAAGCCCAGATACCTTCCAACTGTGGGGGAGACAGACACCTCCTGCTGTGGGCCAGGCCTCAAGACAAGGATCAAACAAATGCATCTACATCCTAAAGACTGATATTCTAATTAATTCCCTCTCACCCTGGAGTCACCATCCCATCCCCCTAGGGGAAAGGTCACAGCTCAAAGAATGTCCACTTCCTATGTGACTCGCTTTCCCATTTGTCCCTAATGTAATCAATTTTACCTGAACTATTGATCTTATTGGCTAACAGTAGTTTTGTCTCACCTTATGCCCATCTGCCTTGTGAGTTCCCAGTCGCCCCCCGCTCCCCTTCCCCACCTTGAACCCAGGGTTTTACTCTATAGAAGTCCCTGGAAAAGTCAGAGTCTTGGGCAACCTGCTTGGGACCCCCTTCTGTCTCTCTTCAGACAGAAGCTTTCTTTCTCTCAATAAATACATTCTGCTCTTCACCTCCGTTGTTCCTAAAATTCATTCTTTGATTTTAGAGAATACGAACTCGCAGACATAGTAGGTCGGGCGTTTCATTCCCCCATATCAATCCCAGTATCAGTCACTAAAGACTTAGCAAAATTTATCTTGCTGTGTCTATAAAAGAAAATATTATTTATTACTGTCCGTATTCACTAATTATATTGTAATGTAAAAATATGTTCAATATATTCTTAGAAACACATTGTAGAGCATCCTATGTTGTGTAATCCTTTTTATTTTTATCATACATATGTATGTAACTATCATCATATTAGTGTATGTGTTCTGATAATTAAGTAAATTTACTTCAAAACTCCATTTCTGAGAACTTTTCGTTGGTGATATAGATGATTTAATGAATGTATTTCTATTTTCCTAATGCAAACCTAACCAACCCTGGGGTTGTTTGCAGCATGGATCTTTGCCAATATTCTTAATCAGTAATTCCAGCATTAATATTTTATGGCCAATGATCCTGTGGTTTTCTTAAGTGAAGGCTTTCACTGAGATTCAGGCCAATATTGCTATTCCTTTTTAGTTTTTTCTTCTTTTGGTTTCAACAGATTTGTTTTCAGATCAGCTCATTTGTGCAGACATACAGAAGAGAACTAAAGCTAAAGTGAACTGTTTCCCACATGAAAAATAGAGCAGAAATCCGTAGAGCTGAGCCTGATGTATCTCCTCCCCTCTCAGGTGCTGAGAAACAAGATCACACAGGTGGCACGGCCACCTCAGTGTCACACACCATGAGCAGGTCAGCTCTGTTTCACGACCCCTCCAGCCTTCCTGTCGCAGAATGCATCCTCCTTCTCTACATTACACTTTCAAAAAGAATAGGGATTTATTCTTCCTTACTGAAAAGGGCTCCATCTCAGAGAATGCCTGTATTAAATTCTAATCTGTCATTGCAAATTTCTTTTTATTTGCCCATGAATTTGTTTATGGTACTTAAGGTTTGACTTTAAGGCTTTATTTTTCATGGCTAGCAGTAATGTGAAAAAAAAGTCATTAAAATCACATACTGGACTTTATTTTCTGAACTCTAAAATTGACTGGCTTTTCAAAAATATTTACTCTGCCCCAATTATGTACACTACACAAAATGAAAACATAGCCCTTGCCCTCCGGGAAGGATCCTGAGAAGCTCGGGAAATGAGACTACAAAATATGATGCACGGCTTATTAGTACCGGCTGTAGATTACAATTTAAAAGCCAGGGAAGAGTGAAAGAGATAACTATATGGATCTAGAAATAAATGCTGAGGGGGTGAAGGTGTTCGGGTTTGAATTTATTCTACAAAGATGAGATCAATAGAACAGGAAAGGAAGCTACAGCGAAGAAACAATAACTGAAAACCCTTAAAATACTGAATTCTAGCTTTGTGATGTCCATTTGCAACTTAAAGATGGTAATCCTTTCTCTACCTTCAAAAATGCACCCTACTTACCTAGTCAAATCGCTTTAATTCTTCCTGGGTTAGAGGTGTTGGTTATAGGAGAAGTCTTGTATCTACCTTGCCATTCGTTACTCTTGCTTAGTTTTACAAAACTTCTAATTTACTTTTCTTTTTTTTAACTCCATAGGAAAAAAAATGAAACAAATCATCCACTCTTTTTTTTTCTGATTTTCCTCATTTGCCCCGTTCTAAAAGGAGAAAATCACGAACGTACCTACTAATTGCTGTTAAGCTCTTTCGTTGCACAAGCAGCTAGTGAACCCCTTGAACTTTATCATTACGAAGCACAGCTAGCACACTGTGGTTTACCCTAAGGAGCCTATTTAATTAATAAATTAAGGTTTGATGTTTAAAAATTGTAGATTTAATTATTTCTGAATTATCAAGTCATTGCAAGGGCAGCAGTTATCTTTTCAATATTTATTCCTTTTCTCTCATACCCCAAGAAAGAAAATTACATGTTTAAATAAATTATATAGACAAGTATGTTTAGATTACCTAATGAAACATAGGGAAACATGCATGGTCATATTTAGTAAAGTTCCTCAGTGAAACTGTTGACCTTTGTGGAGTTATCAGAAGGACTATATTAGTCATTTGTTTTGAACACACATTTCTTGTGTCCTTACACTCTTCCAGGTCTAGGCTAAAAACAATAGGTCCAGTGGTCTCTTAGTCACTTTTTAGCTACCGAGACAGCAACCTCACAAAACACCCACAGAGTCAAGGAGGAAAGGTTTCCTTGCTCAAGATTGCAGTCCATGGTTAGCTGACTCCAGGGCAGAAGCCACACAATGGAAGGATCCGGGCGAGGGAAGCTCTCAAGTCATCGCTGGAACAGAGAGAGAGGAGGTGGAGGAGCCTAGAGCAAGACATAAACCCTTCCAGGTCCTGCTTCGGTGGCTTCTTCTCCCCAGGTCCTGCCTCGGTGGCTTCTTCTCCCCAGGTCCTGCCCTGAGTTGGCAAGCCAGCTTTCTACCCCACCACCCGGTCACCTTCCAGAGCCCTGACCTCTGAATATACTCTGAGTGTGGTGGAGACATTCCAAAATTAAACCGTTAAGTTTTCGTCAAGATCTAAGAAGCACACATGGCCAAAACTACATTATAAAAATAAAGTGCAACTTTGCTGCTTCCCTGGCCATCAGACCAATGCAAATTAAAACAACAGTGAGTTTCCATCTTGACCCAGGAAGAATAGCTATACTCAATCAAATAATAACAAATGCTGGTGAGGGTGTGGAGAAAAAGGGACCCTTGTTTTCTCTGGTTGGAATGTAATCTAGTGTAGCCACTATAGAAATCAGCATGGAGTTTCCTTGAAACACTAAACATAGGCATCCCATTCAACCCAGTTATTCCCTTGGATTTTCCTAAAACTGTTAAAAACATTAAAGTGATCCAGGCATACTCAGTCATGTTTATAGGAGAACAATTCAAAACAGTCACATGGAGTGTGAAATATGTAAAGGATGTACACAGTAGACTACTGTTCTGCCACAAAGAAGGATAAACTTGAGTCATTTTTAGGTAAATTTGGTATTTAACATTAAGTGAAAAAAGTCAGACACACAAGCTTTAATATTGCGTGATTGCTCTTACATGTAAAACTCAAATTGTAAACTAAAAAGCAAAATCAAAGGTAGATGATAGGAAGCAGGGAGGCAAATGGAAAAAGGAACAAGAGACACAGGACAAGGGAGGAGAGGGGGAAAGTGTAAAAACACTAAGATGTGTGATGTGCATGTACCGGCTGCTCACAGGGAAAGCGATCAGAAAGTGGTGCAATTGATGCACCAATCAATATAAAACTAAGAGTACACAGTGTTTCACCAGAGTCCCTAATGGCTTATGCCCATCTCTTTATGCAAAATGTACTTAATCCATCGCTAAAAGTCATCGAATCTTAACGGTTTCGGCACTGCTGAAAAACCCAACTCTAAGTGTCTCCTCTGAGACTCATGGAAAACTTTTGAGACCCTGAAGAAATCAGAAAGGAAGTGAATGTTACAGGGCAAACACTCCCAATCTGAAAGGGAGAAATAGATGGGCAGAAAGAACTTAGAACAAAGCAAGACTAAAAGCCACTGGGGAAAACGTGAAGTCCTGTAACTCTGAGGCCAGGACTGAGGAAACGCTGTGGCAATAAGTGAATTCCAGAGAACTCGGACGGCCTCATGCCACTGGCATTACAGATGCTGAACAAGGGGAAGTGCTGCCTTCATGAAAAGGCCTGGTGGACAGAAAATGCTGCAAGACACACAAATAAGTGTAGAGTTACACTGCATGGATACAAGATTATATGCTGTGTTTGTATCACCAACTGCACAGATGTCCACCTCCGAATCTAGTTCAGGAGTCAAAACGCATGTAAAACCTGATAAAATAGAGTAGGTTATTTGGTTCTTTAAACATTTTTTTTGTGCAAATACAAACACTGTAATGACTGAGTTTGCAAATTTGAAATGAATGTTTACACGTCTTTGTGCTGGTAATACCACAAACACACATGTGCACAAACATCATTTAACATCTGGGTAGGCATAAATCACCATGCATAAATATCTTCATTATTGCTTTCATTTCAATGAAACATTCTAACATATTTGTCAGGGTACAGTAATATATACTTCTGTTTCTTTGCTTATAGAAATAATTACATAAACAGTAGTATACTTGGAAGCATATTTGGTGCATAGTTAACTAAATTTATGATACAGTTAATAACAGTAAGTGACTATGAATTAGGTGATACCAACAAAAGTAGAATAATATGCTAAGAAATGTACATTTTATATTTCACAGTGAGTTTTCCTATTTTACGTTGAGCTGCACTAGGTATAGATTATTTTAATATGTGCAATATCCAAGTGATAAGCATATACTTGAGAAACCCAGGGGTTCAGAGAAAAACCAGAAAATGCCAAAATTGTTGAGAATAGACAGACATGTACAAAGTTGATGTGTGTGTATCTTTGTATCCGAGGTATGGCAGAAAAATCTATAGCCCATTGGAAATAGGCAGCTGTGCATTTCATAATTGATTCCTACAGAAAAATAAGGAAAGCAGCCCAGGAGAATCCAGGAAGGGAGGGCCAGTCTGCATACTTTTTTCTTCCTTCTTCCAAGCACCTTCCCAATTTCCATGCTACTTGGACACACAGTGTTCAACTTCTGACTCAAAGGGATTATTTTACTCTATCAAACTGTAGGGATGAGATCGCTACATAAACCAGGGGGCTGCCAGTTGTCCTCTTCAATCACAGCCTAAGGCGGTATGGTCCCAACTGCCTCAAATAATCAGTTTCTTATGCATCCTAATGTTGTTGAAAGGGAACTGCACAACTGATTAGAGTTGTTGAACAATGCCATTTTCTGTCCTTCAGAAAACCCAGCTCACATTGTATCCACGACAAAAGTATGTTTTTCTTTAGAACCAGAAGTTCAGGGTAGGTTGAAATTCATAGTTCATCGAGTTCAGTGGCTCAACAGTGTTATCAGTAAGCTTATTTTATTCTTTTGATGCGAGCCACCTCCAGACTACAGGCTTTTCTGTCTCCACCTAAACAAAATGAGAGAAATGTTATGTCTAGACATTTTCTCAGAACAGTGAGGCTCTCTTGGTTTCAACTTCCCCCTTTTTCCGAACACACCAACTTAACCCCTTTGTAACCTCCTCACGCCTCTGGAGTTGACATTTGTGAATTCTGTCCACTGAAATTAGCAAAATTGCTTTAGGACTAAACATATATAGAAATTTTTGGTCATTATCTTCTAAACAATATATAGGAACTATTTACACAGCATTTATGTTGTATTAGGTGACAGAAATAATCTTCAGATGAGTTGAAGTATACCAAAAATTGACCGATTTGTATGTAAATATTATGTCATTTTGTGTGTGAGTCTTGAGTTTATACAGACCTTTGTATTGGAGAAGGTCCTGGAACCAGACTTTTTGAAAATAATAATGAATAAGTTCATACTGATGCCAGGGTTAATGACTGTGTACAGCAACAGAGAACAGATTTAGTTAGCTCTGAGGCATATCTCCTCTCTAGTTCCAAGCGAGAATAGCATCTCTCAAAGCATTAAAATAGTTATACAAGAAAACCGGATGCTTTTACAGGGGAAAGAGCAATGAAAGCTGGTAAGGCAATCCCAGTATACAATTGCAAAGGGTTTACCGTGACCCCACTGATTTTCTTCCTCAGTTTCAACAGCAGGGCCCACGACCTTTCCCTGTCAAACAAGTTTGGTGGACTTAGTCTCAATTCCTAACATTTAGCTTTTATAACATTCACCTAAATAGGTCTTTACAAATGTGGAAATTTGTGCTAATAAACACCCAAAATGCAAATTTAACATATCTGAACCACGTTAACAAACTCTCTGGAGAGATTCTGGTAGGGGCGACTGACGAAGTTCCCTCAGTTGAATCCTGCAGACCAGTGCATTTCCTTACTGTGTCCCTGCCATCGGAGTCATTTCATGAAGTCTTTGTACATGCTAAGTTGGAAAAACAAAGCAATTACTTTGCAGGTTATTTTTGTTTTCCTGGCTTGGCTGTGTTCCAGTTTCCAGAGCCAACTCAGAATTCTGTTAAATCATTGCTTTCATCACTTCTGAAAGCCAAACAGAAACAGGGAAGAATCTTTTGAGTAATACTTTCTGAGATATCTTATTTACTGAAATATCATTTTATAGATCACTAATGCCCACTGTGAAGTTTATTTTTACTTTGAGATTCTAGTTGTCACCTGCTAATACTTCCTGACATTTTATTCAGTAATGTGTTAGTCTACAAGCTGGCTTTGCCACACAGATAACTAAAACAATGAATTAATACTAGTACTAAACTTTGGGTATGTGTACCTTCATGAGGAGGTTCTGTGTGGGCACAGAGCTCTAGGTAAAATTGTGTACTGGCTGATGCTACCATCAGCTTATTAGTATGAAGCTTTCAGGAAAGTCAGCTCAGGTATAGGTTAATGACCCGCATGCCGAATAAGATCTGAATTTAAAATAATCTAATTGCTGTGACTCCTGTGTAATTGCAGGTGTCTCTATTTTGTGCTTGCTAGCTCTAAGAGTTCTTGCCTGGGTACTCACAAAGGAGGGATAAGATCTCGGCACTTTGAATCACTCTTCCTTAGATATCATCAATGTAGATGATTTTGAGTTGTAGTTAAGATCTCAGCTGCCTGTTTCTACCCTATGTTATGAGATATGAAGAAGTTTCTAGAAAAGAACATCATTTCATGCAAAGAGTAATGATCACACTTCAATATATTTTTTCCAGCAGTTGTTCCTTTTTTTCCTCCAAGCGCAGCCCCATTAAGCCCTTTGTTGGACAGGAAGGAGTAACAAAAATGTTTGGTTTTGAAATCAAACTGGTGCACTTTGAATTTAAATGAATTTCGATCTTTCGGTTACTGTGAACCTCCTTAGCATTCATCTCATTGGTTGCTTTGTGAACTATTTGCATTCACACGTGTAACATGATCAGCCATAAGCACTGTTCTCCCCATTCTGAATCTCCAGACTTTGGTAATGACCCAGATAACTCAGCATTTCTTTAACTCTCTGCCATATTCCTAAAAGGGAATTCCTGGAAGCTACCAGCAACTCCTCTCTTTGAACATGCTATAATAGATGTTGGACCCGATAAAGCAGCAAAGAGCTTTTTAAATATTTGTGCTCCCCACACCCCGTACACCAACTGTATTTTGCTCTCTTTGGTTCTTTATGTGCCAAGGAGAGAAGCCAAACACTGCAGAGGAAGCTGCAGTGAGTGGGACACGAAGTGAGCTTGTCTCGCGTGTTCTCTCTGCGAGTGGACCCCTCCCTCCCTGCAAGACAGGAGAGCAAGCCGGGAGCAAATCCCATTTATAAGCCAGTCTGCTAAGTCAGCTTTTGTTTTAAAACTTCATGGGCCAGGTGTAAAAGAGTGTGAGCTTGTGTCACACGCTTCAGGCAGGGTCTGGGGAAACCGCGCTGGTGCACGGAACAGAAGTGAGAGTACAGCTGAAAGGCAAATAGTAAACTCTGGGCAAACTCATGAAGCTACACGGATAAGCTCTGCCTTACAGTCTTCTAAGCAACCGGCTCCTACACACACACACACACACACACACACACACACACACCGCAGTAGACTTTTGCCTCAGGAGTCTGACTGCTCTCAAATATCACCTTTGAAACAGAAATCAAGATGATTCATTCTCATGAGTTACAGTTAGCATTACCTCTTACTGATGCTGTCTAGTAATATCTCAATCCTGGTACCCCGTAAAGAGGTTCTGATTTATTTGACTGAGGTAAGGCCCACAATCTGACATCCAGTGAGCATCCAGGGGAGAACTTGTGTGGGGGACACAGCTCTAGTCTCGTATCTTGGCATCTGCTTATTAGTTTCCATGTTTACTCAACAGTGGGCTGCAGAACACGAGTGACAACCATCTGGGGTCATTCAATAAAGTGTGCACTCCTGTGTTCTTAGCCCAGCATGGAATCAGTACTGAATCCTGAAGATTGCGGTACAGGCGAGGAAGTGCGTGCGTGCGTGTGACAGGGACAGAACAGCAAAGGCTTAGGAAAGAAAAACAATCTTTGTATAGGGACTCTCTCTGAACTTTAGTAACATCTATCTTATAAATTCTACTCAAAGAAGAAAATTTTCAGCACAGGAATGGCTTTAAATCCCTCCATGTTAATAGAAAATTGGGATACCTGTATGTCATATGCATTTTAGATTTTATTAACCTTTCTCATTATTATAGGAATTTAAAACTAGTTGTATACAAAATGAAAAAGGAAATTGGAAACTTCAGTATGGATGAAAGGATTGCCTCATTTAAAAACACACATTTTTATTGTGTTTATATTGTATTATTTTCAATTAATGTAAATACTTATGACTCTATCTTTAGGTAATGAAATGAATGTAATGCATGCAGAAACACAAGCCAGGGGATTGTGGTCATTGTAACTAAGAAACATTTGTATTTAATCTCTCTCTCTCTCTCTCTCTCTCTCTCTCTCCCTCTCTCTCTCTCCTTCTCTCCCCCTCTCCCCTTCTCTCTCCCTCCTTCCCTCTCTCCTTCTCTATTCCTCTCTCCCTCCCTCCTTCTCTCCCTCCCTCTCCCTTCCTGGCCACTCTCTTCTCTCCTCTTTACTTCCCTTTCCTCCTTTAAACAGCATCAGATGAAGAAGAGACAACTACAGCAGGTAAGGTGCTTACATTCTAATTATTATCCTTATTTAATCTAATGCTTTTAATGAAAGAGACTTTTTTTTCAGCCCAGAAGTTGGTATATTTTAATATTTTAAAATTTTTATGAATCTGAAATACTATGCCAGACTCAATGATGATGATTAACATTCTTGAATAAAAGGAAAATCAATAAATAATGAACAATTACTACAAAGAAAGGCATAGTAAAAATAGCCCACCAAAGTTAAAGGACAAGGAAAATTGAAAGATTAGGATATTTAGAGAAGTAAAGAACTATAATATGAGAATTATAAAACAAAAATCATCAAAAAGTAGAAAATGGTGGAGTAAACTCTCAGAAATATCACCCTCTATGATAGAATAATGAATTACCAAGTATGTATCCAGCACAAATGATTATATTCAAATTTTAGGGTTGCATTATGCAGGTGTGTCAAACATGCTTTTTAAAAAATTAATTTTTATAATTACAACTGCATGACTCTGCCACTTGGCACTCTAATTCCGCAATTCATCAGCTCATCAGCATTTGGCCAGCTCAGGTAGGGGGCCCAACCTCAGTTCTATCAAGGAGGCTCATAGCAGAACAGTGAGACCCATCAAAGCAGATGCTGGGAGCATAGAGACCAGGCACATTTATGAGGGTAAAATGGGATGAGTAGTTCTTTTCATCAGCAATTAATTAAGGATCCAGAGTTGCAGATCAATACTTGGGGGCTGGATAGAGTCTGAGATACAGACATGCTGGTTCTAAAGTGGAAAAGGCAAATGTTTGCACTGGCCAGATTTCTTCTTAGTAAAGGAGGGAAGCTGTTGGTCCTGAGAGACAAGAGTAGGAACTGATTACTGAACTTACTGGATCACATAGGACTTGCTCATGGAAGGGAGAATTGTGGTCCTGTTACTAGAACTCATGGTCAAGGACGGGCTGTTTCAATGTATAGTCTTCACATATTTCAACAGACCTCGCTGGAAAACTGAGCCAGTATGTTAACTGTAAGAATGAAACCAAAAGATCAAAAATTCAATGGAAGAAAGCAAACTAGTTATTATGCAGAATTTTTTGGTAAAACCCAATGATACATAAATACATTGCAGGATAATAATTATAGTTATGCTGCCATAGCAATGCAGTCAGAGATGCGATAAATTTTAACTGATGTTTCATTTCATAATATGTTTAGTTTATTACCTAATCTGGAAGATGGGAAATCTCTTGTCATTTCCTCCTTTTCAAGCTGAGATTGTGCAACCTGGTTTTAGGAGCTTTCTACTCCTGTGACTCAGTAGCAAACCTCTCCTTTCCTGAGCCTCTCCTGACTGCCTTCTTTCTGCCTTTTGTCCTGACTGTGAACTTTGCTGTTTATAGAAATTCTCAAAGATGCCCTTTGTGTATCTTTTTTATTTACTTTTCTTGTTATTATTTATTTGTAATATATGACAATTACAATGATCTTGGGGAATTACTACATAGACAGAGTGCATTTTGGTCATTTTTACTCTCTTCTTTCCCCCCATTCACAGATACTTTCTCATCTCCACAAATTCTGCCTCCCTGTTTTCTCTATCTTACATTTTACTCTTAAAATCATGCACACTTTGGGTTTCTCATGGTTATGATTTGGTTAAATGTCCCCCCAAAGCCTCATGTGGTCATGGGGCGTGGGCTTTTCCAAGGCGGCTTAGTGTGGCATTTGCGATTGGTTTGTTGTCTAGTGCTGGGATTGCAGTGTGAGTGCTGTTCCCACCTAGGGACGGGGAACTGGCACACACTACGAGGGCAGGAAGGAAGCATGCTTTCCTCTTTTGCTCTTTCACTCTTATCACTTACGGCCACCATAAAAGGCTGCCCCTTAGCCACACCACCATGCCTTGGAGCCAGCTGAATATGGACTGAAACTTCTAAAAGCTCTAAGCTAAATAAGACTTTCTTCCTCTAATTTTGGATGTCAAGTATTTTGTCTCAGTAATGAGAGAAAAGTAACCAAGATACTCAAGAGAAACTATGTGATACTCTTTTGCACTTGAATTATTTCAGTCAGGATTATGGTCTCATAATCTATCGACTTTCCTACACATGGATTAAATATATCCTGCTTTATGGCTTGGTATGGCTTAGATATGTCTACATGCACATTTTCTGTATTCACTCACATGTTGATGGTCACATGTGGCATCTCCAGGATTTAGCTGTTGTAAATTGTGCTGCTATAAGCATAACTACATATACAGAGTTGTAATTTCATGTCTAGTCAAATGGTATATTTATGTTGATTTCTGCAGTGTTTGTATTACTTTACATTCCCACAAAGAATATAGAAGGCTTTTTTTTTCCTCTATGAGCTCTCCAGCCTTTGCTATTTGTGGAGTTCTGGAAATAGCCAGTCTTTCTGAGGTATGATGGAATCTCAGTGTTGTTCTGATTTGTTTCTTTAGAGGCCAATGATACTGAACATTTTTAAAACTACTTATTGGCCCTTTTACTTCATCTTTTGAGAAGTGTTTATCCATGCCATTTGCCCACTTTTTGATTAGGTCTTTTGTTTTGGAAAATCTAATTCTTTAAGCCTGTGTTAGTCCTCTGTTCAGGGAACCAATGTGCTGGTTGCTCCCTTTGCTGTCAAGAAGCCTTTTGGTTCTATAGACTTCCATTTGTTGTTTCTTGATATTATTTCATGTCTAGTTGGGGTTCTGTACAGAAATTTCTTGCCTAATGCTTATGTCTTCAATAATTTTACATATACTACCTTCCAGCAGATTCAGTATTTCTGTTTTTCAGTGTAGTTCTTTGATCCACTGTGATTTCATTTTAGTACAAAGTGAGAGAGATGAATCTATACTAGTTCTTCTGAAGGAGGATAACTATTGTTCCCAGGTCAATACATTTTTTCTTAACCAGATATTTATAATTTTGTTCATGAGTATTATTTCATAATATTTTCAGATGTGTGTCTTTTATTTAGAACTGTTATCTATATTTGTTATATGATTAATATTATGTTTTTTTCTTATATTCTTTCCTGAAAAAAATTTATGCATAATTATATTTTCCAAACTGTGATTCATTTTGGGGTCCTCCTTTAATTTGTGTTTCTTCTGTATGATTTTCCTATTGTGTTTAAATTTTCAATGAAATGTAATCACAATTCAAATTTCAGGTCTCCACACAATTTATTTATGAGGCTCATATTCTTGCTTAAAATTCACAGCATAATTGTATGATAACTCTTTCTAATTAGTGATCCCAGCTGAAATATCCTCAGCAAGGGGATAAGGACCAGCTCAGCCTGGCGTTTACTATCAGAATTTTTATCAGTATTTTAGACTTCTTATCACTGTCCGGAATCATCCATCAAGTCACCTTACAGCGTTTCGGGACTTCTCTAGCTTACATCCTGAAAACGTACCACATTTCTCTTGCAACCTAGATTGCAAAATATTCTAAACTACATGGTCAGCTAATATCCCAGCACTTCTCTGGGTCAGCTTTCCCAAATCTGGAACCAAATACCCAATATTCACAAGTTAAGGAGGAAAGGGTTTATTCGGCTCACAGTTTTAGCTCATATTGGCTGACTCTGAGGCAGTAATGCCATGGCAGAAGTGCGTCCTGGATGAAAGCTGTTCCATTTATGTTGGCCGAGAAGTGGGGCAGGGAAACAGTGTCAGAGAGGAAAGGGCCGTGCAGCAGAGACAGACTGCAAGATCCCCTGCCAGGGCATACCCAGAAGTTCACTTCATAAATCCTCCTACCACATTCCAAGCCGACCAAGCTTTCAGTTAAACTTAACATTAACTGAGAAGAAAGAAAGAAAGAAAGAAAGAAAGAAAGAAAGAAAGAAAGAAAGAAAGAAAGAAAGAAAGAAAGAAAGAAAGAAAGAAAGAAAGAAAGAAGCAAGCAGAGAGCCAGGAGCCGTAGACAGCTACAGCCCCGGGAGTGTGCTCCCCACGTATGCTCTTGTCAAATGCGCAGCACCTCAAGATTCCTCCACCTTGTAATAATTCCATTAAATTATGGCTTGATTTATTAACCCACCAGTGAAATAAAAGCCCTCATGTTCCAATCACTTCTCAAAGATTCATCGACAACCAAACTTCAATGCAGTGAGTCTCTTGGGGACACTTTGCATCTCACCCATAAAGAAACATCAAGGGAATCAATGTGGTGTTGGAGAGTTTTATTCGGGATGCGGAGCTGCACAGCCACTCGCATGTCTCTCCTTAATACAGAGTGTACTCTGTTGCCTCATAGTAATTATTGTTAGTTAGATATAATTGAAACACATTTCTTCCGCTCTCTTTCAATATATCTCTTTTTAGAGTTAATGAGTAAAACAAATTTAGGAATAAAAATACTCATACACCTTTACAGATCATAGTCTTCCTAAATGGTTTTCATACACACCTAATGCATTAGAACCTCTAAATTGCATTGTATACAGCAAGTGCACAATAAGTGGTTTTTTTCCCATTGATTTATGAAGAAGATGAGCAACACTTTGCACTTGCTTTTCTAAGGATGGAGTTCCATCACCTTCTTGGTTACAGAGCATTAATTTAGTAATCATTTTCATTTCAGGATGTCCAAATAGAAGGTGTTTGCTTGCCAAACCCTGTTTTAATGTATCTGGTTTACCTAAAGCCTGATTTTACAATTTTTGGAAGTCTGTTTTTATTTTTCTTTGTTGGATCCTATTTCCAGCTATTAAAACACATTATTTCATTGAGTATAAAAACACATCTATGATCTATACTAGAAATTCCTTTAAACTAAATTATATCCCAAGATCTAATTACAACCTAATGAGATTCATGTTTTTGAAGCAGCTGTAGCAGATACAGTACCTTCAAGCGAGTCACCTTGAGGCTGATATCTTTAACCCAATTATGTTGCTCTGTCTCAAAGAATTTTTGGAAGTGTCTTTTGAAATTTTTTTTCTAGAATCTGTTTCATAGCATTATAACATCAGTTATGCCTTTGCAATCTTACAACTGTGCTGTGATATTCATCCGATACTGGTCTCATAAGAATGCCTCCAAAAAGAAAGATTTACACAAGAAAATATCTCTCTCTTTCTATCTATATGTAAAATGTGGAAACATTTACATCTTTGATAGTAACAATATTAATTTGAGTCTATAATTTGTTTTAAAAATATTTATATTATAGTAAAGTTGGGTTTCAGTAAATAACATTCTTCAATGAAATTGCATCAGAGGTTGCTTTTCCTGTGGAGCACAAATCTAGATTTTATTTTTTATTTAAATTTCATAACACAGAAAATCTTCATAAACTTATCATACCAATCATTTCCTATATCATTTAGTAGATGAAGACATGTCTGTTAGAAAATTGATAGTTACCAATAAAATGATCTACATAAAATGTAATTTACTGACTATAAAGTATATCAGATGAAATTTGTTCTCACATACATTTTCCCATTGTCATTACATATTCATAATTCTCCAAAGATCCTTTGGAATCTCTAGAAGTAGCATTTATACATTAAATTGAGGGAATCATTACAACATTTAAAACAAGTCTGGAAATGGAAAATGTTACCGAGAAGGACCAAAGTTGGAGTGACACAGAAGGGTTCTTGTAGACAAACAATAAATCAGTGATTACAATTAACTAAATCTACCACCTATTCATCTCATCTCATTTATAAAATTTCCTTATTAGTACTTTCCATCTTTTTCTACTTTTGCCTAAAGGGGAATTCTTACTGTATCATTTATTTTAATATCAGAAGATGGCCTGAGTTTACATTTATATTAAAGGTAGCTATTCACATCGGATTAACTTGTAGAATGAAAAGTGAAATTTCAAGTATGTGTAAAAGTAAAATCATTTATGCCCTATGTTTCCCCATTGTGTATGTTTGCGGTATACAGGGTGTTGTTTAGCAGTAGATCAGACTGACCTGTCCACCGACTCACAGCATGAACTGTGGTGCTGGGAGGCAGAGTTCCTACTGTGCTGGCTCTGGTATTCATGGATTTTGGACTCAGCCATCCTGCATCGCTGCAGATTTTTACCTTTTGACCTACATCTCCTCCATCTCCACCTCTCGCCTCACATCCAGTAGCTGATACTCTCCTCTCCATTTCTATGGATTCACTCTTTCTCCACTTTCACTTATAAGTGAGATCATGTAGTATTTTTTACTTGTATCTGGCTTATTTCACTTAGTGTATAATGGCATCCAGATTCATCTGTATTGCTTCAAATAGCAGCATCTGAGGGTTAGTCATGCTCCGTAGAATGCATTTGTTCTGTTTTTCTCCGGGGCACAGACTTAGACTGTATAAGCAGTAGAGCAGACTTCTCTGTGAGATACTGAACTCATGTCCTTTAGTATATGCCTAGAAAAGGGACTCACCTGGTAGCTTTATTTTGAATTTTTGGGTGAACTTCTTAACTGTCTCACAGTATTTGCATCAGTTTATATTCCCACAAGCAAAGCACAAAGGTCTGCTGGACCCTATCTTACCATATGAAGAAATACATTTAAAATAGATTAAAGATTGAAAAAATAAAATCTGAAACTATAAAATTTCTAGAAAAAACTGACAGGAAAAAAATTCTTTGACATTGGCCTTGGTGAGGTCTTTCTGGGTATCATATCAAAAGCTCCAAAAGGAAGCCAGTGACAAGTGGGATTACATTAAACTAAAAGAAAAATAACTGCATAACGAAGGAAGTGATTAACAAGATGAAAAGATACCTTATAGAGCAAAATATCCAATTAGAAATGAATTTTCAAAGTATAAAAGATACTCATAAGACTTAATAAAAGAAAAATAAGTAAGTCAATTCAAAAGCATGCCAAGAACTTGTATTTCTCCAAAGAAGACACAAAAATGGCCAATAGACATGCAAAAATATGCTTAATACTATAAAACTGGAGAAATGAAAATCAAAACAACAAAATCACTTCATATCTATTGGGGAGGCAATTATAAATAAGGTAAAATTTTTTGTAATATAGCTAAAATTACTGTCAGTCACAAGAGCTGCATTGTTCCATTCATGTTTATAAAATTAAAGTTTGTGTAATTTACTTATATAAAAATTGCCCATATGACCTTGATCCAAACAGGTGGTAAGGATAGAGGTTTCAATAGTTTATAAAGAGCTTTTTGTGTGGTCTGTGTCATAGAGAGAAATTAAGGCAGTGGTAATTGGGCTTTTACCACCAGCCTTTGAAAATCTTTTAATATTTTTAATCTTTTAAATTACTATTTTATTCACTAAAGAAGCACATATGAGAATACTAGTAATCTACACTTGAATTAACAATACTAGAACACTGGTTAGCACTAATAAAGATTTGAATCTTTTTTTATATTACAAAATTAAAGGTCAGTAATAAAAGAGTATTCTACACAGCTACACATGATGTACAGTTGTCTTTAACTTTTGGAATATTCAATATTAAGCCTACAAAAATAATACTGTTGCTTGCAGAATGACTTTTTAAAAATTTTCTTAACTATGTTACAGATCATTTCAGATATCTTACCAACCTTCTTGTGGAGTTTAATGCTGCATGGCTGAATGTGTTCAGTTAGTGTACAACTCGTGTATTTTGAAACGGAATGATATCTTATTATTTTCTAATGAACAGGAGTTGCCTGCATACTAATCTCAGTACTTTATTTCCTTGGGGTCTAGAGTACAGCTGCAAATCCTTATTCTTGTTCACCTTAGATTCATTACAAGTTTTCTCTCTCTTTGTGCAGAAATCCATTTTCTCCATTAGTGCCGGGAGCAACTTTACTAATTATTGTATCAAATATATTTTTATTCATAAATGAGCAGGCTTAAATAATAAAATATAATATATAAAACCTGAGGAGTTTATTGCTACAATGTCTAAACTTCAGAAAGCATTAATTATTTCTAGATTCTCAGGGGAGTGGGAATGAATTTTTTTTTTTTTTTAAGATTTGCCCTAGTCAGTTCTTCAAGCCATTCAAGCCATTCTTAGAATGATGAAATAGTATAAAATAAGTCTCTCTTAGTGATAAGTGTTTAATAGTAATGTTGAACTCTGAGAAATGTAACAGTAATTTGAAATCATATATATATATATATATATATATATATATATATATATATATATCTTTCCCTAGCTATCTACTATTCTTCCCTGAAGAATAAAATTGGGAGTAAATGGATCAAATCTTATTGTCAAGTAAAACAAGTAAAAATCCCTCGCAGTACAGTTTGATTTCATCATATTTTCAGTAGGGCATCTAAGTATCCAGAAATACATACATTAGAAAATAGCTATTATATTTGGTATCATAGTTCTTGAATTGCTAGTGACATAAAATTTAGTTTGCTCTTATTCAAATGAAAAGGGGGATTGTTGGTTCTCAGAATTAAGAATCTTGGATCATACATGCCAATAAAAATCTCATTTCCCCTCTGATACTTCTTTTCTGTCCTGTGGGGTGTAGAGTTTGTTCCCATTGTGAAGCTGCTTTCCCTCTAGTTGGTCGCTGAAGCTGTGTGCACCCTGGCCCGTGTCTGTGGGGCAAAGGGTTGACGGCTTTCTCCTGAGCCCAGGCCCTGCCCTCACACTGATCGCGCAGGCTTAGATCCCTTCTGCAGTCACAGTTCTTAGCTCTCGGCAGAGTTTGGGTCGATTTTAACTTTCACTGAAGATCTGGCGCTGTGTGGCTAAGCTGCAGACTTACAAACAAAATCCGGGCACTGGGCAAGAATCACAATAGGAAATGCATCGTTTGGTTAAAAATCAGTGAGGCCAACTGAAAGAACAGCCGTAACCCTGCAGTCACTGCAAGTGTCTTCAGAGCCATGCTCCAACCCTTTGAATATGTTCGTATTATTTTATACGGTATTTGGAGACCCTGGAAATCTGATTGTTGTCACGCACAGTTGGTGCATATATAGGGAATATTAAAATTTCCTATTCATAACTGTAGTTACACATTCTGACATTTAAAATCCCAACTTTACCACAGCCTTTATTTTTGCCTATGTTTATAAAACACTTTTTTACCGGTTGCCAAAATTTTCAGTGTGAATGATCTGTACTGAACTGATCTTTATCCCTTTTGAATATCAATGATCTGTTTCTACAAGAACTACCGTGTTTACTTGGTCCTACTTGTTAGGTACTGCTCTTTCACGTGTCAGAAACTGGCTTTCAGGATAAGCTACATTGTCTAGAAGAGTCCTAAAAGTATTAAATTAGTTTACTAGTTTGTGTAAAGTTATCATTTTATCACATATTTAAAAGCACTATCATGAATGTATAGCCAAAACAAGTTTATACTTGAAATAGTAGAGAATGGGCATTTAGGTTTAGTAAGATTTTCAAACCTGAAAGAAAAACAAGAGATCTAATCTTTCTATATCTAATGTAGAAATACAGACTTTGGTGTATAGATCTAATTTTGATTAAATAATTTTAGATATTTCAAGATATGATTATGATTTTGAGTACTTAGATTTTGTCCTGCTTACCTTTAAAATATTAGGAGAAAAACTAAAAATTGAACATGCTTAATGTTAAGATCAAGTAGTGGAAAAACATCAATGTTTAAAAAAAGTGATAATAGACACCATTACTAAGATAATAAAGGTGTATTTGTAAAAAAATTTACAAACAGAAAAATGTGAGCTTATTTCTCAGATTTCTCCCATTCTTCAGAGAAATGATAGCAAATTATATGTGGGTGTGTATTCACATGTACACAGATATATAATATAAATATATAAATAAAAATATATAAATATATAATAAATGCAAATATATATATATATATATATGATGTATTTTAAAGAATTAACTCACATGCTTATGAGAGTGGACAATTCTGAAATCTCTGAATGAGAGAGACAGGAAAGTTAAACTGAATTTCTGTGTTACAATCTTGAACCAATGGTTTTTTTTCTCTCTTCTCCAAAATCACAGCTTTTGTCCCAAGTGCTTCCACCTTGTTGGATGAGGTCCTCCTCATTAGCAGGTGTGGTCTGTGTTCCTTAACACCAGCTTTTGCAAATATTAATCACATTGACAAAGTACTTTTAGCTGTTTAGCAACATCTAGTCTGTATTCCACTGAGCATGTAGATACCACCCTTGAGCCACATTGACATGGAATTTGATTGACTGCTGCAGAGATGCTCAAAATATATAAGCACGAAGCCTAATTTTGAAAACATTACTTCATAAGGAAAAAACTCAAGCATTATTTTCAGTGGAGACTGGCAGCGAATGCTGCCCCAGCCATGGTGCAGACCAACCGTCAGAGGCTTCTGTTTCAAGTCCTCCCTGGATTGGCTCGGTCCATCCCTAAGATTAACTTCAAATGTGTGGGCCAGACTTTTTGCTGATCTGGGCTTTACCCTAAAGTTCAGTCTAACAAGCCTATGAAGATAGATTAACTTTAATATTCTGGGGATCTGATGGCTCAGAAAAGGCATTTCACTTTCTAGGTCATGATGGTTATGATAAACCGCGTGGGTCTGTAGGGCTGACCCTGTGTCTTTAGGTGCTTTGATCTTCCAATAAAGAGCTGCCATCACCTGTAATGTGCGTTCTTTGAAAAGTTTAATTTTGCTCATTGTAAAATGGGATAATAATACTTCCAAACATAGAGACTTCCTTTAAGGGTCACATGTGATGCTGAATGCGGAAGATGATCACAGCTAAGCTCATCTCAAAAGTACAGGGAGTCTAAGCTCTCTGTGCTCTCAGGGAACCAAATTCCATGCTATCAGGAAATTTAACTTTCATTGTTATCAGTGTTGCTTTGTCCTATTAGTATTAATATTAATCATTGTAATTTTGATTATGGTATTTAGTCAGTATGCTGAGTGCTCTATGTGTAGTATTCTATTTAATTTTCACAATAAAGAAGTAGCTCTATATGAAAACATATGTGACATTCATATATACATACACACACACACGCACACAATTTTAATTTTAAGAGGAAAACACTGAGCTTTCAAACACAAAGAAATGTGTTGAAGATGAGGTAATTAATGGGCAACAGGACCAGGATTCAGGTTCAACATCACTACAAAAATTTGTGCAGTGGTCTTTTCACTGTAAAAGTTGTACAGTAATATTCAAGTTTCATGCATACATTACAGACTGTACATAATGACATGTTCAGAAGGATATGTTACTTAATGCATATCATTATTAAGAGCCTGCCTGATTTCTGTTGTTATTGATGGGGCTGGTGGACACTGCAGAAAAGAACAGCAGAGGAAATGAAAATCCCCTGGCCACCTGCATCTGCGGTGCATGTCTGTAGGTGAGTCCTCCCTAGAGCCCCTTAGCTCCATCTGCAAACCATGTCCGAGGCCTCTTCCTCCCTTCTTGTCCTCCCTGTCCCATGCTTTCCTAAGGTGCCAGCTATTTGCACCTGCTTTCTTAGTCAGAAGCTGTACCTGGATCCTTCCCCATTCTCTTCTCAGCAAGGCTGGCAGCGGGATTCTTTTGCCAGGGTGTGAGGTCTCATTGCTCTCCTGCCCCCACCCCCACCTACCTCCCTTCTAGCCCTCCAGTACATCAAACAGAAGCTCTGTAATTTGCACCCTTCCACATCCCCCCCTTGGCTCCTCTCCTTCCATTGCCTTCCATCCCTTCCTTTTCTAGAGAGCAAATACAGCCCCAAGCCCTGGCCACATTCCTGCCTTCGGCAGTGACCTGCAGGGACTGATTTCCTGCCTGGTGGGTTTCTGCCTGGTTTCAGCAAGATAGAGGGCGAGACAGAGTCTGCACCTCCTTCCTCTACCTTCCCATGGCCCATGCCCACTCTACTTTTTAGTATCATTACTGTTCATTTCTTGACATCTGCAGACCCTCTTTAGGGAGCTTGTCATTTTTTTCTAGGTTGAATATAGACTCCCAATAACTGGGATTTTTCATTTATTTTATTTACTACCGAATCCCCACTTGCTGGAAAAAGTGTTTTGTGCATGGAAAATGCCTCATAAATATGTGTTGCCTGATTAATGAATAAATTAAGTCCCACTGATTTTATGCTCATTTAAAACTATTGCCATCCGAAGGACATGCGGAGTTTCCAAGAGAGTAATATAAAGCGGAGAGTAATGATGTGTGTACCTTCCAATTAAAGAAATAAATTAAAGGGAAACACTGAGTAGTTGATAAGAATCCTAATGACCTTTTAAATTGTTATCAAGGTTCCTAGGTAGACAGAAGCCTTTCTATTGATCTTCATTTCTCTGCTTCTGTCGCAGTAGAATAAAACACTTTGCTCAATAACTCCTTCAAATTACAATGCCAGTAATTTAGCCATGATTAGCAATTGCTGGGAGGAGCCCGCAGGGATTCTTCAGAAGCCCCAATCCTGACAGCCGCACTCATCTAAGCTGGGTTTGGGTGGTCAGGGAGGGAGGGTTCACCCAGGGCACAGTCAGAGGAATTTAGTCTCAGCTCCAGCTGGCATCCTGAGTTCAGGGACCAAAGGGAATAAGAAAGAATCTGAAATTTTCTAAAAGCACATTTTTAATGCACTGAAGTGATTTCATTAAGTGCGCAGCTATCGCCAAATAATTTTATTTTCAAAATTACATGAGTAGATTTTGTCTTTAATAAAATATATGTATAATATATTTATATATCATGTGTATATATCATTAATATATTCCAAATAAATGTGCCCAGTTATAACATTGCTGGGAAATCTCTTTGAAAAGGAGGCATTTATTCGAGGTAGATTTTCAAATGCTACCACTCAAGTTTTAGAGATGAATTTCATGTCTTTTCCATTAATTGTCTACATCTCCAGACTTACCTTTTACATGAGAAAATATCTCCTTTTCTCATCAATGCAAAAATATTTTCTACATCATTGATTGCTTTTAAAACCTTAGTAGAGTCTTTCAAAAAGGAATGATCAATACAGTTCTAAAAAACCGAAATCAAGAATAAAAGTCATGCTGCGTGTTAGCTGGTGGTTTGCGCTGCTGTGTGTGAGGTTCTACAAACATCAGAGGACCTTCTGGGCCCTAAGCCCTCTGAAACATTCATCTCACAAGTCAGTGTTTAAATGTGTTGGAAGGAATTGTGCAAATACTCAGCTGCTAAGAAGAGCAGAGCTAACATAAGAACTATTTAAAGGTGAAGGGGTGAAAGCTTAGTTTTGCAGAAATACTTTAACATTCCACATCTTTGTCTGTGCAAACATAGGCCGTTTAATAATGTTTTATTTATGAGTGTCAAAAAAGCACTGAAAACTCTGATCCAGGCTGAGTTCCTAAAACATGATCATCCTTAGTCTGATATTTTAAACCAGAATGCTCAAACAAGTTGTCAAACTTTGAAGATTTTTAAAAATTTAGAGAGCTATAAAAGAAAGAGATTAGCATATTAAGAAGAACCTTGTATATTTCAGTCAGCAAGTCTTTCCGTCTCCTTTCCTTTGTGTCACCTGGCTACTCCTGTGGTCTCGGACACTTGGGTGGCTGACGGGAGGTCAAGAGATAAAACTATTGATTCCATTTAATTTCATTCTCATGCTGGAAAGGAGTAGATCAATAAAAACAGATCCCTTAATGCATGAGTTCCCTCTGCTCCATGGAACCTATGACTGGTTCTAATGACCCTGCTTTCTGTCCCTCCTCCCCAGAGGCAGAGCCTCCTCCTCTGTCGCAGAAGATACAAGCACTGCCCACTCTGCTTCCAGCTGACATCATGACTGTCTGCCAGAACGTGCAGAATCTGCCGGGCCTTTCCTGCCTCTCCTGCCTGCTGTACCCCTCAATGATTGTTTGTTTCCCCAATCCCCACTTGTGTGTCTGTCAAGAAAATATGTGGCAGCTGCAGGTGATTCAGTAGACTTGCGTGGGCAAGGTGTGGAGTCTCCGTGAGATCGCAGGTTCTCCGCCACTGCCTTCCAGAGAAATTGTGTCTCTGCGGGCCTGAGAGAAGGGCTAGGATCTGGGGTGATGGAAGCAGTGTTTTCTATTCCTAAAGGGGTTTGGCTTCCTTTATGACAACCAATGTGATTGGAGTTGTTTTTCCACCGCGCCTGGGCAGTTCTGCTTAACTGTGGCTCATTCTTCCTTTGCCTTCCCAGGAATGCTGATGACAGAGGTTCAGTGTCTGTTTCCTGATCAATAGTTTAGTACACATAAGGCAAAATTATCTCTCGAGATCCTGGTGAGAGAGAAGAGAATGGGCTGAACATCCTTTTTAAATAGGTCTTTATGTAAACTGTGTTGAAATTCTCTTATGTAAGTGCTTACTGTGCCTCTTGGATTTGAGTGAGTTATACTCTGGTCAGTCATATTGCTTGATTTATATCTTCCCCTACTGATGTTCATGCTACCTTTCTGTGTTTGTTTCCTGAGACCACCATAACAAATTATTATGCTGGTCCTGCTTTATTCATGGGGTATGTATTTTTGGACCCCCAGAAGATGTCTAAAACCATGGGTGGTGCAAATTCTAAGTAAACTATTCTTTCTTTTACCTCGGTTTAAAAAATGCATGAGTTTTCCATCTTTACTAAGCATTTAAAGCACATTGTTGCTGTGACTTCTGCAGTTGTTAAGTGCCATAGTAAAACTAGTGCTAACAACTTCATGAACAGGAGGTTGGTTCTCATGTAGAGATTAGTAACCATGGCATACAGTATTTCTCTTTTTTTTTCTTATTAAGTCAAAGCTTTCACATTCTTATTTAAAGGAAATACTTTATGGTTCCTCTTTGACATATCCAAATGCCCAGCATCTTCACTTTTGCATGTTATGTTCATTGTAAGTAAAATAAGGTTTTATTTACAAAGTAGTATGATATTGAGACAGTTAATCTGGCAAAAAGCATGGTGCAAAGGGAGGAGCATGCAGGTAGCATTCACAAGTGTGGATACACTTTCAGCAAGAGGATTATTCATGCCCCAGACCAATGGAACAGAATAGTGTAAAATTTCACTATATTCCTCAAAATATGCACAATTTAGAATGTGTTGATAATTCATATGAAGAATTTCCCATTTAATGGCTTTGAGCTGCAGTTGACTGAAGCCAGTTGAAACCACAGAAACCAACACTGCAGTTAAATGAGAACCACTCCACTGCCTCCTCTGCAGCTTAACACAGCACTCATAGTTCTGGAATCCAGAACTCTGGAATCAAGGTAGTGTTGACGAGGGCCATGCCCTGTTTGAGTCTTGATATTCCTTGGCTTCACTGACTTGAAACCAACACACCTTCAACCTGCCTTCTTCTTATCCACCTGTGTCTTTTATCCCAGATCCTTTTCACTTGACTTAGTGCTCCTCTGGGTGATGGAGCATGATTCCATCTCAGGATCTTTCATTACATACGGAAAGAATGTTTTATCAAGTAAGAGAGCCGTTTCAGGTTCCAAGAAGGTGGAAATGAGCATATCTTTTGAGGACCCATTATTCAGTATGCTACAAATATATCATAGATAGATGCACCAAAGAAATACACAGTGAAATAGGGTGGCACTTCCCGGCTGTGAAAGTTTTCAGTAAATAATCATGTGTATAATGTAATATTCATGGCTGTAGGCAGGATATTTGTCTTCCATTTTGTATAGTTTGTATTTCCTGGCTGAAACTTACTTATTAAAATAGAATGATGAAATTAATGGTTTACTCAAGCATTATAGGTACCACACACAAAGCCTACATACAAAGCCTACAGAAAATGCAAGGTTTTTCAAAATTAAAAAGTAATAAAGCAAACAAAAATTAAATAGAGTTTATAGAAAATAAAATAAGATTCGCCTTTATTATGGTGAAAACTGTACATATTTTTAGAGAGTTGAAACTGTGTTACTGTAAACATGCTTAGAAAACACCAGGAGGCTGGAAAACAGATGCAATCAGCATAGTATAAGGTAGATCCTTGTAGAAATTTCAGTTGAATAACTTTTCCATTTTGAAGAAGCAAAAGTCATATTCTCAAATGTATTCTTAAATATTTTAATGTAAATTTGTAATTATTTCATGTTACGTAGCTGCTTCTGCTTTAAAGCTAGATTCATCCATTTTTAAAAGCAATAAAAACAACAAAGGCCCAAATTATAGAAAGATAAAACTCACTGATTTCATCTAGCCCTCTTAGGTTCAGAATCAAACAATTGCCAAACATAATACTAAACCACACCCTGCTTCCATTTGAATATCATGCTTGGTAGATAAAGCCAGCTTGGTGTGGTTACCCATTTATAAACAAACACGTATTGTATTCAATAAGAAAAATTTTCATCCAGATTCATTTTAGAAAACAAGTACCAACGTTTAACTTTACTATAATGTACACACCAATTTTAAAACCATTGCTCGTTATGAATACTATTTTTAATGTAAGAAATGTTGTTAACCCCATATATTTTTTTACCCTTTGAAAGTCTTCACAAAGAATTATGATATAAGGGGAACAGGTCTGTGGTTAGTCATAGGTCTGACTTCTCTTGAGATTCACATAACAAAAGCCAAGTGTCCCAGCGTAATGCGGATTTAGCTCCTGGATAACTGGAGGGTTAGTGCAGAACATACCAATAGATTGCTGTGAAAAATGTGTCAAGAAAGCATTTTAATGGGATTTCTTTCACTTTATTTATCAGTGAAGTGGATACTCAATAAATACCTGCATTTCTATTGCTTAGTGTTACAGCGCTGCCAATTTCTCCACCCGTGATTGATAGACGTGGAAAATGGCCTGACTGGTCCCCATCTGTCATTAGAGTTTAGTTCATCAAGTGAACACTTGGTGATACTATTTTTAAGATTGTGGCCATTATTCAATTCATATCACCTCTGGGAAAGTCTTTTAAAATACTGTACCTGATTTTATTGTTTTTCTTGCTCCTTTTTGGGTTACTGGCTCTCCTTACTCTTATTCTAATGATTCTACATTATACGTGAAGTAAAGGGAACTACTTAAAATTGTCTCAAAAAAAAAAAATGATTGACACAGAAAGGTCTAAACTCATACGCAGACCTGTGTAGAAAGATGCTGTTTTAATGATCAAATCTGTAAGGACATGTTGATTTTAAAATCACACAGCAGTAACATTTATCTTTTCATTCATGCAGCCACTTTTGATAGTGAGCTTTGGGTGACTAACATGTGAATAGGCAGAATAGGAGGAGTATTTTTAGGGCTATTTTTAGCTCAGTAATATGTCCCTTCACAGGACAGCAGAAGAGCCTTCGAAGGTTGATGATGTGAGGTTGTTTGGGGCCTATGGAATTTGTAAGTTAACTGGAACACTAGCAAGTGAGGAAAGGACAGAGTGCATGTAAATGCAAAGGTGGAAAATAATTGGATAATGACTAAAGTCTGTAAGATTGATTAAGATGCTTGAACATTTTAAAATAGAATTGAAAAAAGGAGCACTCTTAATTAAAAACAAGCTGAATATCAAAGACATGAAACTTGATGGTAAAATTATATTACTTTTCAAGATTGTCTAAATTCAGATTTATCATGCCTAAATTTTGGTGAAAATTTAAAAAAATAGAAAATATAATCAGAAATACAACATTCAAGTATTTAGTTTTAAAATTGGATGTGCCCTGTAATTTTCATTTTAAGACATGTAATCTGGGTCCTATTCTGGGATGGGTCCAAAAGTGAACTTGAAGTATAGTTTCAAGTCAGGGATTGTGATGCCTCCAGCCTTGCCTTTGGTGCCCAAGATTGCCTTTGCTGTTCTAGGTCTCTTCTGCTTCCAAGTGAGTTTTAGGAATTCTTTCTCTAGTTCTGTGAATGGTATTTTAATCAGGATTGCATTAAATCTGTATAGCAGTTCTGAAAGTACAATGGTGGTTCTTCCTATCCATGAACAAGGGATATCTTTCCATTTTCTGATATTCTCTTCCATCTCGTTGTTGAGAATACTATAGTTCTTAATATACAGCTCTTTCACATCATTTGTTAGAGTGATTCTGGCTCCTAAGTATTTCATCTTATCAGATGCAATTCTGAAAGGTGTTGTTCCCCTAATTTCTCTCTCAGTGTGTTTGCTATTTGTGCACAGGAAGGCTGTTGATTTTTGACTGTTGACTTTGTACCTGACTATGCCGCTATATTTGCTTATGAACTGTAGGGTCTTTTGGTGGAGATTTGGGGTCTTCTATGCATGTCATCTGCAAATAATGATAATTTAACTTTTTTCTGTCCTTATTATTTTATTTCTCTCTTATCTGATTGCTCTGACTAATGTTTCCAGAGCTATATTGAATAGGAGTGGTGATAGTGGACATCCTTGTCTTGTTCCTGATTTTAGAGTGAAAGCTTTCAGTTTTTGTCCATTTATTATGATGTTGGCTGTTGGTTTGCCATAGATAACTTCTATCAGATTGAGACAGAGACAGTCTATTCCAACTTTCTCTAATATAGCAAAATCTTGGAAACAACCCTAATGCACATCAACCCCAGAATGGATGAAATAGATGTGATATTTTTATACAATGGAGTACTGCTCAGCTATAAAGAAGGATAAACTCGAGGCAATGGATGCAATTTGAGACCATATTCCTAAGTGAAATAAATCAGACTCACGTGTAAACATCATATTTTCTCCCTTGTGTAAAAAGCTGAGAAAATAAATAAGATTCAAAATATACAATACATATTGTGAGCCAGACATGGTCGTGCATACCTGTAACCCCAGCACTCTAGAGGCTGAGGCAGGAGGATTGTTGCAAGTTCAAGACCAGCCTGGGTTACAAAGTGAGCTCAAGGCCAGCCTGAACTGTGTAGTGAGACTGTCTAAAAAACACAAAAAAATTAATTAATTAAAAAAAAGATATTGTGAAAGTGAAAAGGGAAGAAACTGCACAAAAGGAAAGAGCTGGGGTGGCTGAAAACAGAAGGGAAATGATTATATATGTATAATAGATTTTATATATTCATTATATATTATATATATTATGTAATATATAATATATACTCTAGATAACAATACTACTCTCTGTTAGTTCATCAAAAAGAAAGCTTTGTGCTTTCATTGTCTGGACATTTTTTCATGCCTGAATCTTGTAATCTGAGCAACCACTCTGCAGATAACAATGAGCAATACATTAATCACTGATAATCTATTATTTTGTTTCAAAATTATGTATCATCCTTTTTATTTTTTCATTTTAAAATAAAAACGTGTTTGACGAACAGGATCATATGAACATGTAATTTTTATTTTGGAAGCAAATAATTACTTTCTAGAAAGTGAAATATTCTAAGTAAACTTTAACACTGATTACACACTCTCTTTATTCCTGAGTGTCCAGAACCTTCCGTGAACATTCTTCAGCAAAGCGTATTTGAAGCGTTACTGTCGGTCGCTCTTTCAGTATAAAAACAAGGAAGGACCAAGCTGCTAAGGTGGAGAGCACTGTGAAAGGCCTGGTGCAGCAAAGGTGTTTAGTCCCTTCTAAGTAATGCTAGAATCAGTGTGTGTTACATTCTGATGCTCATTTCTAAGGAAAGCATATAACAATAACGAAAGCAAAAAGTAGCAGCTTGTACTGTGTTTTGGGTTACTTTGAAAGTATTCCCCAAAAGCCTCAGAAGGCTTTTGCAAAGTGATTGCATTTGGATGGTGATATAGCTGATTTGCCCTTAGGTGGTGGGCCAGGTCTGGAGGTTTGGGTCCCTGGAGGAGGTGTCTAGAGGGTCTGTCTCCCTCCCTCGCTGCTGGCTGGATCTTGTGTTTCTCTGTCTCTCTCTCTCTCTCTCTCTCTCTCTCTCTCTCTCTCTCTCTCTCTCTCTCTCTCTATCTTTCCTTGGCTGCCACTGTCTGAGTAGCTTTCCTCTGCCAGGCCCTTCCTCCATGCCTTTCCTTCTTGGACCCTGATGACTACAAGCTGAAACACGTAACCCCAGTCAACCTCGCCTCCTGTACATTTGGATGCTGGGAACACTGTCTCAGCAACCACAAAAGTAACTAGTAACAGCTTAAAGCCCTCCCTTTCTCTGAGACCATTTAGGTGAAAAAATGCAAACATTTTCTCTTCCATTATTTAAGAGGAATAGTATTCTCTTTCTTTGAGAAGCGGGGACCCTGTTTTTAAAGCAATAAGCAATGTGTATTATCTTATAAACTGTAGGTCTAGAAATGATATGAGGCCTTGACATAAACTGCCCAACTGCCACTTCTGAATATAGAGCTTCTGTTATGTTGCAGACGTTCTAATGGTTACTCACCTGTGTGGTTTTCCAGTTAAATTATCAGAGTGCATTCTAATTCAGGATTCACTGATGATCACTTTAAACAGGCATCCAACCCACAGGTCCCCCGCCTCTCACCAAGGGCCCACCATAAGCCTGTGCAGCTTGCCTGCCAGCATCTGCACAGACACAGCAATCTCTGAATTCATTTTCCTCTATGACTCGGCCCAGTTAATGGGTTCATTTAGCATCTGTTGCGTCATCTTTGCTAGCAAATTTTTATCTGAAGAAATAAAAAATGTTCCTACTGGTAGTATTTATTTAATTCCCAAGATTTTAATTTAGTCAAAGAGGAGATATAATGCTTATGAAATACACCTTTGAGATTTCTTCAGCTCAACAGTCAGGGAAATATTAATATTTGAAAAACTGAATGCTTTTTTTTTTTTTTTTTTTGCTTTTGCTTCTCACATGTTAACCATTTAGAGGGGAGATCCAGGGAGTTGAAGATGAGGTCCCCAGGATATTTTCTGGGCAGCATTTAACATGAGCAATAACCATAACTTCCTGACATTTTTCTGCCTTGGCTTCAGGACTCTGCTCTGTCACTTCTCTATAAAGATACCTGTCCCACTGAACATTTGACCTCCCTCACCAACCTCTTGGATATTCTCCTTGCAGTCTCCTTGCCTCCCTAGCTTCACATTAGCTCCTTTGTGAAGAATACTCCCAAATCTGGACTGCTAAGACCTTTAGTGACTCAGGTCTTTTAGTGAATTGGTAAAATTACAATTATTTCTGGAAACGTTATATATAAAGGACCTAAAAGCATAGTCAACTCATAGTATATATAGGACAGTTTTCATTTCTCTCTTTTCCATATCACTAGCCTTTGTCTTGAGTTTCAGATTTCCATTTTGAGGCAGCAGCCACTTGGATCTAATGGGCTCTGTGCAAAGTTGGTCTCCTTCACTGTTCTTCTCGGCCTTCTATTTCCTTTCTCAGTGCATAGCGTAACCAATGGCTGCAACGGACACGATATTCTCAAGTCACCGTTAATTCCTCTTCCTTCCTCGACATTCCTTTCAACACTCAGTTGGTTCCTGTCTCCAGTGTTGCCAGCTCCATTACCCACTGTGTACTCGTGACTGGTACCCTGTTGTACTGAATCGTGCTGTTTCCACAAACTTCGCTTTAGCCTTTGATAGTTTAAAAATGTCATGAGGTAAATACCTCTGACTCTCATTATCCCTCTCTTGCTTAGTCGGAGAAAATAAATTTTGTCATGCTTCACAAATGAGCTGTGTAGAGAGCTCAGTGTCACACACACACGTGTGTGCGCACGCGGTTTCAGTGTACCCATCCAGCCAGGGTCAGCAGAGAACCTCTTGTTGTGGACACCGAGGCACTTAGACTGACACGGCTGACTACATCCCAACCAGAGCCAACACCATCACCAAAGCAGTGGAAATAGTAGCTGGCTAATCACTCCTGGCCCCTGACACTTCTTTCAAAAATGACCCACCTATGAGCCACTGTACTTGTTCTCACATTTTTGGTGGAAGAAATTGACACAGATACTACTGACATGGAAAGATGTGGGGAAGTGGTGGTCTTCTTTATGTCTGTAGAAACTGGAACATTTTTGAATACTTGTTGATTCTAAAATGGAAATCGTAGGGAATCGCGCAATGCTTTTTATGGCCAATGTTGAGCTTACCCTTCCTGAAACTCTTTATAATACACTGCTCCATCTCAATTCTATTCTAAGAACTTATTCATGTCATCTGTTTATCATTGTATGTACCACATGTTACTCAATCATTTCATGAACTGTGCCCTCTCTAGTGTATGGTATTTTAATAAGATATTTCATATTGCTGTCTAGATTTTATGACATTGTTTGTAGATCTATGTCTATGTAGATTTGCTTGCTATCAATAATCCTGGGCCAGAGTTATCTTAATAAAGGCTTTATAGATAAGGCTTCCACTCCTATGAAATATTTGCTAGCTGGCTTAGTCATCCGCATGTTTACAAAACACTGATGCATCCACCTTGCATTCTTATCCCATCTTGTACCCTATCTTGACAACCTGAAGGAAATAGATTTTGATCATTTACTGCTATGCTCTCCAAGAGTCTCAAGGGGTATAGCTGTTAATTCTGTTCCAGATCATTATTTGAGACTTGATATAGTAAACTAAATTTCATCATCACCCAATCAAATTTATTCTGTGAAAATATTATAATTTTACTCTACTTTGTGCCCAAGTAACACTAGCATATTTATATTATTACAAAAATAAGTATGTTTACTTATATTCAAATTTGTGAAATGATTTCCTTTGGACTTGTCAGAAATTTAGTATAAATCACATGATCTTAGACATTGGTCTCTTTTTTCTTTATACAATCCCATCTCGATTTGACACTTGTAGATTTTCCCAGTATGCTAATTTTTGCAAAACAAAATTTATATTCTTATTATCAGTGTCTGCATAGTTAGTAATTACTCACTGTCTGTTACTAGCATGCCTTAGTTGCACTAAATAATTTTTTCCATTTTAAAATAAGATTCAGTTTTTATTAGAATAAATATATGGTTAATTAGTGTAGTTTTGTTAAGACAAGTGTAATACATGAAAAAACTAAGAAGTCCGATGATTTGTATGTAGCATGTATAAATACACTCCACTTCCAAACTATTCTGTTTTATTAGTACATGTCTGCAGTGAGGAATGTTTACGTTCCTTGTGCAGAGCTGGCACAAGTACACGGCATATGCTCGTTCCTTTTTTCCACTCCTCTCTCTCCTGTTTCCCCTGTCCTTCTCTTGATTTCCTTTGCATCTGCTAAAGGTCTATCTCCCTACTTACTATGGTTTATCTTTTATCATGCTGTTTATTTATAATTTTGGTTTCTCATATGAGAAAAATATCAGGTGATATCCGAGCACTAATACATCTGATTCAATTCACTTAACATTATAGTCTCTAGGTGAAAATGTAAAATTTCATCACAACCAGCAATAAAAGTATGAACTAATTTTTAAGTGGTATATTACCAATCTTTATGTGTAATTTATGTATGATTCTTATTTTGAAACTTATAGTGTTAATTTAAAATGGAAAATTCTATATTTATTTTGTTGCTCATAATATTATTTTTATAACTTGTTTGCATTATTGAAAACAAACATGCTTCATTGTTATGTGTGCTTAAAATTTTCACATATACTCAAAATTAATACCTAACAAACTTAAATTTATCAGATTAGTTTGTACTTTTTCATTTTGCTCAGAATCATTTCGCATTGGTGTGTGTAATTCATATATAAATTGTATAATATTCATAATTCTTATTCTATATAAATTCACTTAAGAACATTTCTGAAAATAATTTTGATTGCTAGGTTTCCCTAATCCCTCCGCCTTGTGGATCCTGTACCAATGCACTATTAGATATTTAAACATTGATGAATCTTTTGCAATTGGAAAAGGGAACTGAGAGCTGGGGCAGAGGGCAGGAAGGAATTGAGACATACTATGTTGGTGCCCCAGCCTTGCATCACGAGTGTGATCACTAGGTACTGCAAATGCCTACTCATAAAAATAAAAGTAGAAAATTAAAAATAAAAGCTGTATGTGATCATCATTTGTAAGGAAAACAATCTGTAAGTTCGGGAAGGGTGCGCATTGCTCTGTGCTCACCACTGGCTCTGAGCCCTGAGGGAGCTCTAGCCCTGGCTGCAGGGAGGTGCCAAGATGCCCCTTTGCTTATCACTGCCTTCCCCCAAATTCCCCTCATTCCCTCCACACAAAACCACGGTGCTGCAAAGGATTCACTGGAGATGTGAAGTTACTTGGGTGAAACAATAATGTCAGCCTAAGTAAAAAAACAAATGCTTCAGCCTTCCAGAAAAAAAGGAAAACAGAATGTTAAACTTGTGACATTGTTCTCTCAGCAGTGGGCACCGAGTCTCAGCCTTGCCCTGTAACACATTCATGCTCAAGAAACAGCCCTTCCCCAGTCCCCCATTTAGACTCCCTGCTTTCAGGAAGCTGTGGACACCTGCTTGAACCAGGAAGTCAAAGTTCTTTGCAGACAAGAGACAGCTTATCCAACAGCTGCTTGCTTTGGGCTGGATTGCACTTTGATGTCTTTTGTTTTCCCTTTCGTTGACATTTAAACCTTCAAGATACTCAAGTCTGAGGATTTTCTTTCATTTTTCCCCTGCCCCCAGTATTCTGAATTTTATTTATTCTTATTAGTCCCTGTTTGCAGTACATGATAATGACGTTCATTTTTGGTGCGTTGGTACACGTACACGACATCTTTATTCTTTTAGCATCACCCCCTCCCAAAGTTAGTACGGGGGGCAGTGACTCTTCTGATTACAGGTCACTGGAAACAAATTAGCATGAAGGGAAAGAAGGAAGGCTTTCACATTAAGATGAAAGTAGGTTGAGGTCTCTATGTAAAGGTTTTGCATGCATAGGTTCTTTTGATAGAGAAGAACCATGGATTTGGCTCCAAATTTCTTCCTCAAGGGCTGCTGCTGTTTGCAAAATATAAAAGATATTAACACATTGGACAATTTTGTCATCTTGTCACCAAAAGAGACTCCTTCTGAACCAAAGTCAGCCAATGTTGCAGTTTACTTTTTTAAGCACAGAAGTCTGCATCCCCCATCAAGCAAGACACTGCTGGGAATTAATTATTCTTGGAATCTTGTAACCAGGCAATCTCACTTCATCTCAGAAACCTGTGTATCTTTGATCACTACTGCAAAATATAGCAGCTTCTCAGGCTCGTGGTCTTTGTACATAATTGGTGCCCCATGATTCTGCTTGCTCTGCTCAGACCCAAATTTCTCCCATTCATCCTATTTCACATCATATAAGGACCTCTTTTCACACATGAGTTCTGTGAAGCTCTCCACATCTCTTGTCCTACTACATTGTTCTGAAAAGTATGATCCACGCTGGTTGACTGCTGCTAAATGATTTCAGGTGATGGACAGACAGGGTATCATAATTTTCAAAGACAGAGTGAGAATTTTACTTTCTTGTTAATTCTCCATTGCTCAATCTGATCATGTCAAGAAAAATATCTCAGTAGGTGTTTAATTAATATCATCTTTCAAAAATTACGTTCTGTGACACGCAGGACGTACTTATGTGCAATCACTGCTGCTGTGTCATGCACTCATTCTGTTTACGGATTCTGATCCAATTTAATTTCTTTAAAAGTACTTGCCTTTGATTTCAGACCTCAGCCTTTGTGCCCTTGCGCTCTTCCGTTTTACTGCTTAAATCCTTAATCATTTTTCCCTTATTTGTCAAAAATGCAAGGCCTGTCCTCAAAATCCCACTCTGAACCCAGTTGCTCATTTTCTCTGCCCTGAGTTACACAGGGCTAGAAAACCCCCAGCTTTGCATCGGTGATTATCTTCGTTCTCTGCTGAGCAAAGCGGAAGCACCGCCATGCTGAGCCCGGATGGTAGCGCTAAAGTTTCCTGGTCTGCAACAACTGGCCAACCTGGTCAGTACTGCTGAGGGACCCGACTGCTGCTCCCCCGTCTTCTATGGTTCATGGGTGCTTGGTAAAATGTTACCACTTGCTTTGCTGTCACTCTGCCTCCTGCCACCCCTTCTCCTGTTGAGACAAGCGTGTACTTTGTATAGAAAAGAGAAATTTCCCAGTGATTTCATCAAGTATCTCGCCCCGCCCACAGTGTGCGTTTGCATCTTATCAGCCAATCCCAGCTCCCAGCTCTTCCTCCTTTTCCGTGGCCCGCTTGGTGAAAGGTGATTGGTTTGTGAGGCTCTTCCGGCTCAGGCCCCGCCCACCTCTCTGTTTCTCTAGGACCACTTCCCCTGGTGAATTCCATGTTGTGGTTATGGGGCATTTGTTTAAGCTGAATGGATTAATGTTGCTTTACTGACTTTAAATCTTCAAAGACTGCCTTAACCCACTTTCCTGACCATCTGACTTCTACTCATTCTGTAGGCTTCAGCTGGACCTGTTGCTCTGGGATATTAGACACAAGTTCCCTCAAAACTTCCTGTATTTACTATGATTTAGCACTTATATATCTAAAGTTGCCGAGTTGTTTGTCTTCAATCTTTATGAGCATGTGAGATGCTCGATGCAGTGGGCTGTAGTTTGATCCTGCTCTCTGCTGGGAGCCTGGCACATGGCAGGTGCTTACTGAGTTTCTGATGCCCAGATGAGTTTATGAGATTAACCTGTCTGTAAGTATAAACCAGACCTGTTGTTATTGACCGGTGACCTTATTCTTCATAAGTTCAAAAAAACTACTCCATGTATCCTAGTTTAACATAATTTCATGAAAGTAAATAAAGAATTTTCTTTGATATCTCTTTTTTGCTTTAGATCAATGGAAAAAAAAAACCCACCAAAATAGAGTCCTAGGAAAGCATCTCCATATTTGTCAAAATGATCCCGTGCAAATGGCTATTTGGTGTTCCAACATAAGGCAAGGTTAAATCTAGCATTTAATCAATGTTGTGGAAATTGCATTCTAGCAGAAGGAGAAAAATAACTCAGGAAGCAGAAGGAACAGGTTACACGCCATGTTAGAAGGTAATAAATGCTATTGAAAAGGACCCTGCAGGGAGAAGTGGCAATACTTGGGTTTGGAGTATGTTTTACAGTTTCAGTAGAGTGCCTTCGGGCAGTGCTTTTGAGAATGCTTCGGAAAGTGCTTTTGAGCAACGGTCTAAAGGGGATGATGGGATTAGAAGACAAACGAACATCCCGAAGTAGAAGTTGGTATTGGTGTGTTCTACACTGAGTTGAGAACCACAAGACTCAGATCATGTTTCTGAAGTGTGACAGCAATGTGTCGTTAGTTGGGGGCATTTCCCTGTGCACGCGGATTGGGTGGCCATGCAGGTCATGCCAGCAGCATTTCTGAGCACACCGCTGTCCTGTAAACTTGGGTGCACACCCGGAGCTCTACTGAGCAGCAGAGGCAGAGGAGGAATGGAGATCTCCCAGGAACCCGAGAGGCCTGAGGGACGCAAGGGTCTGAATCAACCATTTCACTCGCCAGTTTCCAGGTGGGCTGAGGCAGCTCCTGGAGGAAGGGCTGAGTCTAATCTTCAGATTTCCCTGTTTCCCTCCAACACATAAGATGTTCTGTGACATGCAGTAATACGGTTAAAATTACTGTAGACTGGGGCTGGGGATTTAGCTCAGTGGCTTAAGTGCCTGCCTGGCAAGCGCAAGGTTGTGAGTTTGATTCCCAGTACCAAAAAAAAAAAAAAAAAAAATTACTGTAGACTGAAAAATGTTGAAGCACATGGAATGGAGTGTGTGTCTCAGTTCACATCCAGAAAATAATCCTTAGCAGTGTGCTAATTCTTGAAAGCTCTACTTATAGGCATTTCTACTGCTTCCCCACCTCCCCTTTGATTCAAAATATCCATAGAACCTATGAGTTTGTCACTGCAGAAAGACATTGTTTAGCTGCTTTTTTTGATACTTAGCATGTCTGTACATTTATACTGATTATTCTAGCACAAAATAAGCAGTGATAAATCTCTTTGTCCCATTGTCTGTGACCTACCTCAATTAGATCCATAAATTATTTTTAAAAGCTTTTTGCTGGGAAAAAAATCATACTAAATACCAGATTTTATTGACTAAATAGAAGACACACATTCTGCCACTTATAATAAATTATTGGCCGCTCTGAGAATCTTTTGCTTTTGTTCCATTGATCTTAAGGCATGACAGTCCAGACCTAGTATATTTAAATAGTATGTGAGAAATTACCTGCCTAATTATTTAAGATACCCGCTTGTCAAATAAGGTTTCTCTTTGTCCTATTATTTCTTTCTACTGTAATAGCATTTTATCAAGTCAACCTTTATTGGAAGTTAGAAAAGATAATGGACAGAAAAAAAGTCAAGGCAATGTGGATTGCAGGTGTGAATTCAGCTTGCTCCTGACATCCTAATCATAATTGGCGCATTTTACTTAGGACATAAAACACTATAAATACTAATCAAGGAGTAGTCCAACCTGAATTATTGCCACTTCTTTTAATGATTTTACAGGCATGTATTGTGTAGAATTAAATACAGTCTTGGAGTCCAGAGATACTAATATTAAAGTATAATATTTGTTTTGTCATCTTGATCAAACTGATGGAGGAGTAAATATCTAGTAGCTTTTGCACAAAAGTCCTCGCCCCTTCATGACCTACAGCCAGTCTCTAACAATGTTCATCACAAAATGGATTTCTTCTCTAAGAAATACAGTAATTACTAGAGCTCCCTCTAATCTTGCCCATTTATATTCATGTGATTAATGTAATGTGAAATTTACAAATTTGAATTAATAAAACCAGAAAAGTGGAAATTTTTTCTATGCAAAGATTTTTTTATAGAAATGAACATCTGACTGAATCCATCTAACACTTTCGAAGGTGAGGAAGTGAGTCGTGCTTAACGGCTCAACATTTTTCCAATGGGTTTACAAAGGTGATACATTGTGGCACTGATTTTAAGTGGATCTCAAGACTTCTCAAATATTTAATGAACTGCTGTATTTCCACGCCTCCTAGGAAGTGTGCAGACAAGAGTGTTATACAAAGGCAGGCACCGTGATTGCTAGCTAGATGGCTTTCTCCTTTTGCAGCCACACTGCTTACCTCTGCGGGCAAGGCTTTGTGAAGCTTTACTCCCCTTCGTGGTCCTGCCACACAGCCTGTCTTCTCTATTCCCTGTGATCTCATAGTGACCAGCGATAGATGTTAAATGAAAGGAGTTCAGAGTGGTAAAATAAGAAAATGACATTGAGTGTAGCAGCACCAGCAAGCTGGATTGCAGAATAATTAACCAACTCACTTACTAAATAAATAAATCATCACCACAAAGGGCTCCAGATACATCTAAAAGCATCATTCCTCACTATGTTCCTTTCTTTCACCAATTTTGATTCAATATCATCTTTTTAATTCCCCATATTATTACTTTTCCATCTCTAAACCAAATAAGCCTTCCCATGGAAGCAATAAATATTGGTAGGTTCTCCAACTGGACATTTTATTTTCCTATATGGAAATGGTTCCCTAGATAAGCAAAAGATTCAATCAGAATATCCTTTTGGTGCAAAATAATACCATATGACAGAGACTATTTATTTAACATGTGTTTCCGGTATACTCAGCCCAGGAAGCAGGGAACATTTTTCATCAATTCAGTCTCTGTAGTGTGCTTGGATGTATAGAAGAAATGTATTAGAAACACAGCAGAAATTCCATTGTCTTATCTTCTGAGTGATAAAACCTATGTTTATTAATTGCATAATGTTATGATGATACCAGCCAGGTACCTTCTAATTTTTTTGCTGCCTCATTGGTATCTTTACTATAATTCCTAAGTGGCCACTAAGCAATGGCTTCTCTCAAACTTAGTCCAAAACTCTGTTTCTTTTCTCCGTTGTGTTTGCTCTAAATTTTCACTGGACAAATATATCTATACCCATTAATTGCCACCTAAACCCAGGGACACCAACACACATATTTTCAAGTCACACATTCCTTTGCCTACTTAAATATTTCTCTTGAAAAACATGTCTATGGGGCTGGGGATTTAGCTCAGTGGCACAAGCCTGGCATGTGCAAGATCATGATTTTGATCCCCAGAACAAGAAAAGAAAAAAGAAAAGAAAAGAAAAGAAAAGAAAAGAAAAGAAAAGAAAAGAAAAGAAAAGAAAAACATGTCTATCAGGGCTGCTCGTGACCATCCCTTCCCACATGGATTTCTCTTCCAGTACTGCTGGGTCCACAGACAGTGTCTATGCTAATACCAAGGGTGTGGCATCTGGTCACCCCTGAACCTTCCCTCTCATATCTCCTGTTTTTCTCCTTATCTACCAGTCCCCCACTGTGATCTAGGCCACCCCTGATGGGCGACCATGATTGGAAGGCATCTCATGAACTGCTCCACCTTCATCCACACTGATCTTTCTTGAGTGTTCTCTAGAGAGCTCACAGAGTTTCCTTTTAAGCTGAATCCAGGCCTGTTCCCTATTTTCTAATCATGTAACTGTGTTACATGAAGTAACTTCTATGGACACGGCCTTTTAAACCTTCTTAACTTATCCCTGCCTTTAGATCCATGCTCTGATCACTCCAGCTCCACTGATCTTACAGGGGGATATTTGGGAATTGCTTCTCTTTCCCCAGCCCTAATATAAGGAATCCTCCAAATTACCATGCCCATCACTTGGTGCTCGGTTCCTGGGGATGCTTTGTGTCATGTCTGGAGCACAGTATAACTTTCATTCCTGACTCCATAAACAATCACATTTCTCTACGTGATTAGTGAATGGTTCTGCCCACCTGGCTGAGTTCCATGTGATCAAAAAGTGCAGCTGCTCTCTTCACCTGTGTCACCCTAGCCCTAAGTTAGAGACACCGTTGGAGCTCTAACTATGAAGCACTATGATAGTGCATGAAAGAACGAATGAAGAAAAGGGCAACCAAATGTAAGATAAATTTGTGAAAGAGAATAAGAACAAATGATAGAGAAAGGTTGCTGGGAAGAATGAAACTTGGGGTGGTATTGGGAAGAAGGACTGGGAAGAGAGGACAAGAGGCACTGTGAGCTGGGGAACTAGTTGAGTGGGTTCTAGCAGTGGAAATGACATTTAGACTGGAGAAATTTTCAGTGTTTTAACCAGATGAGTCATTTTGGTTCATTTTTATCAACCATATAGCTAGCATTCTAAGATAAGAGTCCAAATGTGTGGCCTTTGTATCATAGGATTTTTAAGTCAACAGAAACTTTTGATTAGCAACATATGAGAGAAGGAGACCAGGTTGGAGAAATGCCCCAATAATAAATTTATTGGATGTGTCATTAAGTATTCATTCAAGGGATAATGTTGTCATTACATTGCTTATGAGGAAAATTTCTTCCTCACAAAAGGAACTTTCAATTAATCTTTAAAAGTACTGCTGTGGGAGATTGTATTCTGCCCAATCACTGACTACTTGCTGTTTTCCTGAGGAAATATTCATAAAAGCTTGATGCCTGTGATTGCCAATGCTTTTAATTCAACCATGATGATAAACCCTGGCACATGTACTTTTTTAACTGTAAAATTACTACTTAGCTTGGCTATATGCACAGATATGTCAGGGAAGAAATCATACAAACTGTGCTGATATCTGCCTTCCTCATTCTCCATTTATCCTCTTGGATTTGACCTAGATCCCACACAATCTAAGGTAAAAGTGCAAATGAAATCAGCTGTTGCTGTTTTGCACCTAGTACAAGGCTCACTTTTGTGTCTTTTTAAAGTCTTGGTTGGCCTCGGTGACATTTGCTGTGTATGGTCAAGCACGCCCTAAGCTTTCATCCAGTGATTAAGAAGCAGTCATTATGTCCCCCCGCTTGACATGGTCATTACTTAATGCTCACTTAACAAAATTCTACAAGACCAAATTATCACAGTGGGGGAGGGAACAGATGGCCAGCTGGCCAGAATCCACGCCTGCTCTGCTTTATGCCTTCTCAAGTCTGCCACAGAGAAGCCACATGCGAGCCCCTAGGACACAATCCGACAGTCACTGGCCTGTCTAGCTGGGTCTCCAATGCCCTTAGCTGTGGGAGCTGGGCAGGTGTCATTCCCCTCTGCTGTAGCTGGATCAACTGCTGCAGGGACCGCTCTGCCTCCTGATGAAGACAGCAGCCCTGGAGGACAGATTCCAAGACTAGGCGTGAAGAGCCTCTCCCTCACCTCCTGCTCTTGACTTCAGAATCAAAATCAATGTGTCTGACTGCAAGACAAAGAGCTCTGATTTCCTAGCAATGTTGCAACTATTTCAAACACCTATTTGTTTAAAAATAAAAGTTGTCTGCAAGCAGCTATTTTATAGATTGATCCAACATTTGACAAAGAAAGTTTGACTGGGATCCAGGTTTTTAAAATCGGATTAAATTTTAGTGTGCTAATGTGAATAAAAAGAATCGTAGATAAACATGTGCCTGATGTCTGAACTCTAGGATTGTGCTGTAGATTAGGATTAGTTGTGTCTGTGCTATAAAATGAAATTCCCCAAATGACCAATCATTTTCAGCCAATCAGGATACTGTGTGTAAGGGAAAAACAGTGTCAAAGAGTCGAGCATTTTCTGTGGGTGTCTGAGAGCACACACAGGAGGAGCTGGAGGAGTGAGCACAGGTATTTTATAGCCGAGTCATGGAGAGGAGAGAGACTGTGGAATCATTAAAGAATAAAGCTGTGCACCGTAAGATGCAAATTGTGTGGTGCAGGCAGTAGGTTGTGTAGGAAGCCGAGAAAGGTGAGGAGCTGTCAGGTGAAGATTGATGAGGAACATACAAATTTAGCAGTTGCTTAGAGACACGGGGGGAAGCAGTGAGGCTGCCCTGATGTTCCTGAGCCCTGGGCCTGGCTATTTGGTTATAATAAGACACAGAGAAACAAGAGGTCTCTATTCTGTCTCTAGTCCGTGCTCTGTCCGGTTGGTGCATAGACATGAACTAAACCATGGTGTCTCAAAGCTGACCCAGTGATTTCTTAGCACACTGTACCACCCACTGATGTATATCCTTCAGCTACCAGCGGATTTTGCAACAAACAGCTTTTGAGTTCTGACAGACTTACCACTTCAACAAGGCATGTGCTGAGCTCAGTTTCAAATCAGTTCCCTTATTAAAGGCACTTTTTACAGAAATTTTCCTACATTGATTAAAAATGATGGAGTGCCTGGTCTATCAGTTAGCTTGTATTATATGTACAACTTCTGAAATCGTCGCAGGAACTTTTCTGTAGAAAAATATCTATATAGCCCATCTTATTCAATAGCAGGAAAAGTAGAAAACTTCAATTATCATGTTTCTATTCTCTAGCTGACCGCTCATGTTTCTCTTAGATCTTAACAGTATTTGGGCAACCCACGTGGGACCCCTGCAGTCTCTCGGGAGCATTCCTAGTGCTCAATACAATTTCCTACTCTGCAGAAACAGGATTTATCTCATTAGTTGGTGACTTCTGCACCTTATGTTTACTAAATTTAATAATGTTATAATTTAATTTAATATGGCACGCAGGAATTTACGTGCCTCATCTAGATTTCTTGAATTTTAAAAGAAATCCCAGTTAAGACATCGTTGTTGTCCCAAGTTTAATGCGTACAGCTCTGTAAATGATAGCCTCACACACTCAGTCAGTCAGTAGAACTGGGTATTCTAAATATGCCCCAACAGAGACAGCATGGCAGAGGACTAAGAGAAGCACTGGGAAAATACACCAGGAGTCTACAAAGGACAAGGCGGACAAGTGGGTGACGCCCAGCCCTTTTTGGGTGATCCCTTCCAGTCTGAGATTTCCTTCATGCAGGGGGGCTTCCCATAGCTGGGTGCGGCAGCAGGCACCATGAATGGATGAGGGGGCAGCACTGCTTTGGAGCAGGGTGTGGTTAGCACTTTGTGAAATGACAGCTTCTTTCACTATAAAGTGTTGTTCACTTTTAACTGCTATACAAATGCTAGGTGGGGTATTTATTTCTGGAGAAGAAAAGAGATACCAAGTCCTGTGTTCGGATTACTCCCTGTGTCATCAGCAGCAGCCATGCTCTGAACAAAATGTCATTGGGTAAGATCAGCCCCGGGAAATCTTCATTCTCTCCTGGATGCTTTCTGGATGTGGCAGTGCTGGGTCATCCCAAGGCCATGTGCGTGGTCATTTCTGGAATCTTCCTGTTCATTCTTCCTACTGCTTTCTTCCTCGCTGTCACCATCAAACCCCCTCTGCCTCCACCTCTGTGACAGAAGCCAAGTGGGATTCATTTTCACTCACATATTAGAGCTGATAAATATGAGTGTTTCACCAGCCACTTCTAATACTAACTTAGCATGACAATTTTCTCAGTCAGCTGCTTTGCCATCAGAAAACAACTACTCACTGGTCGTAGCAGGTCCCCCTACACCACCCCAATTCATGCTTAGAAGCAGCTTCTGTGTGTCCTTCCAGGAAACAGGGTGGATCTTAGTTCACTAGGGTTTCCATAACAGAGTGCCACAAAAAGGGTAGATTAGGGCTTGGGATTTGGCTCAGTGTCATAAGCACCTGCTTGGCAAGTTCAAGGCTGTGAGTTCAATCCCCAGTACCAAAAAACAAAACAAAACAAAACAAAACATGGTGGCTTAATTAGCAGCAATTTCCCTTTGACCCTCCAGAGGCTGAGGCCCAGGATCAAGATGCTGACAGTCTGGCATGACTGAGGCCCCTCTGTGGGTTGGTGGATGGTCACCTGTATTGTGTCCTCAGAATACAGACAGAATCTCTTTGTGCATCTGACCTTCCTCTTCCTTTAAGGACATGAGTCAGGGTGAAGGCCACCCAGGCAACCTCAGTTAACCAGATTTAAGTGTTAAGCTTCTTGTCCCCAAAGACAAGCATGTTCTGAAGTGTTGAAGATTAGAGAATCCATGTAAAGATGTTGGCAGGACAGATTTCAGCGGTTTGCAGGGATTGTGTGGAGAGTTGTTACGTATCTGGAGACAGACTCACGCTGGATTTAGAAAGAGCCGAATACAGTGACTGGTGTCCTGTTCAGAAGAGGGACAGAACTGAGAAACCAAGGACAAGGGCAAGTGGAGAGAAGTGGAGATGGGCACTGCAAGGGTGTCAACCAGGAGATGCCAGGAGCCTCCAGGAGTGGGAAGAAGGAAGGGTGCATTCTCAGAGCCTCCTGAGAGAGTGCAGCTCCACTGATCCCTTGATTTCAGACTTGCAGCAGCCAGAGCTATGGCAAAATACATTTCTGCTGGGGTTTTTTGCAGCCAGGTTAGTGGAGATTTGTTACAGCAACCCTAGGAAACAACACAGGTACTTTAAACAATGTGTGTAACCACTGGTCACCTCAGGACCTTCCTGGAGACAGTAGAGAGAGATGGCTCAGGGTCTTCACTTCAAGAGAGAGCTTATGGACATGTGATGAAGAATACCTGCTTAGCCTTGGATTTAACAGTTCACAATCTTCCCAGTGATTATATGACTTAAAGAAAAACAATTTGGCTGACTCTTCTCCATTAGGGGATAGTAGAGATTTTGTCTCTCTTTATAAACACAGGAAGACCAATTTTTTTCCTCCAAAGGCTATTTTTTTTTACATTTACATTTATCAGAGAAGAGCACAAAGAAAAAGCAAAAGCAGGAAGAGAATCAGATAATGTAAAAAGAATACTCTGAAAGCATCAATCATGTGAATGTGCCCAGAATAATTTCTTCTTTTCAATAAGTTTTAAAATAAGGTAGTAGTGGTCCATTGATGGCAGCAGCTAAAATGTTCCAAATATGAAACTTACATGCCCTGACAGAACTTCAGGGTGTATTTGAAACCTGAATTTGAAGGAAACTTTTGAGTCACTGTTATGTTTTATTGTACTACTATAACAGTAAAATTGTGTTGTTGTAATTGACTAATTGGGATCTCCTTATCACACAGCCTAAAGTGTACATCCACTTTTAATACCCTCTTGCCCAGGATTCGGAGTCATTTTTTTCTAAAACTGATCACCCCTTAATATCCACTGCTGCAAGACAGCATGAACTATTTTACCCCCCAGTAATCTGTGTATGGGATATTAGATACCCATGATTTGGAGCACATGCTCTAAATCTGTGGGGTGTTAACTGTGTTACATATATAGCAATCACTTTAATTGTACTGTTGGTATTGTGAGGAAATGGATAGAGAAAAGTAGCAAATTTGGTGAGCAATTGATCTGGTTGACATTCTTATATGAGCTTGCATAAAATTGCCTGGAAAGCATGCTGGTGAATTCAGTTGTTCATTAATATTGATCAGGTGCCATCCCCCTTGTATTAGGAACTACTTAAAGATTACCTACAGAAGTATTCCAGCAGTATAGATTTTAAACCTCCCTCCCCCGGGTCCCTTGCATTTGGGGTGTCTATTTATGGTTTCATTGCTGAGGTTAATATTTCCAATCTCATTGTCTATTCAGACTCTGTAATTTTATGGATACTATGAATGCTAATCAGAACCAAAGCTTCTAGTCACAAATCTATATAATTTCTCTACATTCCTATATGCAAAAGAGGTAAAAGAAGAGCTGTTTGTAATGAAAAGAAATTGAGATCACACTGACTGTCTTCTTTTGGCTTTTCCAGTGCTAAGTCGCTGAGTAATACGAAGTTTTTGGCCAACTTTGCTCTGCTATGTAATTATTTTCACACTGTATGTAACTTACAGTAGTGCTGACATATTACAGAAGGGTATGAGATACCTGAAATATATCAAATTTATGGATGTAAAGTTAGGAATATAGCTAATTAAAGATATCTATTAATATGAAGCCACTGGGAAATCCTAAAATTAAGTTTCTAGAACCATTACATAAACAGAGAAATGTATGAACACCAAACATTATACTTGCAAGGGAGAACATTACCTTGAAAACAAAGCATAGAGTCCAGATGCATAGTCTCACATTAAAGTTCATTCTTTAAGCCCCAGACAATTCAGTTCCATTCAAACCATCCCCCCTCACAGATTGCTAGCAAGGTGCCCAGCACACAATCCGTAGCTGGTGAATAAACATCATTTAACCTACAGTTACAGCAGGACTTTCTATTTAGGTCTGAGTCAGATTCTTTTCTTATCCTTACAGTGCAAACAGCATTACCTACTGCAGATGAATAGCGTTATTCATGAGTGAATCAAGAACTTTAAGTAGTAACTTCACTTTCAGTTTCAGAAGAGAAAAGCTTATTGGATAGGAAAGAAACACAAAGTCAAGGGTTTGTACACTCTCCAACTTTGATAGGAGTCGTTCCCTTAGAACGTGGCACACAAACATGGCAACCTGCTATGTTTTATTTGTTGTTGTTGAACATCAAACGCAGCTTATGTTTGACCATCCAGCAAACCAGGTGAGTTAAGACGTTAGGTTAATCATCTGTTAGGTTATGTCCGTGTTCTATCCCTTGCTAATTATTTTCTTCTGCTCTCTCTTAAACTGAATGCTTTTTATAGGGATTGTTAAATTAGGAGACTAAAACAGTGCTAGCGAGACTGCCTAAAGTTATGTTTTCTTCATCCCATGTTTGCCAGAGAATTAACAAATGTATAATCATTACACAAAAGTACACATTCAAATACTTTACTATTTACAATTCATTTAACCTTGAAGGTTTAAACCACATTAGGACAAACATATTGGACTATATTTATAAATTTAAATGGCTTTAAGTGGGAAAGGTATAGAAAAGTTATAGAAATTGTCTCATTAATTATTGAGTGAAATGCCATATGATACTGATGTCTTATAAATCTAAAGTAAGAGTAGGGCTTAGACAGTAAGTATAATTGTGATTATTCAGTATTATGCACTCGTTTAAAATATATCATATAGGGCTAGACATGGTGGTGTCCACTTGGGAGGCTGAGACAGGAGGATTGCCTTAAGTTCGAGGCTAGCCTGGACTGCATAATGAATTCAAGATCAATCTAGACAACACACTGAGACTCTATGTCAAAAATAAATAAATAAATAAATAAATAAATCCTACAACTACTGTGGGAAAACCATATCTCTTCCCACTTGGAGTTTATGAGCTAGGGGAAAAAAGTGACACTCAACCCTTCATTTCAACAATCTTGATGGCTATAGAAGAGTATGTACAAGGTGTATAGCATTTCGTCAATCTCATGTATAATTACTAAGAAATGATACTGGGCAAATGCCAGGTTTGGGGAGATGTTTTCAATCATAGCTGAAATGAAGAGGAGCCTTCTTAGTATAGCAGAGCCTGTCGGTATTTACAATATCTAATATACCCTGATGCAGTCACTGCAAATAGTCTGAAATGCTTCCACTTGAATAGTGCTGTAGTATTTATAGACTTGTTCAGTGAATTTGTGTGGATTCTGTTTACATCCACCATGGCTAAGATACTAATACACAGAGTTTCAGCATGGGAGCAAGCAGGGCTTGCTGGAAAGAAGGTAGATTCTGTAATCCCACTGAGTGGGGTAGAATCTTCTTTTATGGTTAAATGTGTCCTTTAATCTCTCTGAGCCTGTTTTCTCACCTCTAAAACAGGGATATATTCTTAGAAAGCAATATAAGTAAAGTATGCCTGCTTCATACTGCTCGGCATATCAGAGACTCTGAGGAGATGAAATTTCTGTATCCTTTGCCTTCCTTCCTCTTCATCCTTTAAATGACAGTCACTGGGCTTCTTGGAGCAAGAGAAATAACAACAGCTATACTCTGGCATAGTAGTTTTTCCTAAAACCCAGACATCAGTCCAAGTCTTAAGTAAAACTAATATACACTTACCTTTCTGGAATCTCAGAGACTGAAGCAAGATTGTGGAACAGGGTCCCTCTGAGTCCCCAGGAATTGCCCAGAATATGTCACAAAAAAATCTGTCAGTGCTATATTGAGGTTCCTGCATTCATGGGACGCCCCTTCTGCCAGGATGAGCCAGATAACCAGCCTGGCACTTCCTCTCTGATTTCCCCAACCATGACTCACAGGCTTGCATGGCAGACAGACTGAAGTGTAGAGCTCGGTGCTCCTGAAAGCATCTAGACACACAGGGCAAACCTGAACCTTGGCCATCGCCCCCTTTTCTTGCCTGCTAATCCTTCATGTTAAACCACCCCACATGTTGTGTTCCTGAACCTGGTCCTTGAAGATTTTCCTTTCCGTGTTTCTTCTGAGATCTAATCCCCTCCCTCTTCCCCATTCCCTCCCTTCCCAGCTAGTTACACAGATCCACATAACTACTCTAACACTCACCTGCTGGCCCAGTCTTCTTTTGTGTGTATCGTACAAGCAGGCAGATGTGATTGTGGCTGTCTTGTATGGGGGGTATCTACCCCTGGTTTTCAGGGTGACTTCTCTTGATCCCATTCTGGGAATTGCTGCTTTGATGCCTCCAGTTATGGTTTGTGTCTGGATATCCCCACAGAGCTTCACACAGGGGTGGGAGATAGCTGAGTCCAGAGTGTGTGAATGTTTCATTTTCCTAGTACTAGGATTGGCAGTGTGAGTGGTACACCTGTCCTCGGGCAGGTAGACTGCAAACAACGTAAGGGAAGAAGAGAGGCTTGCTCTTCCCCACTTTTGCTTTGGCTGATTTTGCTGTCTTCTGCTGCCTTGAAGTGTTGCCCCTGGTCCATGCCACCCTGCCTTGGAGCCAGCTGATTACAGACTGAAACTTCCACAAACTGTGAGCTAAATAAAACTTTCCTCCTTAATTTTGGGCATCAGATATTTTGTTTTAGCAATGAGAGAAAAGTAACTAAGATACCTCCTAGGGATCAGCAAAGGTCTCATTGTTTCCATCTTTTCCATGTAATTCACAAAGCTTCCCAAGAATAAAGGACTGAGGGAATGATTTACTGCCTTTCTGACTTAAATTATTAATAACCTTGATAAGAATGGAGTAGCTTTATCACTTTTGATTTTAATAACTTTTTTTTCTAGGTATAATTCCTTAATGTGCTTTTCTGAGTATTAGATATTTTTAGATATATGACTGAATTCTTATTAGGTTTTGCTTTCTCATTTCCAAAAGTTGGAGATTGGATTGGCTAATTATCAGGGTTGTTTAGTTGTTCAAAAGTATATAACTCTTTAAATCAATGTATATTAATTTCTGTGTTTAACACATATGTATGACTATCATTTATCAGTTTATAAAATATCTAAATTATCCTTTCTTATTTTCAAATGAACTAATGAGTTAAAATCTAACATTGATCTAATTTCATTTTTCTCTTTTAAAACCACTGCTTGTTACTCTGAGGACTGAATGCGTTGCCGGGAAATGTTGATTTGAAAACTGTTATCTAACCTTTCTTCTAATATTTTAAAACTATAGAAGAGAATTAAAATAATAACAACCTCACAGAGTCACTCTTGAGAATAACTGGCATTATGTTTGTAAAATGACTTTGTAAATTGTAAGATACCACCAAATATTATCTAATTTATTAGGAGACAGGAAGTAGAAATTAAGAAAAACAGATAAATACATCTGTGTTCCACAGTATGAGTTTCATCTCTTAGCAATAGAGGAAAAGGATTCAAATGGTTCCCAAACCAGTCATTTACCTTGAACTTTCTTCCCTGGGCTCAATTATCAGTGACAGATCACCACAAGTGCAGGTATTAGATAATTTAATTGATATGAACCACACAGCACAAAGCACACACTTAACTAAACATACTGAGTTTTTTTAAAAAATGTAAATGTTTTTGAGTATTTGAGGTTTTCAACCTGATGGGAGGTGTCGTGGCATATTGATTTCAAGGGATAACCATAATGAGACAAATTATTGTTTCACATGGTTACTTTCCTTTCAAGAGTCACTAATGTATAGCTTTTTAAATTTCTAATGTAACACAATTTTATTATTCTTAAAGCTTGTCAAGCTCATTGCCCCTGTAGAATTCTGCATTCTTTTCAGTCTGTGTGGAGATGGCTGGGTGGGGAGATCACAGCTTCCCGAATGCCCTTCTCTGCAGAGCCAGCCCTGTAGGAAGATCACAGCTTCCCGAATGCCCTTCTCTGCAGAGCCAGCCTGTAGGAAGCGAAGGCCTGCCTTACAAAGTGCAGTTACCACCTTGGTCCTCCATTAGACTCTGCAGCCCCTGAGCTTTGCCTTCCTCCTGGGCTCAGCAGGAGCCCTTCACTCTTCTGAGCCAATCTTCCTCCTGGAACTCTGGAATTCACTCATCAAAGACAGTCGGACCCTTAGTTTTATTAATTTTATTTTTCTTTTCTCGTAATGTACATCTTAACTTCTTCATGGTGCTTTTCTCCCTCATAAATGCCTTCTGGTCTCTGTAGTTTAAAAAAAAAAAAGGAGAGATAGACTTTTATTCTTTTGGGCTGACCTTTCTCTGGCTTCCAGGGAGAGTGTTCGCTCCTGAACGCCTGCCTCCCTCTCTGCAGTCCCAGGCTGAGTTCTGCCCTGGTGTAGTTATCATCCTGCAGGAAGTGGGATGTAATGCAGTATAAGAACTGAAAAAATAATTGCTAGAGCCATGTCCATGAGAGGAAAGAGAAGCAAGCACGGGTGAGAGTACACGGAGAACTAGGGTTGTAGCACAAGTGTATCTTTTTTAAAAGAAGAAAAATGAGGAAAGAACATTGTGTAGAGGAAGCCTCAGTCTGCCGGGGCTTTTAAGAAAACCTCAGCCACATTCATGGGCGACTGCAGGTGCAGTATGCATCCCAGATTCCCAGTCAGGCCACTGGGCTGGCTGGACGCCCATGGGCACCTAGGGGTCACTGGCTGGGGACTGCGCCCTGGAATTCGCACTGCCTGTCCTTAGGCGAGTGGGTGGTATCAGTCAACTGTGCCCTGGCAGAGAGATCTGCACCCCGGGCTTCGGAGGTGGCACAAGTACCAATCGCTCTGTTGCATTTACTTTCGCAAAGCTGAAAGATCCTTCTGGGTCCTTCTTCTCCAAATGTGCAGTTTTGATGATCTGTTCCTTTTAGGTTGGCAACATATTGTGCTTCTTCAGAGGAAAAAAATCATAAAGAATCTATGAAATTGCTGCAACAACCTGTCTTCTTTATTTCCACTGTGTGGTGACCCATCCTAGGAAACTTGAACCAGGAGAGAAAAGAGCATTTCAGCATTCATGACCTGAGAAATTTGTCACTCAGGATTAATTTTGAAACATGCAGAAGATACTTGATAATTCAAAAGCCTGGATAATAACAATTAACTTTGCACTATTTCTTTAAGTGTTTCTATCCAATCTTCTGAAAAAAAAAAAAATATATATATATATATCTATCTATCTATCTATCTCCAGGTAACTATTGTCTCATATAGTTACGTACTTACCTTGTAGCAAAAGCAGCTAATATGCATTCATTAAGGATATGCATATATAAATACTTGTATTTATAAAAGGATATAGTCACCTATCTTTTCACCTATAATGTGGTCCTTCAAAGTACATTCTTTAACAGAAGGGTAAGTAAGTTACTAAATTCATGAGGTACCCAGGGCCATACGGCTGAAAAAGTACAGAAACTACGATTCCGACCCTAGGCCTTGGTTTTCGGAGTTCATCCCACCTGTGCCTTGCTTGTCGCATTAATACCCAGGACGCTTTCCGTGCAATTGGTAACCACACAGTGTGGACCTTGTCTCTTCTCAAAGCATTTGTGTCACACAGCGCCACTTTTCCTGTGTCTTTCAGGTCCCTGCATCCCTAATCCATGCCATAATGGTGGAACCTGTGAGGTCAGCGAAGCTTACCGCGGGGACACCTTCATAGGCTATGTGTGTAAATGTCCCCGAGGATTTAACGGGATCCACTGTCAGCACAGTAAGTCATTTCTGCCCCGCACTCCTGCGGTGATGGGTCTGAAGCGTGCGCGCCATTGGGCTTCCCGTGGGCAGCGCCCTCCTGGAATCTTTCGGCAGTGCGGAACCTGGCAGTTGGCTAAGGCTGCCCCTCTCCCACCGATGCACCATGCCACCTACTGCGGAGTTTTGGTCTGTTTCAATCCTCCCAGGGGTGTGCAGGGCTAGTAATCGACCGCTTGGCCCTTTTCCGTATTTTTCAGCTGTGTTTGCAAAACACTGCTCTCCATATTAAATTGGATTTGTCTCTCTCTTTTATGCTCCTAAAGCTACATTCTCCAAGCTTCACAGGAAGCATTCTTGTGATTAGTTTCAGAGGTGATACCCCAAAAAGAACACTATCAACGCTTCCCTCTCAGGGAGCCGGTTTCTTCCCCCTTGCTTGTTGGCATTTTTAGTGTGAATATCTGAAAATTCAGCAAGCCTGTTGTCTGGACTCCTCTTTGTGTCTCTGTTCCTTAAAAGTTAACCAAATAGGTCCAGTTGTGATAGGTTTTCACAGAAGCTGGGCTGAGCATAAAGCTCAAATATGTGGTGTGTTTGTTTCCCTTCATGGTAACAAAATCCCTGAGAGAAATAGTGTAAAGGAGGAATGATTCCATCAGGCTGAGGGCATCAGTTTGTGTGCACTTGGCTCTGTGGTGAGGCAGCAGTGTGGTGGAAGGTGTGGCAGGGGAAGCCAGGGAGAGGAAGGGGACCTTGGGGAAGGACCAAAGTCCAATCTCTGAACACATGTGCACTGGGAATCAGCCTCCAACCTAGGTGCTTTAGAGGGGCATTCCAGGACCTACCTCTAGCAGCAGGTGTTGGCTCCCATAGGCTGAGAGGCCACCTTGAGATCTGAGGTCTCAGGAAGGTCCTTGCAAGGGTTGCTGGTGCCACAGGAAGGATAGGAAGTTGATGAGAGGGAGGGAACCAAGTGTGGTAGGCAGACCGGGGAGGACCCTGCGAGACAGAAGCGCTGCACACATCCTTCAGACAGTAGTGTGGGGAGTGCAGCAGGCAAAATTGGATGTGATGGTCAGAGCCAGTGCTGGACTCCCCAGGCACGCTGGCTTCAGGAGCAGCCCGGGTGCTCCCGGGGGCTTCCTAGGCCCCAGTGTGGACAGGTCTTAGGTGCTCACACTCCCCACACTCAACTCCTGAACTGCTTGGGAGTGTCCTGGGATCCTCAGTTCCTGGAACAAATGAGAGGCCATTGGTTTTTGCCAGGCTGGGTCCACGGGTGCTGAGGCGATTCCTCCTTCACTGCTCAGCCTTAGCTCGTGGGCATCTCAGAACAGCCCTGGGTAGACAGGGGTGGAGACCAAGTTCCCTGCTGAGCCAGTCACATAGCCCTTTGAGGAGAAGCTCTGCAGCCCTGCGTCCATGTGGAGGTGTGGGACAAGGGCGCGGAGGAAAGAAGTCCTGTCACCTTGTGCAACTCAGCTCTGAGCTGCTTGTACATGGCACACACGCGCATGCACCCACATGCACGATGCCTCTGGGAGATGAAGCAGTGTTCCATAAAGGGCTGTTTTTCAGCGTCCAGAGAAGGCATTGTGCCCAAGCTAAGTTTATCTTAACCTCCCATTTCCCATAGCACAGGGCTCCAGGCTGGAGAGACGAAGTACCTGTAAGTGGATTCATGCTGTTAGAAAAATCTCTTGGTGGGCACAGAAGGACAACACATGGACAGGAGGTGCAGACCCCCAAATGTTAAATATTGCACATGAATAGCATCTGTCCAATGGCACAAAATCCTTGGTTTATTGTAGGCCCTCTTTTTTTAATGTAAAGGGTAGTTTAGTTTCACCATAATATCTTCCATGGTGAGAAGTCCCCTTTGAAAATGCCAAGTTTGCATTTGCACCAGTGTGTGCGAGACTTCTCTGGGAGGTTGTTACAGAGCAGTGTCCACCTGCTTCTGACTCCCACTTCAGGCTGTCCATGAATTCTTTCAAGGCTGTCATTAGGGTTGGGGATAAAGAACACATCATTCTTTTCCTATTTTCCACGGCAGAATGTCTTAGCTTTATCGCTCATGCTCTTAGCTCCTATCCAGGTAAGCTCATGAGTTCACAGTTTTGCTGAATTTTAGGGCTTTCTTTGATCCACAAAACCTCCTTCCTCTTACTTTAGCCATCCAACCACAAGGCCTTAAGCCCTCTGAATCACAATGGTGAGCTGCAGGCTGAGGTCCAATTCAGAGCTCAGATTCTGTGGTCTGAACCTTCTGGACCCTATTCTCTGGAGTATGACATTACTAGAAGCAAGAGAGAATTGAGGATGACGAACGGTATTTGGAATAATAAATCTGGATTTGAGACATGGCCTTTACAGTTTTGGGGTAAATGACCTTGAGTCTGTCAGTTGACCTTTCTGCAATTGAAGATTTATAAATTGAGGAATGGAACTGGAGCTGAGCCAGGTCTTTGGTACACACGATTCAGGAAAGTATTATAACTAAATGGGTAGTTGATGACTCTACAAAGGTTACCCAGCCTTCCTCTCTGCAGATCAAATTGAAAAGGATTATATTTTGGGAAAGCATATTTCACAGTGCTGTTATCCCAGAAGCTTCTTCAGGTAGGAGACACAGAAAAACAGCTCTTTTATCCTTCTGAAGAGTTGCTGGATATTTCAGTTTGTTTTTTGTGCAGATGATGGTTTTGTGTCCCAAATATTCTCTGGAACTTTGCTGCTCAAGGTGGGGTCATGCATCAGCTTTGCAGCAAAGCTTTTTAGAAATACACATTATCAAGCATCCTCCAAATCAAGAGAGTTAGAAACTGTATTTCAAAATGATTCCAGTTGACTCCTACGCACACTGAAGTTTGAAAAAGCTGCAGGATACATTCAATAGCTAAAAGTGATTATTTCAGAAATGAAGATGACAAATTCTGTATTCAGTTACACAACATTAAGTGACAGGCAAAATATTTCGGCAAGTTTTTAAAAATTAAAATTATATTGAAATTTCATAAAAATAAGAAATGTTCTAATACAATGGGGCGTTTCACTTGGGAAAAGAATAGAAAAAGTTTTTCAGGCAGCAGACTGATGAGCCCTATAGGACAGAAGGCAAAGTATCTTTTGATATATAGCTGACATTTAAACAGCTTTACATTTTCATGATACAGGAGTGACACATGCATAGATCAGAGATTCATTCTAACAACTACTTTATAAATATATTAAAAATGGGAAGACCTGTTTCCAATGCCAGCATTGCTATTACACATGCATGCTTCCGGATTTCTCTTAAGTGCCCAACTTTTTTTTAGAGGAGCTTTAGATTAACAGAGAAATTGAAACAGGAACCAACAGTAGCCCCGCCTTCCACTCTCCTACATGGTTTAGGTTCCCCTACAGCAAACCCTGCATGAGTGGGGTCACTCACTTCCACTCTGAGCAAAGAGTGATGCGGTTTTAATAATTAAACTGTCATTAACTGGATGTTGTGTTCACTCCTTTTACTTAGTAGTTACAGAGAATTTGAAAAATGTGTAACGTCCTGTATCCACCATTACAAAATCACACAGAATGGTTCATGGGCCTAGAAATCCCTGTACTCGGTCATTCATTCTTTCCCACTACTGCGGGTGTCCTTGACAGCCACTGATCTTTTTCCTGTCTCTCTAGCCTTGCCTGTTCCAGGATGTCCTATAAACGGCACTGCACAGCATGGAAACCTTTAAACATTAGCATTTTCACCAAGCAGTATGTACATGTGAGGTTGCTCTGTGTCTTTTGAGGCCTTGGTAGTTTATTTCTTTTCACTACTAAACACTATTCCATTGTACAGTTATACCACAATCCATGTATTTATTCACCTACCAGAGAATAGCAGCTGCTGGGGGATTTGTGTGCAGGGTTTTGTGTGGCCAGGAGCTCTGACTTCATTTGAGTAAATGATCAGGAGTGCAGTTTCTGCACTGTGTGGCTAAAATGCTTTTGATCAGCCTTCTGTGGTTGCTCTGCCATTCGCCATTCCCACCAGTGTTGCTAGTGCCCGGGACTTTAGCTGTCGCCTGTGCTTTCTGTCATAATGGAAAGAGTAAGCTATTTTATAAACCATGATCCATGCTAGGTTGTTCATAGAATCATCAAGTTGTACTTGTCTTAGAAATGCCAAGGAAGAATATGCAGTGCACATGCGTGTGTGTACATTAAAGGGCGAACATTACAGGAAAAACCAAGCACCAAAATAGTCTAGACGTTAGGTTTGGGAAAGGCATTGTTAAGCGGCATTTTTTTTTTTTCCGCCAGAAGCTGTATTAGGGGCATTCGAATCAGTTTAGCTGTTGCCTAGTAACAACTCCAGTGTCTCAGAAAGGTCTATTTCTTTATTGCTAGACTCTGCCTTCCTTTCTTCTGTACCTAGCTCCACAGCTTCCCCTTCCTTTAAGAGAGATTGTTGTTTCTGCTGTCTGAGGAAGAAAGGCTGATCTAAGAGCCCGCCAAACCCTGAAACGCAGAGGCCTGGCTGAGAGAAGTTATCTGTGTTACCTGATTAGCTCAGACTCCTGTAGCTGCTGGTCCTTTTGCCCATTGTGAAAGTTGGCTTCTTTATGTATTTTGCTAAAATATATAAACTGTAAACAAGTTTGCTCTTAACTTTGTGTTATTGATTAATGCATCGATACATTCAACAAATACTTGTGGGCACTGTGCTCTTTGATTTTTGTAAACTATATATTTTGATTTTCTGCAAGTTATCAATGATAGTTGATGTTTCAGCAGTCCTTGCTGAAGAGATTAATTACACATTTGGCAGTTACATGCTTTCCCTAGCCGATCGGACTAGTAAACTTGCAGAATTCTGCTCCACCTTAGCTCTATTGAATCAGAATCTTTGGTCAATGCATTGGATTTAAATCTTTGAGATTTAAAAGTTTCCGAACAGTCTTTAGATATCAAACTTAAGAACTTCTGTCTTAATGATTGACCATATATTATAAATCTCTAAATTGTGCTAGAGCAAGAATTCATTTAATGGAAGAGTTTGGGATTAGACTCAGGTTTTTGGTTCAGCTGTACTTGGATCAGTTGTTGAAGGGCTCTGTGCTTTTGTTTTTTATCCCATAACTCACTTTGGCAAACACTGACAACCTTACCTTGTTGTGTGCTGGAAATAATATATATTCAAAATAGGGACTAAATAATTCTTAGTAGTTCTTACCTACAAAAGACACCTTGTTAGAATTATCTGAGTTGTTTCAGGCCATACTCAACAATCTTTAAAAAGTTAAATATGTCTAATGGTGTAGTGCTTTAAAATATAACAGAAATACTTACTGACTGATCTTTTGTTCCTGTCTTTAAACTCATTTTAAATGTATTTTCAGAGCAAAGTTTGTGCAGGGGATGAAGAGGGGTTCAGCTGGAACCTCCATGTTCATTGTTTAATTTCATCATCTAATATCATTATTACGAAGATCGCTCCTTTTAAGTCATGCTATATAATTTTAATTTGATGGTTTCTCTTAGTGTTTCCACTACAGAACCAATTTGCTCTAATTTTCAGTTCAAACTTCTGTGAAAACTTCTACCTGGATTTATTCCCAAAACCTGCAAACCATATACCTTCACTGGTTAAATAATGGTCTCTAAGTAGACTTCCAAATAGATTCGTCTCCAACCTCAAGAGCAAGGGTTGAGATTCCAGATTTTCCTGCTCACTGATACACTTACAATTCAATATGAAGCAATTTAAGTTTATAAGCAAGAGGTTCTGTATCTTGGTGAGCATATAAACCATGTGGCTGTCCAAAGATATGTACAGGTACTTTTCTCATCCACAGATTCCAATTTAGTAGATTTACTTTCGGAACCAAATCTGACTATGTATCAAATGCCCCAGTGAAAATAACACACATTGTCCCACAATTCTGGTCCCAGCAGTGACTGCACATTAGAACCTGCCGCTGGGGAACCATAAAAAATACAGATGCCATCTCACACCAGGGAGATGCGGATTTAATTGGCCCAGGATATGCTGTGGGCACCGGGAGTTTTAAAACCTCCCTAGATGATTCTAATGTGCAACCAGAGCTGGAAATTAGTGTTCTAGAACCACAGTGTGAGGAATTACAATCCCCTTAGTAAAAAAATCAGAGTCACTCAGAGAGAAACTGAGCACCAGCTCCATATTCATAAGCCCACACTGAATGAACAGTTTCAACACCTTATTGAATTATGTCATTCAGACTTTGTTTAATAAGAGAAATCCTTTCATAGAAAGCAGGTTGTAGGAATCAGGCCAGAAGATGCTATTAGATTACTCTTAGTAAACTTTGTTATCCTGAAATCTATCTGTAATAACCAGAGTTCCAAGACTTTTATTTTCTAATTTTCCTTGATTGGCTGGAGACCCATAAAAACCATTTTCCTGGCAGACATAGCTAACAGCTATTTGCACAGAGACACTATGTAAATAAAGACAGAGTTTTTCTATTTTTGTGGTGAAATTGTTTGAGTTCACAAAACTCAAAGTGTTTTAAAGTTGCTACTTTAGATAACAGTTGAACATTCATTTTTATCCTGTTACTCGTTAAAAGCAATTTGATTGCCAGAAAAATAATAAGCTCTAAACATAAATATGTTAAATACATTTTGCCACAGTATTATACTCGTGAAAGTAGTGCATTCCTACTAATTGGCCTGAGCTTCTATGTATTTGGTTTGCTCATGATTTTATAAAGAATTTCTCAAGGAATACAGATGGTATCACAAATGCATTTTTTTTTAATTTCATGCCCTCAGATGCCCTGGGTATTACAGCCTCTGGGGAGATGAACCTTGATTTTCAGTTACTGTTGTGTTTCGCTACCATCTTCCATACTAATGGTTCATGAAGGGCCTCCTTCTCACCCACAGTATCCCACAGCTCTACCTGAAAATGGCCTATTTGCATATTTGACAAATATTTATGGAGTGCTTACCGTTTGGCCAGCAGCAGGCAACACATGCTTAGACATGAGATTACCAGCTCCCTAGCTCTACGCCTGTTGCCACTGGACAGACACTCAAAGGCCAGCTCTTCTGCTTCACTAAGGCAACTGAAAGTGCCCATGATCTGCAGACTGACAGGGACCAGTCGAGCCACTGGGAGAAGCACATGGTGTCCCACCATGTTCCCTAGAGGTAAAAAGGCCTTTGGGTGCTTCCAGCATGTCACCGATCCCTTTGTGAACACAGACTCTCAACCTCCCTGCCTCACTGCTCAGATGCTCGGGGCTCCAACACATCCTGCAGGCTGGCTAAGGGGAACACCATGGCCGCATCCTCCATTCCAAGCTCTGCTTTCGTTTGCAGAGGTACATTCTGAAAACTCACCTTGTCTCAGTTCTCAAAGCAGCAGCATTTTTGCTCTTGGGGCAAATCCTCCCTGAGGAGCTGAAGCTACTCGTAAGACAGATGTAAACCAACACCTTGCCATGCACCAAACAGTGCTCTGGAAACTGGGCTACTTACTCACTGTTCAAAGATAACCAGCTCACTGCTGCCACAGGCCTTCCCTCCTGATGGGCACATGATAATAGAATGCAATACATGCGTCGCCATAGAGCTGAGAAGTCGCGGCTTTGCACTTTACTCTCAGAGAAATAAAGACTGAGGTTCAAGCCAGACACGGTCATTCACACCTGTCATCTCAGCACTAGGAGAGACTGAAGCAGGATGACCACATGGCTAAGGATGGGCAACTTAGTGACATAGTGAGACCCTGGGGACATCACCAGTGTGAAGCCCTGGGTTCAGTCCTCAGTACTACCCTTTCGAAGTGAAGAATGAACACCTAAAATTTGCACAAAACTGACCCAGGAAGGTTCATAGTAGCTGTGTTAGTAATATCCCCAATACAGAATCGTCCAAGACATCTTTCAACAGGGGAATGGTGGAGAACTTTGGCGCATGCACATCCAGTACTACTCATCAATAGAAAAGAAGGAGGTGTGATATGCATGAATCTCAGCTAGGTCTCCAGTTACCTGAGCGAAAAAAGCCAGCCACAAAAGGATCACTACCTTCGTCTCTGTCTCTGTCTCTATCTATAGAACACTGCAAGTGAACAAGTTTTAGAAATGGTTGCATTAGAGGTTTCCAAAAGTGGGAGTTGGTGAGGGTGGGTGTGAAAGGGAAACCTGAAGTATCTCCTTGTAAGAATGGCACTATTCAGCACACTGACAGTGATGGTGGACGCACCAAGATACCCACATGATAAATCACACTGGCACATAAGTAAAAGCAGAACTGGTGACATCTGAATAACACTTGGATATTATATAATGCCGACAATATTTTGGCTGTGTTTTGTACTTTTGCTAAAGATTAAGCATTGAGGGAGACTTCTGCAGTGTACATGGGATCTTGTAGTTTTATCCCTTCAGATGAATGTGAATATACAATTATATCAATGAACATTTAAGTTTAAAAAATAATAAATTGATATATAGTGTCCAACCGTGGTGTATGTTAATAAGGACAGGGACAGTATGAGCTGGAGTATGCGTGCTTTTAGGAACATTGATAGTAAAAAAGTTTTGTCCCATCAACTGGCGTTTGAGTGGCAATGGGAAGAAGGTAGTGTGTCAGGTGTGTGGCCCGGAGGAAGAAGCATGGGCTGGAACCCTAATACTGGGGAGGTGATTGGAGTGCAGAGGGTAAGAGAGGGCTCAGATAAGGCCTGGCAATGTAAAGCATAGAAACCACAGAGCGGATTTCCTATTCAGTGTGTTTGTGGAAAAAGCCTTTGGAGGGTAAAGAGTAGAAGAGGGCATGAAAAGTTTCTGTGGTTGCCAGTGCAGAGTAGGTTCAGCTGGAGGCAAGAGGGGGACCCTGAACACCACCTTGGAGGTGGAGATGGTTTGGAGTCAAGCAGGAAAGAAGACTTGGAAAGAAGTGAGCTTTGGAAAATAGTTAGAAATAGATTATGGTACACTTGGCAGCATAGATATTTGTTGTTTGCTAATGAATTCAGTAGCATTATAATTATTTCCTTTGATACTTATAAGCATTATAATTACTACTTTGAGTACTTTTTTTTGAGACTTTTATCAAAGACTCAGACAATGCAAGGTATTCTTACAATTCCAATAGGCCCTGTCCTACCCTGGTTTTCTAGCTTTGACCAACCTAATTAATATATAAAGTAGAGTTTTCTTAGTATACATATGTATGGGCACACATGTATATATACAGATATAAGCCCCATCATAAATATGTGTGTGCTCTTCAGAATATGGAACTTCAAAGTTTGATCTTTTTAAAAGATCCATAAATTTGATTTATATTTAGATATATTGTCTCATTTTATCTTTTCTGTTAGCTGAGTCATAATATGTGATGCAGTATATTTCAAAATAAAGCATTGTAACAGAAGTATGTAAATCAAGACAATATAATTACATACTACATTACAAAAATAATTTTGAAAATCACACATCCTTTACATTTTAACAGGAAATCTAGAAATTGCAGTTACACCAAGGGACCAATTGCTAAAGTCAGCATATAGAATGTAACTTGATTGATTTGGGTCTCACTCTTCCTGAGTGGTTTTGCAATCATACCATAGCCTGTAAGTCTAGGGAAATTTAAGGTCATGTGTCCTTTGGAAATAAATTATCCTCAGGTATTTAGGAGGTTTTAATAATGTTTCAGAATACACCTTAAACTTAAACACTTCTAAGTTAAAAAAAAAAAGTCCCCCTTGCCCACTTGAAAAATTGTCTTTCAATGTTAAATAAAAGAGCTAGTTCTGATTTTCTCCAAATGAGACAAAGCACAACTTACTTGGGTAAAGAAAGGAATGATTAAGAGAGCTGGAAACAGAAACAGGAGATCTGAACTTTAATTTTCCTTTTTAAAAATTTTTCTTTTATTTATTTATTTATTTATTTATTTATTTTTTGGTATGGTCTTTGCAGGTCACATGAATTGATCTAATGCTAAACCTTCCATTTCTTATGTTTAAACCAGAAAAAAACTGAGTTCATTTGCCTACTTGTAGGTTTTAGTTGACTATGCTCGGGAAATTATTACATGTCAAAGTGTTTCTGTGCAATTAGAAATTCTGTATAGTCCCAAGATGTCATGATTTTCCTGTGGTTGGCTTTCAAAAATACATTTTGTGGACTCATAGCAAAACATATTGATACTAAATAAGTACTAATTCTCTTTGAGTGAATTGCATGGCAGATCGGATGGGAAGGCTGGAGGCCTCAATTCAGACAGTAAGATTGTCTCATGGAGAAGGATCTCCTGAAGAGCTGGGATGAGAGCGCAGGGAGAGAGGGGAGCAGGAGACAGAGGCACACGGGCGTGCGCACCTGCGCATCAGGCGCCTGCGGAGAAGTCCATGGCTGCTGTAGGGCGGTTCTCTCCTTGGCAAAGGGCTCTTTGCTCCCGGTCTCCCAAGGAGCACTCCTCGGTGAAGCCTGTGCCCAGATTCATCCTCACCCCACTTCCTCCCAAAGCTCCTTCTGTCCTCTGACACCATCCAGACATCAGCGTCTCTCAGTCCTTCCCTGTCTACTTTCAAATCAGCACCCGGAGCGAAGTTCTGAAAACAGACCCCATGTTCGGTGGTTTCCCACTGTTGCCTATGCACCTAAAGTAGGATCCAGGCTTTATAATGAGCAAAGGGCTTGATCTTCCCTCTCCTGGGCTGCTCTCTGGACCTCCGCCCTGCTGATTGCCCTGTGCCATCCTTGAGCTGCCCGTGTCTCCAGGCCTTTGCCTTCTCCAGGCCTTTGCCTTCTTCCTGTTCCCTTGCCAGCCTGGGCCTGCTTTTTCCTAGACAAACACAAGGCCCGCCCCTCTTCTCTGGGCTGCATCTTAGCCCCAGCGATGCACAAGCATCTCTGCACCATCTTCCTCTGCCCTCGCTTCACCTTTCCTGCCTTTAATTGAAAAGTTTTTAGCACTCCTCACCCCTGCCGTGTTACACCTTTTTTTTTTTTTTTCATTATTTTTTCTGCTGTCTACAAAAAGTTCCTTTTTTGGAGCAAAGACATGATTTGTTTGTTGTTTGCCCTGTTACCTACAGCTGGAAGGGCCTAATGATTTGTTCACCAATAAATCCATCAACGAAGCCCTGGTAACTCTCTATATTCCATGATGTTGGGCTGAGAAACGCAACAACAGCAAAAATAGTCTTAAGAAAAAATAGATACTTTCAAAGGCTTACAACATTAATATGAAATAAAATATTTGAACACCTGGAAAGGTTTTTGTGGTTCTAAGTAAAATAATTTCTTTTACTAGGTGGAACAAGACTGCTGCGGTTATTCCCAGAAACCGTTGTGCTCACTCCCCCGCTTTCTGTCCTGTGGACTGACAATGTGCTTTTTAGCTCACTGGCGGTTCTAAAGAGCATTGCGTTCTATAATGAACGATAGGTAAAGATTGTTAGATGATTTTCCAAACTCGTCGAATGCTTTTTAACCCAATTATGTGGAGGAAAGAAGATCAGGTATGACGTGAGGACCACAGAGCACGCAGCCAGACATTCTGCCGGGGGCAGGACGGGTAAAAGGCCAAAGTGGAGAGCCCTTGAGGATTGGTGCAAACTCTCCGCATCTGAATGTCTCCTTGTTTCAGTACTAGCACTAAGAAGAACCTCTGCATGTGCACAGCTGCAAGGGTTTTCTACACTTGTCTCCAGGAATAGTGAGTATGTGAGGGCTGTCTTGCACAAGGAGACCTCAAGCAGAGAAACTAGGAGAATGCTTCCTGTCAAGGTTGTCCAGGGAGCCCTTTGGAGCTTCTGCAGCTTAGTCTATGCTGTTGTTTATTGGCACCCTTGTTTTTAGAGTCCCTGTTCTTTGCATACCTGCACTCTGTGCCCAGCTGCCTTTTCCTGATTGTGTGTACTTCTTCCCTGAAGAGTGGGCACTTTTTGAGCTATGTTCTTGCAACCAACATAGTGAATCCTACAAGAGTATTACTGTAAGGCAGGGACTAGTAGCAGGTAAGAAGGCCTGTAGCCCAGGGTGAACCCTCAGTCCCAGGTAACAGGTAGGCACCAGACAGGATTCTGCTGCAGATCGGATGACAGCTCTGGATATGCCCCCTTCCTCAGAACTGTGCTGGGTCTGCAGTTGCTTTGCTTAGAGAAATTATGTCATCTGGAAGGAGAAAATTGTGTGGGAACAGATTCAATGTGGAGATCTTACATTTGTCTGAATGTGTACACTGAAAACTATGACGTCCACCAGAGCAAGAATGTAGCTGATAGCTTCCTCTGAATTTTGCATAGCAAGAGGCACAGTTGAAACATTGTGGTCATGGCCTGAATCTCTTCCCTTGCTGAAGTCTGGCATTGACTCAGTTTCCCCAACTGATATCTATATTCCACCCCTCCAATTTCTACACACAGTGCCATTGGTCAGTACCTCTTCACCTTCTAGGATTTCTCAGAGACTGCTTTTGCTAATGCGCAATCTGTGCCAGCAAAACCCTCTCCCTTCTGATCTTGTGTAATACCAGGCCCAGATACTCTATCAACTCTTCCCATTCATTCCTACTTGTTCTCAGGCAAGACATGTCCCTTACTTTCTACCTCATATGCAACTTAACTCTGCATTTGTTCTACCTTGTATGTAGATGTACATATTTATTGTATGAATATTTTTCACTGCCTTGGGTGACTTCAAGTGAACATACTTCTGGTTAAATTTTGATTCCTGGTCAGAATCTAGAATTGTGCCTGGCACACAGTAGTTATTCAAAATATATTTGTGTTATGAATCAATAGGGCTTGCTAAACAGCTGCTTATTTTTTGACTACCAAAGATAAACCTAGAGAAAACCCTGGTCATATAGATGATTATAGTTATCTTGTCTCTTGCACTAGAATTATTGGGTTTACTTCCCTTAATTAATGGGGATTTGGTGTTTTCCATATATCTTTATTCTTTATACCTAACAAGCATCTTAACCTATGCAGATATTCTATCAATATTTATTTTATTAAGTAAGTCACAATGGGATATATGCTATCAGGGAATTGCCATTCATTTTTCTTAAATTCATGGTAAGACATATTCTTTGAAGTACAAGTTTTCTCCATATTATTAAGCCAGGATAATTATAAGCATTATTTTGTCTGGCATAGACAAAACTTAGCATTAAAATACAGTAAGCACCTATATGAGTCAGCTTTCTGTCCCTGGCACAAAATACTTGACACATACACTGTAAAGGAAGAAAGGTTTATTTTGGCTCACAGTTTCAGAGGTGTCAGTCCATGCACTGTGGTGCCATTGTCTTCAGCTATGTGGGGAGGTGGAAACATCATGGTTGAAAGACAAGATCAAGGAGAGCTACTCACCTCCTAATATTGTGGAAGCAGAGAAGGAGAGAATGTCAACGAAGAAGTGTTTGTGGATGAGATACAGACTCCAAGGCCATGCCTTCATAATGCAGTCCCTTTAACTAAGGCCTGCTTCCTGTTTCCATCAGTTGGCTTTCCGCTTCCTGTTTCCATCAGCTGCCTTTCCGTTTCCTGTTTCCATCAGCTGGCTTTTCGCTTCCTGTTTCCATCAGCTGCCTTTCCGCTTCCTGTTTCCATCAGCTGCCTTTCCGCTTCCTGTTTCTGTCAGCTGCTTTCTAGCAGTGCTACTAGATTATGATCCCATTGTTGCCCTCACCATCCAATCTTTTCCCCAGACCCCATCAGCGAACAAGCCTTCAACATCATAAACTTTTGGGGGACATTTTGGATTCAATATTTAGCCTGAGTTTCAATAGTTCCACTTGACTATATGGTTTATTTGTCTATTTTTTAAACTATATTTATATGTAAGAGTTGAACTATAGTGTGAAAGGTATGTCCCTCATCATCAGCTATACAAGCCCCAGCTGACCTTCTTGGAGAGTGAAAATTATTTCTCATTTCTAAGGAGCTGAGTATAAATGATTTACTTCAAGCAGAGTAAGCAATAGTTTCCATTTAGAAATTATTAAGGTATTATTTGGATGACAGGATGGATCACATTTCTCAGTATGGATTGTAGTTTTCTGTATCTTCGTTTAACTAACAACTCTGTACACATGGGTTTCTTTTTAGCTAAACCTTGCATGTACGTTTTTCTATAAATGGTGACAGAGTACTTATGTTAATGTCTTAATACCAGTTTACCCTATATGGTATAGATGAATTCACTCAGGGTGGCTGATCTTGATGGTTAAGTTACATTAAGTAATCTTTTAATCTGCTGAAACAGGTTCCTGATCTACCGATGTCATTTTTAGTTGCAAAATTATCTAAGCTATCTAGTATACACTTGCATTGATGGTCTTATAGTTAAAAAACTAAACATACATAACTGGCCTCCTTTCCTTGTGATACTCTGTCTCTTCATAGGTCCACTTTTGAAACTCATAAGAATATAGCTGTTTTCATTTCCTTAGGTACAGTCTTATAAATGTGACTTTTTACCATTTTGGATACCTGGAGAAATGCTCCACAACCTTCATATTGTTACATCCTCCAGACCTTTTCATTTTATTTGTTTTTCAAATTTTGAGACAGCGTCTTCCTAAGTGACTAAGTTACCCATACTGGACTTGAATTCACAACTCTCTTGCTTCAGCCTCTCTGGGTTCTGGGGTTACAGGTATACACCACCACTATAAATTTCATTTTTAGCCGAGAACATTGTCCTTTTCTTTTCCCTCTAGAGGAACTGAATTGAAGAAAAGTATTTATGTATAGCCCTTTTGCACTGTAATTTATGGTGTGCCATTCTCAGATGGGTCAAAGGCTATGTTTAAATTGAACTTTTGTGGCGTTTTCTGTTTTTCGGGACTTTGCACGTGATTTAATTTTGTCAAATGAAAGTAGGGTCACTCCTGGAGGGTCACTCCTTGAAGCTCAAAGTTGTTACACACTTTTCTTTTTCCAGCTTTATCAATACAAAGTTAAAATATTTTGGAGATTTAAAGAGTAAACTACCTTTCCTCAAAGTATTTTTTTTTAATAAAAGCACAACTGATAGTAATTATGCCATTACAGATAAAGGGGAATGAAGACTGGGGAGTCAGAAAGGGGTGAAACTCTGATTTTTTCTTTTAATGTTTATTGTGATTTTTATACTCAATTACCTATAGGCTGGGGATTAACCCCTGCAGGGGCATTCCCGTGAAAGAGGCTGCATCTGGGCCTCCTGATGCAGAAAAAGGCAGGGAACAGGTTAGGGAAAGGACTGCAGTTCTAGAACGTGACAAATGAGCAATACGAGTGGGTTTTCTGTGCACCATGTGGAACTCTGCAAGCTGAGCAGCTGAGCTGTATTGGGAAGGATCAGACCTGAGAAGTGAGTCCAGCAGACCTCCTTGATGTTATTCCAGATGTTGGTCCATGGAAAGCAGAGAGTGATCCTGTGGCCCACCGCAAAGGGAGCTACAGCTGAGGAAATCTCAGTGATGAAATGCCATCACAGAACCTTCAAGATCACTGCCAGTGGAGTAAGAGCCCAGAGCTGCACATGCACCACACTGAGAGGTTCCACAGTCACCTCAACCAGCAATAAGAGTGTCAAGTCATCTGATACCAGAGAAGCAAAATGCACTGGAGTTTTATGAGGATGAAATGAAAGGGGAGGAGGACATGGCCCTTCCCGAGAGGGAACCTCCCCCAGTCCTAACATCACTGCCAGCTCAGGGCAGACAGCTCATGGGCACAAGGAATGCACACAAGTGGAGATGCAGATGCTCTGCTAGACCACAGCCAGAGTACCCCAGATGCTGGCACCTTCTACCCACATGCCACTGGTGCTAGGTACAAGGCCCTTGTGGGCCTCTTCCCTGGGTGAGCCCTGTCAGCAGTGCGGATGTCACTCAGCTCTGTGGAAGCACCTGCTTCTTGCAGCATTCTGCTGGGGAAGTGCAGTTCCAGTATCAGCAGGAATTTTTATGTACAATGAGACACAACTTATTTAACACGCAAGCTGTGAGTGCTTGCTAAGTAACTGAAAGTAAACTAAGAGTGTTTTTTACCACCTCTAAGCAACCAGAAAACCTTGGAGGTTGTTTTAAGACTTAATTCAGTATCAGAAACAAACACACAGCCAGCAGTAAATAAAAGATTTTTGTTTTGCTTTATCTTTAATCCTATAGACTGGGAAAAATCTGTAATAGGAAATCTAGTGTCCACGGGTTGATCTAGGTAAGTTCAGTTACAGTCATTTTATTATCTTACCATTGGATGAGATTATCTAGTCCTGAGTACAGAATTAATCACAAAAACTAGCCATGAATTTACAAAGGCAGTCATCCCAAGCCAACACTAAGAGGTGTTTATATTTTCCCTCCCTTATGTGGGGAACACTTTACTAGACTTCAAAGAATACAAACATTAAAAAATCTAAAAGTCATTGGTTATTATACAGGATTATAAATAATTGAGCATTCATTCATGATTAAAAGCAAAACAGTATGTTTTAGATCTCCACATGTGTTTTTCTAGACAATTTACTTATAGAGCCATTGTTTCCATACTGAGCTGCATACACCCTGGGAGATTGCAAGAGAGTGTCTCCCAAGAGGTGGGAAGAAAGCCAGAGGATTTGTTTTTATATCAAATTATTGATGACAATTTCGTATATGTACCACATGGGGGACACCTCATTATCCTTGTCTGTCAAAAAGACAGGAGGACAAAGGTACCTAGGAAAAAGAATGAGTTCTAAGCAACAGCACATTTTTAGCACCTTATGGATCTTACATTAACTGTCTATATTTAAATTTGCTCTCATCAATTCTTTAAATGGCCTCAACAATCCCCTGCAATGTTGGAATGAAGAAAATGCAAATAATGAAATTAGCAGCTAACATTTCTTCTCCTGTTAAGAACAAAGCTCAAAATTCATGAGGTGAAGCATGTCAGACTAATCACATGTAACAGGAGATCGGCTTTCCGAGGTGAACTTACTAATATGACCTAGCCCAGTGAGGGTGAACCTCTTAGAGCTTTGAGTGATACAGACAGCACGCTGTGGCATATGTGCCTCTGGTTCTCCACCACTGATCTAGACTGTGTGTTTAGCTTCACTGTTATTTAGCAATAAACACATCCAGCGTGAATATTGTGCTTTATACTGTGAGAGATTAGCTAAGGGCAACAGAGTCATGGAACTAGGAAAATGTTTTCAAATGCTTACAGTAAATTTATTGTATGATTTAAAACATTTATTTTTCTATACACATTGTATAATTCACAAAATATATTCACTCAAGGATCCTTATATACCATTTATAACAGCTGAGCTGTGTTTTCATCGGAAGGGCATACAGCACTGAAGAACCTGATAACTGCGATATATGATTTTACTAGCAAATACAGGATTGAGTCTAGTAGTATAGTTAGTAGGGACTGCAAAGCATTTCGGTTTTTGAAAGTAAAAACATATTCCCAGTATATGAGGCCATGTCGTCTTAAACTTGAAAGAATAATCAATAAATGGATATTTTGCTATGTTTGTGTTAATCACTTCTGCTTGTTGTGGACTCTGACCATATTATTTTCTACCTGCAAACCTGTGGTCTATTTGTGATTAGTGAAACAATATAAAAACTCAATCAGAGAGATTTTTGCAGTCCTAGGAGAAATACCTATAATTACATTGGTGGCCTGTGTTTCATACAGTAATTTAAGATGGGCTACCTCATAGATGTCTGCTTATTTATCACAGTTATCTAGTTGCCTTTTAACATTTTTGTTAATGGAAGTTTTTACTATTAATTTGTATTCCGGAGTGGCAGATAGTGGATCTCTGCAGATGCCTATGGCTAAAATGTTTCCACTTGATTGTTCTTGTACAGGTAGTGGGGATACCATTAAAATACAATAAAACTGTACACCGTTTCATTTTATTGTTTCTTCTTTTGTTATAGCCACCACAGGGGGATGGTTTTATGGATTTTATAATAAATGAGTTGGGTGGTATTGAAATTATCACAACCTTTTAAGTAGAGCTTGATCATTAGATCAATACAATATAGGCTGGGAATGGAACTGATATTTAGGAGTATGGAATTGCAGAATTGAACCTCTTAACCTGAAGGTTTAAAAATTAAGGCAAATGAGAGAACTTATCACAAATACATTTTAAGTGAAAGTTGTTTCTAAACATCTTAGAGTTTCAAGACAAAAAACAAAGATTTTTATATTTATGTTTTCTATTGTCATCTATGCAATTTTCCCAAATAATAGAGACATACATAATACAGGCATGCATAGCTTACTTAATAAGCAGGAAGCACCACACACATGGGAATGTAAATATATGTTGTGTATGCTGGAAGCACTTCGCACTTATGTTCTGGTAATCAATATGTTTTGTCGTTGATGTGCTGAATGCTCTTTCATTTCCCAGGTACTCTATTCTGTAACAGAATTCTGGGCTTTTCTCTGAAAAGAGCCGACATATTTTGATATATAGGAATACAGCTGAGGTTCTCTGTGTTTTGCTAGTGGGAACTGAATACATTATCTCTCCCATATTCCCTTTAATTTCTCTCAGTGAATATGCTATTCTTTAAAATTTCACAGAAGTGTTCACTTTCAGAGTTAAGAAGTAAATTGCTAAGACACTTAACGGTACCTATTGTGAACTGCTAGATAAAATTGGAGAAATCAGAAAACCAAATATAACTTGACTCTGTCCAATGTAATCGATAGATTTATACAACAGTCAGACTTCAGTTTACTTTCAGTCACTAGGACATCTGGTTTTACAAATGTGCTTGTGTTTTCTTTTATCTTCCCTCAATGCAATGGAGCTGCTTGTGTGGAATGGTTGTGTCTGTGTGGTACTTTTACGTTTTAATTATCTTCAGCCTGCTGGTTTGTTATAGCAACACTTCTTTGTTCCATAATACATTCTCACTATCATTGTCTAGGGAATTTCAGAACATCCTCTTTTATTGTAATATTCTAAAACAGAGGCATTGTTTTATTTTCATTATCTCTTCTGAATATTGATGCACTGTGTAAATTATGCAGTTAGCTTTCTATATGCGCTGTTTAAATTCATAATACAGCTCTATAAGAAGTAATTACAAGGCAAAAGCAAATTTGACAATAAGAATTCTAAAGTTTAAAAATGGGTGTCGCTTTTTCTTACATCCCTCTCTACTCATGCTTCTCACAGAGATCGGGCAGACCTGGCACTGTCAGGAACACTGAGCGGAAGTCTGTGGGAAGAATTCAAAAGAGCAAAGCAACTGATTTTTTTTTGAAAATACAAAGCCAGCCAGGGATGTATCACAGTGGCACAGCGCCTGCCTGGCAAGCCAGAAGGCGTGAGTTCAATTCCCCACACCAAAATTACATATATCAGAAGGTATATTTGCAAAATTTATGCTGATATGCAGAATGAGAAGGGGATGTCAGAAAATACATGTGGGTAAACATAGTCTCATACTTTTTTTTAAGTGGAGAAGCTTGGGTGTTCCATCCCTCACAGAACTCAACCATTTGCCTCATTGTTTCTCTTTATGACAGTTTAAGTACTATTTAGTGGGCTCCTTATTCACACCTAGAATGTGTGTAACACTTCCAGGATCAGTTATGGGATTAAATTCCCTTTCATTTTAAAGAAGAACCAAAAACTTAGATAACAAATCTTGTAAGTTAGTCTCCAACATTTTATGAAGCCAAAATGTGAAACAAACATTTTCAGAGTTTTATTAGCAACCTTTAATTTTTTATATACTTACAAGATTTATGGGGGAAAAGTATGAATCATTATTAATTTTTGACTTTGGAAAGTTGGACTGAAAGGGCAGGCGGTAGGAAGAAAGCCAGCCAGGTGACCCCATTCTTTCTCCTCCCTTCTGAACATAGAACATGTCTGATGCTACTCTGATCTGCTGTCAAAACCAATAGATGCTGGAGAAAGGATTTTATCTATGGGATGCCAATTTCTTTGAAAAGTAACTTTTGATGAAGCTTTCCAAAGCGGTGTTTAGGATGAAGATTATTAATCTCACAGGAAATACACTCTTCTTAACTCTACTGAGCAGTCAGAAGAAATTACTTCATGTGTGGGACAGCTGCAGTCTTCTGCGAGGACTGCAGCAGGAGTTTATTTTGAAAACTTAAAAATCCGCCTCTTAACACCCAGGGAGTAAGTAGTGATCACTTTAGTTTCAAATAAGATAGGTCTACAATGGGATGTCTCTCTCTCTGTCTGTCTGTCTCTCTCTCTGTCTCTCTCTCTGCCTGTCTCTCTCTCTCTCTGTCTCTCTCTTTCTCTGTGTGTGTGTGTGACTTTCCCTTCCTGTCTCTGTCTCTGTCTCTGCCTCCATCTCTCTCTGTGCCTCTATTTGTCTCTGTCTTTCTCTGATTCTATTTATGTATTTATCTTTTAATAAGATAAATACATAATAGATTGAATATACATATTTACCATGTCTTTATTCTGAAACTTCATTGAAAAAAACAATGCAGATGTTGTGAGACGAAGAACAGCTGTTTCCCAGCCAAGCATGAAAGAGATGGCTGGCACTCTGGATAAAGGAACATGGATAGAAATCGTTCATATTCATGGAAGGGAACTCGGCCTACACCCCTGACCTAGGAAATACAGTATCAGCTTAATTAAGTATTCTCTTTGGGATCACTCCCTTGTTGCCCACCTCTTCCTTTCACTATGTCTCCTGCAAACAAAGCATAATTTCCAAGGCTAAAACTGGAAGAATTCTGTATCCTATTTAAATACCTGAAGAGTTTCCTAAGAAAGCGTCCCTGGTACTGAAGCCTGCAAGCCCCACATTAAAAGATGGCAGTCAGTGTTCCCAGACAGGAAGCTGAAAATCAGTTCTTAAAAGTACTGAACCAACTACATCAGCTTGTTTTATGTTCTGATCTTCAATTATGTTAGTAGACAGCCAAATTTTCCAGACATTTGAGGTGGAACACACAAACTGAAGAGCCAAACTAAGCATATCAAATGTGTGATCCAAGAGGCCTCTCCAAAACCTCTTGGTTAAGAACATAGAGAAAATATGACTCTCTGCAAAACAAGAATGTGTCACTTTGGAAAAAAAAAAAGCTCAGAAACACAACATATAGAATTGGAAAAATTTTTAATGCAGTAAAAGTTTAAAGTCAATGAATTCCTATACATGTGAGTAAAAACATAAAGAAATAAAAAAATATGAGATACCTTCTTAACAAAGGGGCAACTGATGTAAGAAATTCAATGTAGGGCTAACGGTACAATTAGAGAGAAAGCCAAACTCTCACCCAATAACAAATGTGTCTTAATGTTGAAACAAATTAGTAGATACCACCATAAGAAACTGATAAATGGATTGTAAAGAAAAGTGATATGGAAAAATTCCATGGCCCCAAAATAAACAGGGCAAAAGGGAGGGAGGGAGAGAGAGAGAAAGAGAGAAGGAATTGTAGATAGGTAGACAGATGATTGATGGATAGATAGATAGATGATAGATTTGATAGATGATAGATGGATAAATGCTAGAAAGCAAGTCAATTAAGATAGCTATAATGTATCATTTTCTGGATATACATGACTTTAAACTATTTCCACACACATCATATTCATATCATTTTTCATAAAATTTGTTGAAGATGTTCTATAACAAATGCAGAAGAGGGGACAAGAAAAGAAGAAACACAGGATCAAAGAGTAGATTAAACTTAGAGAGGGAAGAAAAGGGGTTTGCAGCAGCCATGGACAAGGTCAGCTCAACTCAGAGCAGAGAATTAGGGGTTTCTGGCAGAATGCTGTCAGGAGCTTAGACCTACATTTCATTCAGAATGCAGGATTATGATGGCGTGGTGAATGCACTTCCATCTCTCACAATACGAAAAAGATACTTAACTCTTTCAGGAAAACCAGCAACACTCTGTAATAGTGAAATATTTAAACAAGTCATCACTTTAAGCAATTGGATCTCACATCAAACGAAGGTGTATTCTATTGCATGGGAGAGTAGCCACCATAGTCTGGCAAATTTTTGTGAAGCTCAGTGACATTGCTCCACTTAGATCTACATTTTATTTGTATGATTTGCATGACTAGGGTATGCTAGATACTCTGCCAATGTTTGTCATCAATTATAAATAAGACATATAATTAATTTATATGTAGTATGATTGTAGTAACTCTTCACAGCATTCACTATCTGCCCACTTTCTCATGGGCCTTTGGAATTGTCCTATAAACAAGGAGCATGTGTCTCTTATCTGTTGGTCTGGGCTTGCTTTGGAATGAAGCAGAAGGTTGGTGAGTCTCTTGTGCGCCTGACCCTTAGGAGGCCCGGCCTGTTTAACTTGCCGCTTTGAGCTTCGGCCGTTGCCCTAGCAGTGATGCAAATGCTCTCTGCTGTCCACTCAGCACGGATGACGCGATGGGCCTACAGGGAGGAAGCTGACCCCAGCTCAGTGTGGAGCCAAGGGAGCAGATGGAAAGCTCACAGCAGAGTCTGCAGGGAGCCACCTCAAGCTCTTTCTCTGATGTCTGAGGCATCACTACATGCACACTCTTGCCAGCCACGGAGGTTCTGTGGCTGCTTATGATACAGATTAGCAGCGGCTGCAGTTGATAGACACACAGCTATAGAACAGAATGTGTCTTAAACATGCAAAAAAATTGGGCTGGGTATATACCTCAACAGCACGGCACCCCTGCCCGGCACAACATGTGAGGTTGTGAGTTCGACTCCCAACACACACACACACACACACACTCACACACACACTCACACACACACACACACTCACACACACACAAAAGCAAAAAAAACAATGTAATAGGGCTTTAACCCAAGGAAAGCAATGAGGCAATAAGGAAGGATGGTGCTGCAGGCTTAATGTCTAAAGCAGGTAAACAAAACTAGGGTTAAATGTATCAGTATTCAAAGGAAGAAGTAAAATAATTATGTGACTAACACAGTCCAGGAGCGGGGTAGAGAAAAATTTGGGGAGGGGGATTCTTTTTTTTCTCAATTTTATAATAACAATGAGTAGAATAAAATAGAATCCATTGAACCAGATAATTCACGTTCATAGAAATATAATAGATATAGATAGATATAGATATGATATATATTACACTTTGATAAAACTAAAACATCATTTCCATGTAATTATACATAACTACAATGAATTATTTCTATGACATGAGTTTAATCTAGCTTAGTTTTAGTGCCTGCAGTGTTCTGCAGCTTACAAAAATATATTTGTATATTCAGTAAAATAAATTTATCAGAACATCTTAGTCTTTTCTAAAACTGCTATATATCAACCCTTAGCTTAAATACTGTAGTATGTTGTGGAAAAATATTAACACACCTCTAAAGGTAACTCTGCTTTCGCACAACCAAGGCGGTAGAGCCCTTTCCTCCTGTGGAACTCGGCGCAGGGGAGGTTGAGTGTCGGGAACTTAGATGCTCATAACCTCAAGGCATCACACTCCGGGTCCAATCAGATTGAGGGATGAGGTCACATGATGTTTGTTATTTACCGATGTTTAATTCACTTCACAACCCATCCAACTGCATTGCAAGGAACCACACTCTAGTTTTTGGACTCATCTTGTAGTAGCAATACAGCTTCAAAGCAGAGCCATTCTTCTCTGACCAAAGTAGGGCCATTTGTCCAAGCTCTTCCCATGGATGTAGCCAATTATTTTAATCAGGTTCAGTGACTATGATGAAAATCATTGCCCTCAAGTCTTGCTTTCCCGGTGTGAAGTTACGTGGTGAGTAACTGACAGAACTGAGATTTCTACCTTAATGTGTATTAAATTAATAATAAATATCTCTTCTTGCACACATATATATTTTTAAAAATCATACTTGTCATAGAAACAGAGAGACCTGGAAAAAATAAACTCATTGCTCACACATGAAAGGTACAATCTCCCGAACAGACCATATTTTGTGTTTAGAAGTACGAATCAAGGGCCTGGGATATAGCTCAGCAGTGTAGCACTTGCCTGGCAGTTTGATTACCAGTACCAAAGTACCTGAGTTTGATTCCCAGTACCAAAAATAAAGAAAAAAAAAGTACAAATCAATGAACCAAAAACAGAGGGAAAAAAGTACAGATCAATGAACTTAATAAACTTTCCTCAAAGAAATTGTGGGTAATAAGAACTATAAGACAAGTACAACCACACTTTTACCTTAATATGTTTTAACAGTTTCTGGTAGTAACCATAGCACAAAATCAATCTAAAACAAAACTAAAGAGCAGTTGAAATGTAGCATTTAGTTTCTTTTTCTCCCCCAATTAAATGTTCTTGGGAAGTCTTTCCTGAATGATAGAAGTAGCCTATAAAGCAAGAGGTGAAACACCTTGGAAAAAATAGTGTTTTTGTCATTTTTATGAATGTAGATTCTCCTGTTAGTATGTTTTATTAAACTATTCACTTATCCTAAAAGGGCACCTTACTCTTTGCAGGTCACATGGTTCTGAGTCAAAGCAAAAGGCAGGAGGCAGCTCTTGGGTGTGGATTGAGAAGGTTGATATTTCTTTCTCAGCATCTACGTGTTCTGGCTACTACAGAGCAATGTCTGTGTGGATGTGTCTGACCCTCTGCCTGTGTACAGTGAATAAGCAGAGTTTTCTCATAAGCATCCTTGTACACAGCTGTGTTGCGATGTGACCAACATGGTCTATAATACACATACTTAAAATGTACAGTGTGATACCTTTTGATACATGCATGTGCCTGTAAAAACATCACCTCAAAATTTCCAGTAGAAGTACAGTGTTTCAGATTGTCTTCAGCATGCTCTTCAGAATTCTACTGTGATTCTTTGTGTCTCTGTAACTTCATTCAGACATCACTGTTCCATGTCCTCTCACTGTAGTCAGTTGCATTTCTAGAAACTCATAAATGGGTTCAGATAACATGTTGTCGCACTGTCAGGCTTCTTTCACTCGGCATGATTTTGAGATTCTTCCACGTGGTTGCTTGTGTCAGTAGTTCATTCTTGTTCATTGATGAGCAGTACACAATTGTATGAATATTCTATGACTTGTTTAGTCACTCACTAATAGATGAGCATCAAGTTTCTGGTTATTTTAAGTAAAACTATTAGGCAAAATTCATATACTGCTGTGTGAATGTACTCTCACTTTTTCTTGAGTAAGGGCCCAAAAATGAAATAGCTGGGTCATAGGAGAGATGCAGGTTTAAGTACATGGGAAACTCAAATTTTTTCCTGGCTGATTGCATCATTTATGTCAGACCAGCAGTGTATGAGAACTGAATTCCTCTGCATTCTAATAACCCTTGGTATGGTCAGCATTCACTTTAGTTTTAGCCATTATAATGCTTTCACAGTGATTTTATTCTTTGATTTCAATTGCTATTTCTCTCATGACAAATGATATTGAACATCTGCTCATGTATAAATTTGCCGTTCATAAATACATGCTCTTCTGAAGTGTCAATTCGAATGTTTTGCTCAATTTTTACAGAGTGATTGTTCTCCTATTATTGAGTTGCAGTGGTTTTTATGTGTTGCAGGCACAAGTACTTTATCAGATATTTGATTTGGAAATATAGTCTGTCATTGGGTTGTTTGTGTCTTAATTCACTTAAAACTGATTTTGAAGAATGGATGTTTATAATTTTAGTAAAATACAACTGATCAGTGTTTAGTGATTAATACTTGCAATGCCAGAACTAAGACTATTTTTCTAAACCAAGTCCAAATAGACTTTCTCTCATAATTTTTTTTTAGATTTTTAAAATAGATTTAAGTTTAAGTTTATGATCCACAATCTAACTTGAGTGCATAAGTCCTGAATTGTGGCTCTAAGTCATTTTTTAAAATTATTTTTGCTTACAGTTAGTCATTATTGACTGAAATCACTGTGTTTATTTACATAACCTTGTGATTTGTGTCTGGAGGTGCCCCTAAAGTTTCATGGAGTCATGGAAGCAGGCTTCTTGAGTTTGTGATTGATTAGCCTACATGCAATATAAGGGAAGGAGAGAGGCTTGATCTTTCCTTTTTTTTAGTGTTGCTTTTGCTTCTTCCACTGCTTTGAGCAGTTGCTCTCTGCCATGCCAACTAGCACTGAAGCCATCTGATTATAGACTGAAACCTCCACAAAATGTGAGCTAAATAAAAACTTTCCTCCTTTAATTCTGGGTGCTGGGTATTTTGTCTCAGCAATGAAAGAAAAGTAACCAGCATAGAATTTGGTATCAGAAAAGTGGAACCACCTGACCATGTGGTTTATGTGTCTTTGGGAATGGTTTGTAGGAAGACTTTGGAAAGGTGTAGAGATGTTGCCTAAAAGAATAGAGCTGGAACATCAGGCTGTTCTGTATGGGAGAGTCTGGTCAGAGCTCAAGAGATCAGAAGGCTAATAGAAATCCTACAAGTAAACATCAAGCTCGTGAAATTTCTTCTGGAAAGGACTGCATTAGTTGATGGACTTCAGATGATGTGTATTATGCTTAGACAGAAAGTTTGTCTTCACTTTGCTTGTGTCCAGGGACTTTGCTTGAGATTGAGACTAAGGGTGGCAGACTGACTAAATTTTCAGAAAAAATGTCAAGACAGTCTAATGTGGAGGCAGTGGCATCACTGCTGTTGGGGACTTTTAACCAGATCTATGTTGAGAATCAATAGCAAAAAGCCCAGAAGATTGATTTAAAATGTTGAGAGTTTGGCCAGAATGGAAACTCCAGTAAAGCTTTGAACTGTAAGGTAAGATCTCAGGAAATCTCAATTGCTGATGGCCTGAGGGCATCAGAGCTTTTGCAAGAAGCAGTAAATTTCCACCCTTTGCAACCTCAAAACTGAAAAAATAACAGACTTTGCTTTGAGGAGAAAGCCACTGAGCATCATATTCCAGAGTGGCAGCAGTATAGACAATTTATTCCTCAGAATCAGGTCCAGAGTGCTCAGTGATCCAGGTAATCAACCCCTTCAGCCAACAGAGAAGAACGCTTGGTTACTATTCCAGCTGGCATTGGACCTTGGCATCATCCACATGGTGCTGGATTTAGGCACATGCAGAATGCAAGTGTTGTAGGATTAAGAAGTCTTCCATGGAGATTTCAGAAGGCCTTGGAGCCGACACTGTTTTCCCTGAGAGTGCAATGTGTGAAGCTGTGAGTGCAAAGCCAAAGGTGCATTGGAGACCCAGGAGTTTGGAGAAGCCAGGTACCTGAGTTATCTGAGGACAACTGCAAGGAGTGAGCAGAGCATGCCCAAGAGAAAAATCACTGGAGCTACAACTACAAGAAGTACCAGAGGGTTAGAGCCAGACAACCTCTTTGGAGTTCACAACTTGCTACAAGTTGTGTTGGGTGCTGCATGTGGAACAACAGGGCTTAATGTTGGCCCTGCTGGATTTTGGACTTGCTTGGGTCCCAATCTTTTATATCCCCGTTTGTACCTTTTGGAATGGTAATGTTTATCTTGTACCATTGAATGGTGGAAGCATTTAAATTTCTTTTCATTTGCACAGAGGCTGATAGCTAAGAGTTGCCTTACATCTTGGAGGAGGCCTGGGACTTGGACTTTTCAGCAATGCTGAAATGGTTAGGACTTGGGCAACTCTTGGATGCATAAAGCAATGTGCATAAGTCTTTGGGGGAGGACAGAGATGGAATGTCATGGTTTGTGTCTAGATGTCCCCCCAAAGCCTCGGGCAGTCATGGAAGCAGGCTTCTAGATTTTGTGACTGACTCACTGTCCAATGCTGGGATTACAGGTGTGGATGCTATACCCACTTTGGGGTTGGTACCCTGCATACAATAGAAGGGAAAGAAAGAATCTTGCTCTCCTTTTCTTCCATTTTTGCTTTTGTTGCTTTTCTGTCTTCTATCTCCATGAACTGTTTTCCCTCTGCCACGCCACCCTGCCTTGGGGCCAGCTGCTTACAGACTGAAAACTTCATAAACTGTGAGCTACATAAGCCTTTCCTTCTGTAATTTTGGGAATTGGGTATTTTGTCCCTGCAATGAGAGAAAAGTAACCAACACACATAGTTACTGTGATATCTTTTGTAACTATCATATGCGTCTGTGTACTTTTCATCATATTTTTCATGTAATTAGGACTGTTGAGCTTTTTGGACCTACAGGTAGTGTTTTCTTCATATTTAGATACATTTTAAACATTATATAATTAGGTTTTTGCTTTTCCATTTTAGGGCTTCAAATCATCTGTTTTAGGCTATATCTGTGTATCCCACAGCACAGTGATGCCCAAGAATTTTTGACTCTGTCTTATTTAGTACATACCTTATAGATATGAGCATACCTTACAGATGCACTACTTTTATTTTCCAATCTCTAATCTGTCAAATTTTAATCTCAGACATTGTAGTTTACATATATTGAAGTTCAGTTGACTCTCTTTTTATGTTTTATGATGTTTCCAATAAATGGAATACAATTTTAGTAACAGTTTTAACATCACTTTTTGTGCCAGATCTAACACACTGGTTTTCTACTTTTTTATGTACTTGTTGAACTCTAGGCAATAATTTTACCTAAGTGCTAGAGTTTTAAATCCTCCTGAAATTGTCTTTCATAGTTTTCTTCTTCGCATATGTTTGATCCTTCTAGATCTTGTTTAAAAGATTTGCTAAAGGCTCTGATTAAGATTTGTAGTCCAGTGCTCCGAGGTTTAGCTTAGTTGGCTAAGGTCCCACTCTGTAAACCTGAGGTTGTGAGTTCCATCCCGGAGGCAGAAAAAAAAAAAAAAGATGTGTAGTAGTCCAGGATTAATTATCTGCTGTTACTTAGAGGAAACATTAGTTCTCCACCCAGTGCTCCATGAACTAACTTATTTTCCAGTTTTACTGATGTGTGTTGTCTGTTTTTGTGGCTCAGTATGAGCTCCAAATACTTACTCTGCTTTTGCCCTTGGGTGACTTTTTTCACCAGTAGCTTCCTCAAAGCAAGCCTTGCTTAGAGCTCTGCTAAACATGTGATAGGACGCCAGGGTTCAAGAAGTTCCCTGTGAACCTCTGTCTTTGTGCTACTGTCTTCTTTCAGGCCATATGTCTCCCAGATTCTAACCTCATGTGGTTCTCCAAACTCATAACAACCAGTCAACCAACCTCAGTGTCTCTCTGCTATGTCTCTGTCTCTGTTTCTGTCTCTCTGTCTCTTTGTCTCTCTCTGTCTCTCTGTCTTTCTCCTTGTCCCCTCAGATTAAATTTATTTTGAAGGCTAAGTATGTACAAGGCCCTGGAGGCAACCCAGTGTACAATAAAAAATATCTTTAACTGCTATACATGAATTGAAATCATTCACCTTTACAGAAGTTCCATATGATGAATATTTCAATACATGTAAAAATTATGTGATGCTTAAGTCAAAGTAAACCTATATCTTCACTCACTATCTCTCTATAGTGTAAACATTCAGAATTCCTTCTAGACTTTTAAAATATAATTGTTATCTTGGTCCCTCCTGTGACAGCACACTAGAACTTCTTACCCCTAACTGCAAATTGGTATCAACTAGACCTACTCTCCCTCCATCAACTGCCCCTGGTCTTGGGAAGCTCCATACCATCGTCAGCTGCTCTGAGCCTAGCAGTTTAGGTCCTACCAGAGTGGGGCCATAGAGTATTTTTCTGTGCCTGACTTATTTCACTTAATATGATGATATCCAGTACCATCCATATTGTCACAAGTGACAAGAGTTTCCTCTTCTCATAGGTCAGCAGTATTCCATTCTATGCCACAGATTTTATCCATGAATTGGTTGATGGACATTACATGAATTTCATTTCAGCTTTTGTAAATAATGCTACAGTGAACTTGGGATTCAACATACTGGTTTCGTCTTCCTTTGTGGTACTGAGGGGTTGAACCTAGGTCCTTCACCCTGAACTGCATCACCAGCCCATTCTTTCAGTTTTTAAAAACAGTTGTGAGGCAGGGTTTCAAGTTGGGTTTGAACTACCATCCTCCTGTCTCAGCCTCCCAAGGTGCTTGAAGAGAAGATGTAGGAAAACTCAGCCCTGGTTTTATTTGTTTTGAATGTTCCTGCAGTAGGAGGGATTCTGGTCATGTCATAATTCTGTTGCTGATTTTCTCAGGAGTCACCAGTCTGTCTCCATAGTGGCTGTACTGATTTACATGCACGATCTTCTCACCGCACCTCTGAGAGTTTACCAAGCGTTGCTTCACTTGCCCCTCTCTAGGCTGTAAGCTCAGCTCCTGTCTATACCACAAACCCACGCAACTGGAGCACTGACCTGCTTGATTGCTGGAATCATCCTCTTATGCTCAGAATCTTGAGCATTGCTGTCTTGCAGACAGGACGGAATTACGGTTGCTAACAGAAGCTGTCGCAACTGTCTTGGCCAGAAGATCAGCTCCCTGAAATCCCAAATTCTCTTTTTAATACAGAAAATATGCCAGTGTGGTAATTTATCAATAACTACAAGAGAAAACCAGAAATGGAAACAGTAATGGCAGTGTAGACAACACTACTTTGGCTCTGAGCACTGAGTGGCTCTTGAAGTAGATTCCTGCACGGTGCCCTGGATGGTGGTCCAGGCTTTTTGTGGCCAACTCTTCCAGGAGCCCAGGAGCTGACCTGGAATTACATACACGAGAGTGTGGGCTGAGGCAACTGTCCACCTCTTTCGTCTTTGTGGGGATTAGAACTCCTAAGACTTTAAAAAAGAGTCTTTTCTACATCCAATTGCTATAATTCATAACTACTAGCTACACCTTTATGACAGCTATAAATCAGAATTTATAGATCTGACTTACTAATGTAAAAAATCAAATGCCATTATTTTAGAAACAAATGTATTAAAAATATTTATTGAACTGTCTTATCCAGTGGAATCGTTTCCATGGGTTTTGCAGTTTTGTTCATCAGTGCTATCCTTCTGGCTATTCCAAGGGAAACCTAATGTCTGAACAGCATTTATGAGAGTCCTATGCAATGATTTGCTGTGCTCATAACCCCAAAGAAGTGTCTGTACAAAAAGAGTCATCAGAATTGTACCCCCCTTTTCCTTCAGTGATACAACCAAGGAACAGTCCACACAATAATATGAAGTTTATTTTGTACTATTGCTAATTTTTTTTGTTTTGCAGTCTTTAAAGTTTATGAGATATTTTTTCACTATGTTATTACTTCATTTAATTCTCATAGTAACTGCGAGAGTATTACATAATCAACTCACTTTGTAGCTCATGCTAGCTTTGAAGGCAGAGCAATCCTCCTGCCTCAGCCTCCAAGTGCTGAAATTACAGGTGTGCACCACTACACCCAAATTTGGGACAGCATGTTTAACTATACCTGTAATAGAAAAATTCCAAGATGCCAAAACGTAGATGTAGGAAGTATTCTTATTGTATTATCTGAGTCTTTGTGTATCTATAAGTGAGTGCTCACCTATAGGGTTCTTTTTAATGACTTAATTTAAGGCGTAAGTGACAATTTTTTTGTTAGTTTACAAAATGCAAATCTGTATCATCCGTGGCTGTTACCTAAACATAATGCTGCTTACATTATGTTTTCTTTTTCTTTGGTTTTGGTTTGGTTATTCTTTGGTTCACCATTTGTAATATGAGTTGCCATCTATGTTTTAAGAGGTCAAGATCCTTAAAGAAAAATATGGTAAATGGAGTGCTTAGAATTTGTTCCCTTGAAATCCTCTCTGGGTGGGAATACATCTTTAAAGACATATTGGTGTTCAGCCTGTCTGCTTACAATTTGCCTATAAAATGAAACAGTGGTTACTCAAAAGTATTGTATATTTCACATCTTTACAAATATTATAAATTAAACACAGGAGCGCTTAAACCCATTGCCATTGCCTGTTAGAATTCAATATTTCCATCCTTCATTCTCGGACATTTCACGTCACCGGACCACCCAGAAGGAATTCGGTGTTCCTGTTCATCACGAGGCATTTAGAAGTGTGCTCTCTGATGCTTTCATTCCCAACAACACGAAGACTAGTAAGAACAGAAAGGAAAAGCACCTGTGGAGCACTTTACAGTGATGCCCATACAACGATGGAAATGAACCCCCTGCAGGAACTGCTGCAAGAGTCCACGAGAAGCCACAACAAGGTGTGAGGAATAACGGCCTTCCCCGACCCGGCGTGCGTGGAGGCCACGTGAGGCGGCACTGCCAGAGGACGCGGCTTCTGTGGCAAAGCAGGAGGCGGCAGAGAGCAGGGCTGTGGCTTCCACGCTAAGCAGAGCGCCGGCAGCCTTCGAGAGGTGGGAGGGAGGCTGGGAACTGAGTGGGAAAGGCTGGCCAGTGCTGGGCATAGTCTGCTGCTGGAGTTTGCTATTGGACAGCTCTTCGAAATCGCTCGTTAAAATGTTATTTTCTAGACTTTTTTATGGATGTTTTCTTACTGATTGTCAGGAAAAAAGTAACTGTTTTAACCGCACAGGTATAAAATCTGTCTGGGGCTTCTATGATGAAGGCAAACTTAAGAACAAGTATGTTTCTTTAATTTGAATGTAAAACTAAAAGACATGGAACCGTACATATGGGAGGTGGGAGGCAGAGGCAGGAGAGCCGCAGACTGGAGCTCAGCCTGGGCGAACCGGGGCCTTACCAAGACCTGGTCTCGGATTGAAAAATAAAGCTAAAAAACACTGGCACCCTAACTCCATGTGAAGATGCAGGCTTCAATTCCCAGTGCTGGAAAAAAGAAAACAGTAAGAGCCAAAGAAATCCTTTTCTACCTGGACACAGAGTTGTGATTTGAGCAGTGACATTAGAAACAATATTCACTAAATCCAAACCACTAATGACTTGGGGAAAATTTCTAAGAGAGATACCATTATTGGCAGTATCCTAAAGTATTTTTAGGGCTGTAGTCTTTGTTTTGGAGGGAAAATGTTACGGTATGGGCTGTCACACACAATTTGAGATGAGGAATTGTATGGTATTCTCCGTGCTTCTTCCTGACCACATAAAACAGTAGCAGACATGGAGTGCTAGGTAAGAGGGAAGACTGTATTTCCCAGTAATGATAAAGTGTACTTGTGAGTAGCACAGATACTCAAGGCACATTATCTGAGTCTCAGTCTTGACTTTACTATCCATGTGGTTCTGGGAATGTTGTCTGTATTTTCAGCTTCTGTATTCTGTCATCTCTAAGATAACCCTAACCATATTAACTAGTTCACAGTATGCACATTCGAACAACAACTGATAGGTAGCTAAGAATGTACAGTGGGGAGGGTGTGTGGATTGTTACCCAATCCGCTGTTATGCCACAGTGCTGCTGGGCCATACATGTATTATCAGAGCTTTCAAGAGATGAACTCTCAAAGATTATGAACTGCGTTACAGAATGCAAGCAACAAATTTTAGTCAGTGCAAGAGCATAAGGGAGGCTATTTGTCAATGATGATTTCCTATTCCAGGTAGTTCTCTCGAGGGTGTGCTGAATATACAGAATGAAAAGCATGACCACACGCTGAAAAATTAAAATGCTTACCAAAAGGGAAATAGAGTATGAACAAATCTAACTCTAGTTGACCATTTAAGTAAAACTTCTGAACAAAATAACAGATGCCCAGGTAAATTTGTATTTCAGGTAAACAATATTTTATATGTACATTGCAGATAGTTTATGGCTGTCCTATATTTTTATTTGTTTGATTTGAAAAGCCAAAATACGAGGAAGTCAGTGTACAATGCAGACCAAATGTTCAGAGATCCTTGGACAGAACAGGGGTTGTTTTGTTGCCCAAATGATGTGGATTCATCATATTTCTCTTGTGACTTTGTAAATTATGTTTTAAGAATCTTACCAGCAGTGAAATTGTAGAGTATGAGGATGCACTTTCTAAAATTTATCCCTCTTCAATCTCATTTCCTCTTTCAAGTATCTTGAAATTGTCCATCTCTCCAGTTTCCAAGGATGGAAACCTCACACTCCTTAACTTGTTTTGTGAGGTCCTAAGACTGTGGTCCCTGTCTATGTAGTAAGCAGTGTCCACAGTAGCTCCTCATATAGGGTCCTCGTGTGTGCTGTAGACACGGAAGATCCTCACTGTTCTTTGAAAACATTGTGTCCTTTTGTGTCTCTTACCAATTTAACACGTCTGTAAGAACTTCTGTTTATGCTTTGGCAACCAAATGTATTACTTCTTTTAAGCAATCTCTCACAATGCCTCTAGGGAAAACCAGTTTCCTCTATAATCACAGGACATTTTGTACATAATGCTAAAGGCACATGTGCAACTGTACACTATGATGTATTTCTCCCTGGAATAACAGAGTAGAAGAGGAGACCTTAGAACAGGATCGATACACAGTCATTTCTGTATCCAATCAAGTGCTTCGGTGCCTGATTTACAGGAGGTGCTCAGCAGGGTTTTAATGAATGGATGAATTGAAGAGTGGATGAGGACAAACCAGGTGACTCATTGCTTCCAACATGAATACCATCTCCACCGGCCAGTTTTGAGTTTCTGATAACTCATGATAGAAAAATATCCAAACAGTCCATTATCAAATTTGACTGCTGTAAGTAGAAAAAATTGAAAGTGAACTGACAGAATATTATGATTAATTTTGGATAAAGAATTAGAATATGCAAAAATACACAAATGATGATATACCACAATAAAAATAATAAAATGGAAAATTTATGTCTTCTATACTTGGAGCAAAGAACTATGCAACTGCAAGAAGTTATTCTTAGATACACAGATATAAGAAACAATTTATATAGCAAATCCATGTAGCTCAGAAGTAGTTTCCCCATCAGCTAGGGGCCTCTGAAACTCCATATTCTCAGTCTGCAAGATCAGTTTCATTTCCAACAGTTGGAATTCCTGTGAGAAATTGCATTTTCCAGTATAGGAGTTGTCATTTCACACCACAACTGATTATTTATTTCCTTGTCTATGTACTCTGCTGTAAAAGGCTTGAGAAATGTAAGGGACCCTGACATATCAATCTTTCTATTTTTTACAGAACCAAAGATGGATGAGTGGATGGGTGGATGGATGGATGGATGGGTGAATGAATGCATGAGTGCTTGGATGCTTGGAAGGATGGATGGATGGGTGGATGCTTGGATGGATAGATGGATGGATAAATGAGTGGACAAAGTGTATAAGCAAAGGGATTTTTGGAGGGTGTTTACCAGCCTTGAGTGCCCTTCAGAATCACCTGAACTCTTTTCAAAACAATATTATTTCATTCATCCCACTCAAAACATTTTACATCCTAATCTTTGGTTAGATAACTTTTGCAATGACATGTTTTGAAAGCTCCATATGTTAAAAGAAGCATTGGGCTAGAGTTATACCTTAGCAGTAGAACACCTGCTTAGCATGAATAAGATGTGGGTTTGATTTCCAGCATCCACCCCACACCACCCCCACCAAAAAACATGGGGTGGGGAGAGAAAAGGAAAAGATGGGAGGATTAGGAAGAACTGAAGGAAACAGTAAAGAAAATAAAAATATTTTCACATTTATTTTAATAGAATCCATTTCTGTTACCTGACTCAATCTTGGAGTCTCTGTTACAGTACATAGTTGATGATTTCCTGAGTCTCCGTATTCCAAGGTCTTTCTTAGCAGCAGGACAATTTTTCATGCTTCAAGTCACTCAGTTAATATCCTTTGAGGTGGTTTTCTCTTCTGTGAAACTTTTCAACAAGAAGGCATCTGTTCTATTTAGCTTCTATTGAACGTTTTCCATGTCATCAAATACTTGATTACAGAGGCTTAGCACCTTCTTGGTCACCCCTCCTCTAACCTGCCATTCTCCTGCTTTTGACTTTATAAGTACTTTGAAGTACAATTTTATCTTACTAACCAAATATCTGATTATTGACAAACAAGGCTTTACTTTAAATTTATTTGGAACCATCCCAGTGGGTTGGGAATCCAGCCCTGATACTACTATAATAGGAAAATCATTTGCCTCTAAATTTAGATCTCAGAATAAATCTTGGGATGCCAGAATGGAGATGGACAGCAGATATGGTTTTGTTAGAAAGAGATCATGGATAAGTATATCTTAGATTTGGAGCTTTCTTTACATTATTGTTCTCTGTAAGTGAAAGATACTAATAAATCATTACAAAATATTTCTGGACAATGTTCTCTGATTGAAGAATGCTGATTTTAATTTGTTGTTTTAAAAATAATTAGTATAAAGAAAGGTTGAAGGAGGGGAGGGAATAGAAAAAAGAGGCAACAAGATATATCAAGACAGATACAAATTTCCTATGATGAATGTGACCCACATGTATACCTAAATTGTACCAATAAAGTTAATAGTAGAAAAAATAAATAAAATAAAATAAAATAAATGTGTAGTAATATAGCAGGAAGCCAGATCAAAAGGGAATTCAAGTACACAAGATTTAAAAATATACTGAACTTGTTCCAGCAGTGACTGGGGTATCCTGTAGGTATTTCTGATTACAACATAGTTAAATTCAACAGCTGAGTAGAAAAATATTATTTTTAGAAATTTATCAGTAAGTCATTCAGTCTTAAAAGAGAAATGGAAAACAGCTAGGATTTAGATAAGAAAAAATATTAAAGGTCAAATTTTAAAAGACAATCATTCACACAAGGTCTGTGGAATATTTGATACTCAGTGGGGAGCTCAGGGAGAATGTGTTGTTGAGGATCAAAAATAGTAGATTCTTGAAGCAAGCTTGTGTTAGCTAATTAGCAGTCAGTAACATTACAGGAAGGAGGAAAGATAGCACCAGGGAAAGGAAAAAAGAAACCAAGATACTTTGTATTACAAAAGAAAAATACACACACTACCAGCAGGGTCCTTTTAATAGCAAAGTAAGGATGCCTTTCTAAAGAATCAGTGTCCTTTCTTGATAATTGTGATGCTTGGTGCGTACTTAGGAAATGAGAAGGAAAGAGATTCATTGAGGAGGAGGTTCAATGGACTTCTGTACCCAGAAGTACTGAGCATCCTCATCCAAAAGGTGATCAGTATTTAAAATATCATAAGCCACACTGACACCTAAGTGTAACTTCCATGTTCTTGACATCCAGCTAAGGCGATGGCAGTGGCCGCAAGCCACCGCAGGTTATTCATACCGTGGAAAGCTCTGAAGGGTTCGCCATCACTGACCAGGGGAGACATGCTTAAGGAACTCAAGGTGGGTTAGGATATAGTTGGACCAAGGGAGCAATTACTATGATTCCTCCTCTCCAAATTGCAAATGTGAGCCAGTTTGAAAGGAAATTAATTAACTAATTGATTAATTAATTTTTAAGATTTCTAGAGCTGAAAGGAATCAATCTCTAAAAATCTTCGTTTCATCTCTGTCCGGCTAATGGAGCCTGTAGTCATAAGCAGGCTTACTGATTATTCAAACATAATTTCCTTCTCAGGAAAATATAATTTATTTTTTTATATCAGAAATTGTGCCTAGAAAATCCATTCTTTTTTTTTTCTTTTTGAAAGTACAAATAAAAAGATAAATATGTAATTTGATTTTCAAAAATCACTAGACAGGTTGCTGGTGGAAAGGGTTTTGGGACTGGACACAGGCCCAGGAAAAATACCTGGAGAAACTGCATAATGCTCAGGATTCTGTCCTTCTGTGTACATGATGAACAACCTGAAGGATAAGTATCCAACTCGATCTTAATGAATATAAGAAATATTGGTGCGTGACAAGAGGAAGCTCCCGTGGTGAAATCTCCAGAGTTTGAATGGTCTGACTTTATTTCTATAAGGTAAAACCTGAACCAAAGGGGATAAAACCCAAATGCACCTTCACAAATCTGCAGAGAATTGGTTACCTACAACATAGTAATGAAATGCCCTAAGTTATGGATGTAAAATGAATCCGTGCACTTTGTAGCAGTGTGGCAGAGGCCAAGGGATCCTGATAGAGACCTTCATGTTTTCTTTCACAGACCTTCACCTGTCCATCCCCTCGTCTCCTCCTCTCTTTCTTTCTGCACCAAAAGCAAAGCAAAACTAAACAGAAACACAGCTTCTCAGAAAGCCAGGCTGAGCCCCACGATTGTATTTGGAAAGTCATGGGGCTACGGGTCACCTTGCCTCGGTCATGACCTGATGAGCAGCCGAGGTTTGAGTGTCGGGACTTAGCTCAGCTGATTCTCTTGATTAGAAAATAACATTTCTAATGCAACAGCTTTTATGAGGTAATCAGAGAAGCTAAGACCTGAGGAATAGAATGATTACCGTTTTAAATGAAGTAGAAAGTTAACCAACGATGGACGCTCTTGTTTTACACAAGGACAGCTGTATCAGATTTTTCTTAGGTATCAAAAAGACCTGCTGTATCCCACTAGATTTTAGAATCAATCTGGGTTTTGTTTCTACAGATGATAATGACTGGATCTGTGGCAAATATAAATGTTGTGTTTTATTATGAAAATGTTTCATTTTCATTTCATTACATTAGAGTCTATGAACGGTGATAGCTAGTCTTCAATTAAACATGATTTATACAAATTGAGGTCAGTTTCCATTTAGATTGCTCGCAGTGTTAATCACAGTGCAAACAGCCATCACTGCGGAAAGTGTGCTCAAGGCATAATCGCCGTGGTGTGATTTGCTTCCATGCTAGTCGCACACGTGTTGATGTGTGCGTACACGTGCAGTAGTGATCTACCAACTCTGCTAGAGTACAAAGCATTGTAATTCACTTAAAATCATTTGCATTTCTGTGAATTTAGATTTAAGTGGTTGTTCAGTTTCAACAAGAAACCATTGGAAAAACTCAATTTAAGCAAGAGCTGAGTGTGTCCATGTAGTATTTCCTCTTCCCCAGCGTAAACACAGTTTATTCTGCTTTCTGTTAACCTCTGAGAACTGAGAACATTTTACGTAAGAATCAGATGTGTGTTACAGTGACCCCTGCGTAGCCATGTTTATAGCAACAGAATCAGCATGGCTGAGTCTTGGAAGCTAACGCTGTGTCCATCAGCAGTTAAATGATGAAGAGTGGCCTTTATACACAATGGAATATGAATCTGCCATCAAGAAGGCTACGTCTAAGTCACTTGTGGGGACAAGGGTGGACCTTGAGACCACGGTGTGAATTGAAAGCAGTCAGGAAAACGAGCTTAAATATTGTATAGTTTCTCTTATATGAGAAATCTAAAAATATAAATAAGTGGAAGGGGGATCAAGAGAAGGATGGGGGGACCCTGACAAGAAGGAAAGGAAGAGGGAAAAGGCAGTAAGCCTGTTGTGTCTGTGCATGAGCTCCACAGGAGGAATATACTGGAATAAATGTGTTCATATCAAAACATTAGCAAATCAGATGCTGCTGTTTATAACTCACATTGCTGGTTATAGATGTGGCCTGATGATCACGAAGGTTTAAAGGTTGATCTGTCTCGGTCACATGCACACTTATGTATTTTAAGTGTTGTTCAGTGTGTAAAGATGGGGAAGATTCAGGGAAGCGGATATCAGAGCCTGAATGTTATTCACATATGCGTAGCTCTTGGTTATTCTCACATTGCTGACTATAAAAGTTCCTTCATTGCTAACTTCCAGGTCACAGCACCTAGCTGTGACTTTACTCATGATGCGTGTGATCTTAAATGAGAAAATTGGCAGGTCTTTCTACAGAGAACTAAAGTATATGTTGGCCCTTTCTATGGAAAACTAGAAAGGACTTATGCTTGTTTTTTCTCTCCTTTCTCCTCTCTCCTCATTTCTCCTTGCTTTCTGCTTTATCTTCCTTCTCTCTTTTGCTGAAGAGTTACAATATCACAAGTGTAGGAGTCAATCATAATTTAAGGTGTGTGTCTTTAAGACAGAGTTTAGCTATGTAGTCCAGGCTGCAGCAATCCTACTGCCTCAGCCTCTCAAGTGCTGGGGTCACAGGTGTGCACCACCACATCTGACCACAAGTTATTTGGGTTCTTGATGAACACAGTCATGAATTTTCTCTATCCTCAAGTTGGGACAAAAAGGAACCAAAAAATGCTACCTTCAGAGAAAGTCACAGCCTACCCGAGGAAATCTGGAATAAGCTTTCTAGATGGGAATTTGGATAAAATTGTGGCTGACTCTGCTGGCAGCCGGAAATGCTGCTAAGAAGTTGAACGAAAGGGCAAACAGACAGTTTTTTAGTAGTTTCCCTTTGTTCTCTCTTGAGAGCAAGATTTGGCAATCACAGTGCCTTCAGCCTCTGGGGGAAGTCAGGGCTTCCGGAATCCCTTTCATGCACTAGACTGAAACCCTTGGTGAGATCTGAACGCCTGTCAGCTGCCCACAACGCCATTTCTGTTCCTTGTTAGAAATTTAACGGGAAATACTTAGTGACACTGTTGTTCTTATGGATCTAGTGTGGCATTTCTCAAGCTGCAGAATAGGGGGGCGGCAGGGTCTTCCTGTGTGAGGCCTGACCTCTGACTAAGGGTGGGGAGGAAGACGTGGTCACAGGTCATTGCCAAACCGTGCCATTTAGGTTGTAAGATGGCAAAAAAATGAAACAACAACCAAATGTGGGAATCAGAGCTCAGAGGGAACAGGGAAAGGGGTGAGGGGCACTGTGTGTCCCAACAGCCCTGCCAGCTCCACAGAACTCAGCAAGGAAGGGAAGACAACATCAGACATTGATATTTGACTGAGTTCATTGTTTCCTTTTTTGGCTTTGAAAATGCACTTGTTTCCTCTAAAATGTCTAAAGTCAGCATGGAAATGAGTGCCATTTGTTAAGTGCACCGTATTTCACACGGGTTTTGCATCATTGTGTTTAACAATGGTGTACCAGAGGTAGGTCCCCTGTCACCCCAAATTCAACACCTCCTGAATGAGATTAGGAGGTAATCTTCATTTACATTTATTACACTTTGCATGTAATGAGTGTTAGCTATTAGCTCTAATTTGCTTCTCATCATATTCATCAACGGCGAACTATTTAGAAACTAAAACATCTCTGTCAGAATTTTAATGAATTAAGATGAAATGAGACAGTGTTAATTGGCAGTTGTTGCTGCTCGGTGATTTCTAGATCTCATCAGTGAAACCAATTCATCTCTCTATCAGGAGTAATTTATTTGATTTAATTCCAAGGATACACTAACTAGTTCCCCAACTATTTGTGTTTATTTTCAGAATTGGGGAATGGTTTAGTTCTATTGGTCTTTTTACATTTTGAATTTATAGTTCTCCTTGAAATTGGTGTAATTTGATTTTTGACAAACCATTGGTTTTAGAAACATTTGTATTGATACGTCTCACACCCAAATAGTCAAGGAATGCTGTAACTCAGATATGTTTATTGAAAATGCCTAAAACCTCCTAATACCTAATCACTTTGCTATTAATCCTTTTTCTCTGTTCTGTTTTCTGCAGACATAAATGAATGTGAAGCTGAGCCTTGCAAAAACAGTGGAATATGTACAGACCTTGTTGCTAATTATTCCTGTGAGTGCCCAGGAGAATTCATGGGAAGAAATTGTCAATATAGTAAGTAACTATACAATATTCCTTCATTCATTATGGAATCTGGGCCAAAATCACTATTGTTTTTTATTCAGAGTGAATAATTGATGGAGCTGGCACCTTCGGTATTTGCTGTTCTTAATTTGGCCGGTGTACACATTTGATCAGGGCCATGTCACATGCACTCAGTACATGTAACGATGGTATCTGTGACCTGAAAAGAATGTCAAGATCTTCAGGTTTCCCATCTCACCTCCTCCAGGAGTCCCATTCTGGCTTTTGAGTATGGCTTGCATGTTACCACCGGTGTGGTTACTTAGGACCAGAGAGGCGCTGGAAACAGAAACCCCTATCAAAATTAAGTGGGAAGAAAGAAGGACTCAGTTTACCCAGTGCACTTGTCAGCAGGGTTTCACAATCCAGCTTCTTGGCAAGTGAAGATGGTAGAGTTTGGAGATGAATTGAATGGTAGGTTCCATATTTGTTTGATGCGTTTACAAAGAGGCCAGAAGTATTGACCCTCTGAAGATACACGAACTGAGGAAAAGTAGTGAGCAGACTCTGGATAAGGCCTCAATGAGGCTGAAACACAGGCGAATCAGAATGCTTGTGGTGTAGTGTTACCATCGTTATAACAGTTAGTTATACTGCTGGGTGAGTATGAAAAGATCACATGCTAAAAATTTGTATGTATTATACCACCGGAGCATCGGAACAGTACTCTGTGCAAATGCAGAATGAAGATGCAGGTGAGATGCACTTTCCTTCTCATTCCCTCTTTTCCTTTTGCTTTCACCATGGTCTTTATAAAATAAAATAGGGAATAATATAAAATGATTTCTTTGAGTTATGTATATAAAAATAATGATCTACAAACTGCCAAATCATCCCCCTAATCCTAATAAACTTCACTAAAATAAATAAATCCTTTGTTTCAAATATAAGCCTTGATTGGGGGGAAAAAACCCAAACTTTCTTAGTCTTAACATGATTGGAAGAAGGCGTTGCAGATAAAATGATGAAGAAAGCTGCAGGGCGCGGGTGGGCCAGAGGCGGACTGAGGCAGTGGTACAGCACAGGAGCACAGCGCAGCCTTCCCTTCGCACTGCACTGAGTCCCGAAGCTGCAGTGCGGTCGGGGTCCTTCTGCTTCCCGGGCACAGACCTGCAGCCTTTACTTTATTCATGGGACTTGAAGAGGGAGGCTCCCTGAATCCTGGATTCTGTGCTGGAAACACCTTCACCTGCCTACAAAGGGACAGTTTCTTAAGGGGAAGATGAATAGATCGTGTCAGAGAATTCCTTACATTTGTACAGTTTGAGGCCCAAACAGAAGCTCTTTCGGAGAGCTGTACCCTGACTGGCTTAGTGCTCAGGGGCTCTGACTCACAGCAGCCTGGCCAGGGGCACCTCGGGCAGAGGCTTCCTGTTTTCCTAAAGCCAGAACTGTCTCAGGGACAGGTGCTGGGAGACCAGCCTCCATGGCTCACAAATGCGCTGAAGAGCTGGCATCTGACAGTGTAGACCTCTTAGAAGATGCGTAGGACAGGGAAGAATTAGGGTAGAGATCAGAAACCTTAGTGGGAGGCAGAGGACCTGATGAGACAGACAGGGTAGCCATGGGCTAGTGAATGTACAAGATGCCCCCTGCGCTGCCCAGACAGAGCGGAGGAGACAGTTCTGGCTGCAGATGTGTTGACCATAAAAGAGAAGCAGGTGTTAGCTGGATGCAGAAAGCAAAGAGCAAAAGCCATCTTTCTGTCTCTTTCATAGATTTGAGCCGAGGTCACCGCATCTGAAAATGTCCTTGAGATGCAGGATGCCAGCTGGGTTCTGGGAGGGCGCGCTGAGATCAGCTGTCAGTGTCATTGCCCTCAGATGGGGCCTGGTGGTCTGTTCGGCTTGTGAAGCTGTGCTTCATGAAACCCTTTCCTTTTCCTTGACTAGTTTTGTTATTCATGCATCACTTGTATTAAAACTCAGAGATGCAGCAATGCAGTGCCTCCTGGGATCTGCCAGGTGCTCTGACATTGTACACTTCCTCTGCTTATCTGTGTATCTCGACAAGAAGATCAAAGGAGCTTGTATTTCACCCTAGTATGAACTCCAATTGGGGAAATTGCTTATTTTGCTGATTTCCAAGAGGGACTAATTAATCGGAGAGCTTATCTTCTCTGTTTGCCTAGGTGGCTGGGTGTCTGGGTCTCCTGTTTATCTGTGGCTTCCCAGAGTTGTCAGGAAATTCAAAGTGGGAAAGAACTTCCTTTGTACTGAAGATTCAGTTCCATGCTTTGAGAGTGTAGGGAAATTGCTCACTCCAGGGCCACAGGGAATCAGCTTAGGGTCCCAGTGGACCAGCTCTGAGCCACCTGAAGTTACCCTCTTGGGAGCTGATGAGATATATTTATAGCCAATATTCTACCCTAGACTAAAGCTGTGAACTTTGGTTTGGACAGTGGGTCCTGTTGCACAAGGTTACCTCTGTGTGGTCACCCGACACCTTTAGAATTGGCAAAAATCCCTTTGCTTGAGGAGATGCTTCAAGAGGGAGAGAAAAAGGGAAATGACGGAGATGAGCCGTGTGGTGCTGTCAGTTGCCTGCTCTAAAATGTTACTGTCCTGCTGCACTCGGTCTGCTCTCAAAAATGACAATCACAGCTGATTTGCAGACTCCACTTCTTTGTGTTTTGATTGCTGCCTCATGTTGTATGGATTTAGTGGAATTTTACATTGCTGACTTATTTTAAAATGAAATCATTTTTAACATGTATGAGAAAATTAAAAAGTAAAAATATTGCAGAGGAATAAAACTAACTTAAAAATAAAATATGTGTATACAAATAATAGGATATAAAAGATATAAATAAGCTGGAATATTTACAATAAAATGGATAAATATTGATATCCTTAATTTATTGTTGCTTTTAATGCAATAAAATTAAACACAGTGACAAAAAAGAACGGTACAGATATGCAAAGAAACTCCTCATAAAGGAATAATACTTCTTACTGCATCATGTCTTCATCTTTATGTTTTCTGTATATTTTGAATACTCACACTTAGGTGTACAGCATAACCACTTTTGTCCCAAGAATAAATACACGTAAATGAATTCTTAATGAGAGAGCCCTGGATAAATGAAAATATCTGAACTTAGAGGGCACCTCCCTTTGCCTCTTCATTCTCCTGTGTCTACTGCCTTTCATTTGGGGAGAGAAAAAGCAGAAGATGAGGGGGAGGAACGTTTGGAAAACAGGCATCCATACACCTCCACGCCGACACACACATGCAGCACACTCATATCCATACATACCCAGGACAGAATTTATTGTTAATCATGAGAAGGAAATGACCACGCAAAGGTGGTGACAGAGAGTTTTTTTGTCAAAGATATAAAATCTTCCACCTCTCAAGTTGACTTCCAGAAGGTTCTCTCTACTGCCATCTGTGCTAGCTCTGGTCTAGTCTCAACCCAGCGTCCAGAGCGAACCATTTCTGAGGGCTCAGTGCACCACTTTGCAGCCTAGTCTTCCAGTTTCCTGAGGCCAAGCACTGAATGTGACAGTCCTGTCTCCTGAGGAGCCCACGACACACCCGCACCTCAGCTCACTCCTTCATCTTTCTCCAGCTGCGTCTCAGTAACGTTCTTGCTTATGTAAAACAGTGGTAGGCAAGTAGAGAGTCAGCTTGTTTAGTTTGAGACCCATGGCAGGAGTTGATGGAGCCCCCTTCTGGGTGTCTGGGTGGGTGGCTCTTGGAGGTGAAGCCATGAGATATATTCTGGGCTCTTGAATCCTTCTTCTCTGGCCCTGCTCCCCTGCTCTGGTTCCCAGCCGCCATGAACTAAGCATCTGTGCTCCCCAAGCCCTTCTGCCACTATGTTTCTGTCTTGGAACCAGCTGACCATGGACTGGATCCTCAAACCGTGAGCAGAATGAAGCCCCAACTCCTTTAAGTTGTGAGTTTCAGGCATGGTGCCCAGGAAAGGAAAGGCTGGCTGATTCAATGGGCAGACACACAGCCAGCACATTCTGGCCCTGGACATTTCCTTCCCCACTGCTCTGTTCTGTGTCGGGTCACACTCCTGCCCTTCTGGTCCTTGCATTGAGTTGCTCTTCTCCATATGCCCTTCCTCCCACTTTTCCTCTTGACCTCAAGACAACAACACGTACTTCTCTGCTTTGCTTTTCCTCTGTCACACTCATCACTAATGTGTGTTTTCACACTTAGGTGTTGTTTATTGAGTATTTGCCTGATATTTACACTTCAGAAGAGAAGGATTTCACTGTTGGCAGGAGAGAGCTGTCAGCAAATAATCTTGGAAGGGGACCTAGGATTTAGCTCAGTGGCATAAGCGCCTGCCTGGCAAGTGCGCGGTCCTGAGTTCAATCCCAGTCCTGAGTTCAATCCCCCGGTACCAAAAATAAATAAATAAAATAAAAATGATCTTGGAAGGAATGAACCCAGTGTGCTAAGTTCCATAGGTGTGGAAAGGACCTTTGATTTTTCTCAGTGTCTTTAACTACCATCAAGTTATTTTCAGTCTCCTAAAGCTGATTTTGTCAATATAATAAAATTTATTCTAACAGGTTTGTTGGTACTTAATAAATATGGATAGAGAGTCGAATTGCTTTGCTTTGATCCAATATTTCTTTTACAATTATGTGCTGCCCTGAGCTTTTGAAAACAGATTTAAAATAAGATAGGTGGGTCTCTTTAGGCTGCTTGTGCATGAGGACATCTTGAACGTTCATATTATGTGTCACTTACCTATTTAGCAGCAGATACCTGTTCCTGCTGTGAACAAAACCACCACTCCCCCAGTGAGCCATGAAACATGAAAGCAGTGAACGGAGATAATTTCTTCACAGTGTAGACAGACAGCTCTTATTATCTTGCTGTGTATCAGAAAGATTTGCCCATCTCAGATCCTATCCTTTCTCTGCTTTTCCCTGACTTTTACTTGACTTTCTATTTTAATCTGTATTCTAAGGCAGCCTTTGCTATTACAAATAAAAGAAATATTTTGAATGTTAATGACATTGAGTATTTGAAACAAATATATATATATTCATTTTCAGTTAAACAATTAAAAGAAAGATGCTTAAGCTATTTTTAATAAGCAGTATAAAAGTACATCTATAGATTCTATCATAATGTTTCTTTAATTACTATAGCTATTAAGCTCTTTTACTTTATGGAGAACAAACTTATGTCTAATCTTATCTATTATGAAGTGATATACAATTATTTGATAATAATTAGTATATAAGTTAACCATCAAATGAAATTTTCAGTAACAATTTCGTTTTTCAGATGTTAACAACTTCTTTAATACTCGACATAAAATTTGCCTGTGGAAGTTCCAGTAATGATTTACTAATATTAAGAATTGAATTAAAGGACTAATACTTCTGATTTTCATGATTCCAAATTAGACATTTAGTTATGGCTCCTAACACTTCATTAAGTTAGCAGATATTAATTATTTTTAGTTTATTTGTCATTTATATGTTGTAAGAGATTTGGTTAACTTTTGTTTTTTACACTACTTGAAATGACTTTTTATAGGTAAGTGCAAGCCCAGTAGGTTTTGCTCCTGTATCTGTCACAGCATCGCCACAGTCCAGTTAAAGTCCTGCTATATGCTTTATTCTCAACTATTCACACAGCTGTTCTCATAAACTGCATGAAAAGTAAAGGGTGATGAACTGAGATGAGGAATCTTTTCTTAAAAGATCAGATGTGCCTTGCCACATACGTGTCACAGAAAATGATGTTTAAATCAGAGTAAATACAAAGAAAATTGCTAGCACATTAGTTGACTAATTTAAAAATAACTAGAATTGTTTTCATTTATTAGGGTTTGTGGCCCCCAGTAGCCATATACATTTCCCTCCCGGCTGTTTAAATGTGACATGATTAAATTTTAAGAATGGCACTCGAATGTGTTTTTATCACTGACACTATTTCTGGAAATTAAGATAGTTATCGAGGGAGCCTTAATAATGCAATGTCCCGAACCATTATGCCAAAAGGAATTAAGACTTAAATGATTAGAAGCCTTAACAAAAATTAAAAGCTAGTCTTCAATTGAGAGTAATGCGATGTTTCAAAATGTCAAAATTATCCACTTTCCTTAGTCTTAATGAAATTATTTAGATAATTCTAGATATTTTTAAGAATTTTATCTATATTATGTGAATAAAAGATGATACATGTAAAATACCTTGAAAATTATAAATTAACATTGCCTTAATTTTAAGTAATATCACACTTCACAAGAAGATAAATAAGTACTTATAAAGAGATAAACGTATACACTGTATCAGTCAGTACTGCAGATATATTCATTGTTATATCATTGTGTGCTACCAAGTACCTGCATATAAGTATAGGCATAGCCAAAGAAAAGGGCTAAGAATTTATAAATAAATAAATAACATAACATATTTGTATATATTATGTACTCAGTGCTTACCACTTCTTTAAAAATGAATTTATACATGCATATGTCTTTCTCTAAAACTCAAACATCTATCACCAGCTAACTGTGACATGATACTGATTTTAATGTCAGACTTTCTTGTGACCCAAACTTTAGTCTAGTCTCAGTCCATTAAATATTAATTTATTAATCCTCTCAACATTTTTGATATAGGCACTATTTGTTGCTGATTCCATTTTACAGGAAAAAATGTGAGCTACTGAGTGACTAAATAATTTATGTTCACATGACTAATAAACTGCAGAATTTGGCCCCGGTGCCAGTTCCTGCAGCTGCAGGGCCTGCTGTCCTGAGTTGGGCTGGCTCCTGCCCCTTGCAAGGGAGAAGGATGCTGCTCATTAGGCTGTAAACATTAAAACCCTGGCACCTGATGAGTGGCTTCGACCCTGGCAGCAGCAGCACCGAGAACACTCCAAGCTTTGCCTTCCAGCAGAACCCGGCTTGAAACTACGACTTTCTCTAGTCGCGACTCCGTGTTCTATGACATCCAGATTTCTGAACCTCAGATTTCTGTTCCATAAATAGAATTAATAATGTCTTATGGTTTTTATTGACAGGCAAGTTAAATTAATAGCATTCATGAAATATGTGGCTCAATAAATGTTAAAGATAAATCATTGCATAAGTCAATAGCTACAAGAACTTTTGAGTTATTTGAAAAGCCAACACCACTGTATCCCTGCTTCTTCTTTTGTTACAGTTCAGTGTGATTTTAAATTTTACCGCATGTTCCAACGACTTGCTCATCTTTGTAGTTGAGCGCATTGTGGAGAAGAGCTTATGTGAAAGTGAGCAGTGGTGCCATGGACTGCACTGTGCGTACATTTAGAAAACTCCACTGCATTAACATGGTTAGATAAATACTCTCAACCCACCAATCATTGCAGGAGACAGGAATGTCTTTAAAATATGAAATGAACACACTCTGCAACTGTAACTACCTGATTTTATTTCTTTACATGGTTGTATCTTTGCAGTTATTATTGAGGTATCCTTGTTACTAAATCAAATATTTTGATGAACGACATACAAAAATAAAAAAGCAAAATGAGTAACTCCAGTACCATCCTGCCCTATGAAGATGATCTAGTACTGAAGTTTTACATTAAAATAGAACTAATTTCTACCTCTTCTATCCAAGTAGGATGTAGACCCACAAGTAAAATATAAAACAAATTCACCAAGCATAGAGGGACAATTATGGCATGGCCTCACTTATATGCTGAATAAAGGCTCTGACCTCAGGAACAGGAGGAAAATTCTGGTAGCTCCCTGAGGAAGAGATGGATTCATGAGTGACTGTGAAATGCTGAGACATACAGCAGAAGATCTGCTGTGATATTGCAGAGCGGGGGGCTCGTGCGTAACAGCCATGCACTGTGTATTTCAAAGAAATTTCCACAGGAAGAATTTTGAAAGTTTTCACCCTAAAAAAAAAGAATGATAAATGAGGGTTAGATATGTCTAATTTAGACATTACACAATGCATGCTTATTTAGAAGTATCATACGCTACCCTACTAATATGTGTGATTTTATGTTTCTGTGTATCATTAAAACCAAAAATAAATACATTCTGATGTGAAATACAGGGTTTCAGAATGTAGAGGTGTTTATGAGGAAGTACCAGTGCAATCAGAAGCAAGATAATTATGTGACTGAAGAAACTAGCCATAAATATTCTTGGGCTTTTCTTAGACTATGTACAGGGTTTTTAGTACAAAACTAAACAAATTAATTTAATTACCAAATTGCATTGCAGTTTACTACCTAAAGCTGGAGCGACATGGTAACTAGAATGAATTTAGTTTACATTTTCATGCATTGAGCGATTCATGGGATGAAAAATAAGAATGGTGTCATAGCTGTTCATAAAAGCTGACAAGTGTCATGAAGTCAGTAGAGAGAGAGCTGAGAGGGCAGATGCTTCTGAGCGGCACATTGAAGGCAGAGAGAGTGGAGCTGACACCGGAGGAGAATGTCTCAGCGAACAAAAAGAGGGTGGTGGGAAGGGGAACTGTCTGAAAAACGCACAGTAACCTCAAGGATGAACAAGTCCTTTCATCTTGAGAGTGTCAGTTTTTAAAGGATGAATTAAGATGTTGATTAATCACCAATGCAATAGCATTTTTTTAAACAGTCACTTACTTTTTACATCCTAACATTTTAGAGTCAAGAAATTTCTCTTGGCGGACACGGCCTGTCCAGAGCAAGCAATATTTTTACATTAAAAATTCATCTTTTCAACTATAGTTGTATTTTTTAAAATGAATAGGGATGTTTTTGAATCGACCAAATAGACTTAAGCTTTTGAAATGTTGACAGACAAGAAATGTAGCAAGAAATCAAGAAGAAGCAAAGACAAAGAACCATGAACTATTAATCCTAGTTTTATTCCAGATAATAAACCATTACTCAAAATTCCAGAAAGACTCCTTAATGATAGCTTCTGTCTTTGAAACCAATGTATAATTTAATTTAGGTTTACTGTGCCTGCTTAAATATATAATGTCAGCATACCAGGAGGACAGGACAAGGGCTGTCTTCTCAGGTTGATGACATTTGTGAACCTCAGAAAACATAAGGTCATTGACTTTGGATTAATGTAAGTTTTATACTCAGCATTAGCAACATAATGCTAAACTTAAGATAATAATATTGAAGTCTACCAACAATACAGATGTAACCATAGGTATATACTCTTAAATAGAGTTCATTATTTTAAGTTAATTTATTATATTAATTTAAAAGATGTGACAGTAGTTTAAACAAAATAATACCTTTTCAAGTGCATCAATCATCCTCAAGAAAAGAAGCGATTCTCATATTACTGCGAGGTGAGTTCTTTACAACAATAAACATAAAAAATTGACTCAAGACAAGACTGAATTGGATTGTCTGTGTGTGACATGCAAGTTCCACATTTGCTCAGATGCCTCTGAGTATATATATATTTTTTCAAATGTTACCCAGCATTTTTTTTTTGCAGATGTATTATACTTTAAAAGTTCACTTCCTGTGCTGTAAAGTGATCATGGAATAAATGAGAAACAGCTGCAGTGCTCAGCTGGACTCTCTGGGACTTGTGGTATCCCTCCAACAAGCTGAATCAGATTGTCATTACCTTATAATTTTGTATTTGATTGCTACTAGCGAAAGATGCAATAGGACTTTTGTGATTTTCAAATTAAATCTCATTCACTCCCATTACTTGTTTAAACTAGGTAGGATACCTCGCATGTCTTACCTAGGATAACACTTATCCTAACATTTCCCAATTCAAAGAAAGGAAAAAGAAGCACTCTGAGATTAGATAAGTTTGGGAACATGGAGAAACATTTATCATTCATAAAATGTAAAATTATAGTAGATCATTAAATATATTGTGCTTTCCAAGACTCAAAATATTACACTTTAAACCTTTGCCCTGAGCCTCACCCTTGCAGGAAAAAGAGGAGAAGCCAAGCAAAGTATATACAGTAGAGGAAATCAAAACATTTTGTATAAGAAAATGACTGGACAAGAAGTCATCCTAGGACTGGGAAGATACCACATGGTGACGTAGTTCATAGGCGAGACATTATTCTCTCCACATGCTAACATGGCATTCTTGGATGCTTAGGTGAAACTGATATGATTCAAGTCTGAAATAGTCATTTCATCATAGGGAAATTACAGTCCAAATAACAGTGACTTTTGCTTTCCTCACATCCATGAAAAGCAGAGATAAATGCCTTTCTCTCAGATAGGAGAAAGAGTATAGATGGCTCCTGATCTTTCACCTAATGTGCACAGTTTTCCAAATGATAGCATGATATCCTGTACTCTCAAGGGTTTAAAATGGTTGCAATAAAATTTTACTGGCAACCTGGAGCTAAACGAGGTAGGGAAAGCAACAACTAGTGTGACCCTGAATCTCGGCTTGATTAGCACACTTGAGAGTGATGACTTCCTGCATGAGACAAAGCGATCTCAGTTACATCATCAGTGGAGCCACGTTCAGCTGAAGAACAGGATTCAGCAGGTCTGTTCCTGCTTAAACACGCTGAATTATCGGTACAATTGGGACATCCAGATAGGACAGTGTAGGTAGTTATTAAAATGCATATTTCAGTTCAAGGAAGCCAACCAATTTTGTCACTTCATCTTTCTCATCTGCCTCCAAAATCTTAATCCTTAAGAATTTGATTAAGATTTTTAAATCAGATGAGATAGGTAAAGTGACAAGATTGGTTGGCTTTCCTAAGACAGAAAGTAATGAGATTAAAGAATATAAGATTGCTAGGGGCAGAGATGAAGGCAGATAAAGTGATTATTGATCTGCTAAGGTACAAAAAATACCAATATGAAGGTAATCTGAGAAGTAGAAAGAGAATAAAACAAAGAAAGAGAAAGGCAAATTATATTTCCAGAATAGGACCTGGTCAAGGAAATGGAGCCTCAGTACAAGTTTCTGAAGTTGGAGACTCAAACCACTAATGGCTCTTACGTAATTGAAGTGGGCAGTAAAGAAGAATGCCAGATTGCAAGCACTGAGAGGGAACACGTGCTGAGCAAGATAATCACAAACCACATCTCCCAGGTTAGGGTGCGTGCTTCTTGGAGCATATCTGAAACCCTAAAGAGCCATAGCAATGACCAAGGTCCTAAAAATAAATTTTATAATGGTTACCTTAATAGCTTGATCTGGTCAATAATAACGCATTCTTTTTAGAGCTCTGAAGGGAACAGACACATAAAGTATCCAACTTAAAAATAAATTGAACTTGAGGAATGTGTTTCTTTAGAAAGAGCAGAGCCAGAGCAAAGTCACTAAATGCAATACTAAAACTCAAGGTAAACAGGAGTAGGGACAGAAAATAAACTATTCTGACAAGAAAAATGGATGGAACTATAGTTATATAAGAAAGCCTATAAATACTCAGGACTATTATCTAACTACAGAACACCAACAAATTGAAACTACAGCTCTTAGCACAGAAAAATCCAGAGATATTTGTGGTGGTTTGTTCAAAATAAGATTTACTTTTTATTTTCTCTGGTACACTTAGGCAGACATACAATTTTTAAACTTCTGTAAAGTTACTATTTGTTACATAAATGTCGGTCCTTTTCAGTTGACATAACTTCATGTCATTTCCATTTTAAATAGAATGAATTTTTAATTCTACCATTTTTAACAGTTTTCATTTCAATAGCTCTTTCCTACAGGGATTAATATAAAGGCAGGTTTGCTCCTATTCTTTAAACGTTTAATGCAAATTTTTAACCTAAATACAAGACTGAAAGGATGACCGGATAAATGTGTCCTCATTGAGAAAGACATGGAACAGGGTGACTTCTTTTCATTGAAATAATAAAAATTCTATCTTTATTTTTATTGATGACTGCCTGATACTCAAAGTTCCTATCAGTTTCAAATATAGACAATAATCACTCACAGTATGAACTGTGCCTACCACTTTGACACAATACCAACCACAAACACTTTCACTTCATATCACGCCTTTTGTGAATATATAAAAATGTCACTTATGTTTTCATTAATACGAATCTATAGTAGATGTGCAACTATCTCTTATTTTATATATTGACAGATAAGTAAATAGTGCCATGCATTTTAAAAGATTTCGAATTCCCTCATCTTTCAAAAAATTATTTTATTTTACCATAAAAAAGTAAAATACAATTTCATAACAAAACATTAGGAGAATAAAAATAGTTACTACATTGAATATTATCACTCAAAGTACCTACTCAGAGTACAAGATATGGACACAAAAAATTCTCCAGTCAATATTAGCATGAATCTTCATTTTCAATGAACTAAGAGACAGTAATAATAGAAATACCTTGCGTTTTTCCCCCTTTTCCCTTCCCTCCTTTGAAAGACCTCTCAGCTTTATCAGAATTTTTAAAAAAGACCATATAGATAAGTTCAGAAACCTGAGTTAATGGTTTATCTGTTTCAAAAGCTATTTTGCTGTGCTTAATATAAAAGGAGGTTTTTACAGATAGAAGCAAACAATAAGTCATTTTCATTGAATTTCTACTCTTGGTCTTTTCCTCCGAGTTTTATTCTTTAGTTTAATTTGTGAAAAATCAAGTAAAATAGCAGAAGATGATATTGTTAAACTGCAGGTCTGCCATCCTTTGTAGAGGTTTCCCTAGCAGGATCGGGCATTTGTCGAGTGCATTTTTACCTCTAACCAACAGTGCGGATTTAGGAAATTCATAGCCTGTGGGCAGGTGATATGCTCTAAACTGCCTGCCTTATGTGCATCAAACCTGTATTTAAAAGACAGTGAAAGGAGCTACCTGAACCACAGCATTTATCTATCCCTTTACAAACCCCTTTCCCAAGCCCTTGCCCGGGGTCCGCTGTCTGAGCACATTCAGCATGCTGTGTAGAAGCATCTTTCCAGTTACCTTAAGCCAACTATGACCTATGAAAGGTTTCATAATCATTTACCTGGTTTTTCAGGGTTTCATCCCTAGGACCAAACACGCACGTATATGATTTAAAGGAGGAAAGAGGTTAACTTGGTTCATGCCTTTGGAGATCCCAACGCGGGGCTGGCTGCTTCTGTGGGAGAAACAACATTGCTCAAGGATGGGGTAGAGCTAAGCTGTTTCCTTCATGGCAACAGAGAAAGCAGAACAGTGCCAGAGAAAAAGCGGAGAGAGACGAGGCCCATTACCCGAGCTCACAGCTCCGTGACTCAGACAAAACTAGACAGGGACTTAACTCATCCCCTAGGTGACTCCAAGCCGATCCTGCTTTGTTGTCACCTTCTACTCCTTGTCAGCTTGCCACCCAGAAACAGCTCTTTAAACTTCACCTCCAAACAAATATAAGGTTATAATTCCTCCTGACGTAGATAACTGTCCTACACACAACTGAAAACGTACCAATTCCTCCCTCAAATCAGCAGCAGTCCCGGCATTGCTCATAAACCCAACTCCAAAGTCTTCTTTGAGACTCAAGGCAAATTCTTAGTTGTAAACCTCTGAAAATTCAAAAGCCAAGTCCTATACTCCCAGCATACAATGGCACAGGGTAAGCATCCCTTTTGCAAATGGGAGGAACAGAGGTACAGAGGATAACTGCCCCAAGGAAGAGTGATAAGCCGCAGGGCAAACTCCAAGTCCTACAGCTCCAAAACCGGAATCCTGGCCACGCGTGGCCAAGGTGCGGTCCCCACTCTTTGGCTGTTGCTGCTTGCAGCCCATATGGCGCGTGTCATGCTGGCTTTGTTCACAGCCTGTTGCTCTACTCAGCAAATGTTCTGTATTCTAGGTAGCCCTAGCTTCCTAGGGCCGCTGGGGCAGCTTTTGCTTCACCCCCTCAAACACTCATGGAGGAACTGTGACCTCCCATGCCATACTGCCTGGCCTTCCAGGTGGTCCTTTGAAATCTTGTTTTATGATTGGCTTCATATAATGAGTGTTAGCTAGCATAATAAATCACTCATGTGAAGGTTACTTAGCACACACCAAAAGCAACTAATGTAAAACTATACATGAGAATAAAATCAATTCATTTAGTGTTTCTCAAATTCCTTTCCTAGCATAGGAAAATACCAGCTTTTTATACACATTTAAGCTTTTAAGAACTTGGGTGATTTTTATCACAAGCGCCACCATGAGTTCACTCCTGATATAAAACACTACAAAAGTCTCTACAAAGATATTACCTGTGTTCTTTGTTTGTGCTAATATCTTTTGGAAAAAAGTGTTTATGCCCATATCTTGTACTCTGAGTAACTACCCTGAAGATAACAATGTATAGTGTATTAACAATTGTTATTCTCTCAATGTTTTGTTTTGAAATTTGTTTTATTTTTTTCCATTAAAAAAAGAAACTATGATTTGTGTGTGTGTGTGCATTGGAGTAATGGTACTGTTAGACTGAACATATTGCAAAGCAACGTGTAAAATTCTGTCCAATGAAAATGGTAAGCCATTAGAGTAGGTTAAAAAAGCTATTTTTCTAAGGTATAGTTGGTGCCATGTAATTTCTAGCCAGTGTGCCACTTCATATCATTTGAAAAGATATTAATGGTGTACTTTTTTAGAATGTCTCTCTGATTTTGCTTAAATATTTTCCCTGATTTTGAAGTGATATATTTAACCCATATATGTATAAATGGAAAACACGCATTTACCTGGAAATCACTTGGAAAACACAAAATTAATATTTCAACTTTGTTTGCAGTTGAAGTAGAGACTGCTTCAGTCCCCAGCTTGTAACCATGGAAGGCTGTTGAGCTGATGGGCCTGAGGTCTGCACCAGGTACCCACGCATCAGACCAAGGAAGACACCCAGTGCACAGTCTCCTTTACTTTGTATATGGCACTGTGTTTGGGGCCACAGGCACCATTTGATTAACTCATATGACCTGAAGCTTTCTGATAGGTAATGTATGACATGGCAGCTGGATTTTCAAATCAATTGGCTTGAAGGCCACAAATTTCTGAGCAGATGCCATCTGCTTACTATTTCCTCATTCTTTCCAAAGTGCCCTCCTTGTGTCTAGCATGCTAAATCATTGTTCAGGTGAAAAGTTTATCAGGAGTAGACATGAGTTCCTTAGTGCACTTTTCCTTCTCAAAGTACCTTCTTGGGTAAGTTGGGTACTTGGAAATCTGGGGCAGTTTAATAGATAACTGAGATTTCTTTGCGATTCATGAGAGGGAGGTGTCTTCATCCATTTTACCTGATGCAAAATCAGAAAGTAGACAGGCACTTTCTAAAACACATGAACAGATGCTTGGGGACATTTAATTCACATTTAAATTGAATTTTTGAAAAGGAAAAAAGTAGAAATTGAACAGCATTACTCATACCTGGATCGCAGCCTAAAGTCAAAGGGGAGCCACTGCTTGACATTCAACTCACATGTCCTGTAGTCCCAAGAGCATAGCAGTGCACACAGCTTTGGTACGTCAGAAGCTGACTAGCCAGGCAAATTGGCGCCAAGGCTGTTATTACTGGCTGAAATGAAGTTTTTAAAAAAATATTCTCACTCCACCAAACAATATACAGTGAAAATTTAAACCTGCAAAAATCAGGTTTGAGTTGTTAATTCATGTTATAAATAAGCCATGCTTATGAGAAATGGGTATTAAACCAATTTAATGATTGCAAGACATGTGGGGTAAATATTAATTAATTTGTTCATGTGTACTTTAAAATTTATTAGCATGAATATGGTGGTTTGGGTGCACATTAAAGTGAATTTCACTGAAAAGGGGTGATCCTGGGAAAATTCATATTTCTATGCACATGTTTATTATTTGGTTACTCACTGGCAGGATTGTTGCATGTAAGGATACTGGAAACAGAAAATAAAAACTGCAAAGTCGATCCTAGCTGAAGACACAAATTTCTCAATCAAGTTATGATGAAAATGTTGAAGTTATGTACAATCTTTTTATCTCTTTGTCTTAAGTAAGCTTATTCTTGCACAGGTGCTAATTTCTTCTTTGAAAAATGTTAACATCAAATGCATTTTTCCTGAGGCATTTGATGAAAGAGATGAAGAATCCACTGCATTCTAATGGACTTTCTTATAGGAAGAGAAATGAAAAGTTACCTCACAGGGAGATAAATAACAAAAGAGAAAAACTAAGTCGTAGATGTCCATAATGAGTTTTTTTTTAATGGATCTTTAGTGGTAATTTAATTTCTTAGTTATAACAATTATATGAATAGACAGCAATGAAACACACTCAAAGGAGTTTACCCATTTTCTCTGCTGCTCAGAGCATAACAGCTAGAATGGTTCCACTGATTCCGCTTCAATTGTAGATGCTATACATACTATCAGCTCCAGCCAGTACAACCCAAAATTATTAAGATACCTTCCTTGTGAGATTGTAGAAGCTGTCCTCCATTGTCTGTGTTGCTTATTGTGAGATACTGAGAACTCAGGGACACACTTTCTGCTCAGGGTACAGAATGTATGGTAACATGGTTGTTTGGCATTAGCTTTATTTCTCTACAGATATTCATTTTTTAATCTTTAATCTATTGCTTAATATCTTTAGTGCTTCACAGCTTCCAGAAAATTTAAATTAAACTTTAAACTGTCCATATTCATGCCACTTTCTTCTTGCCTGAGAAAAACATGCACAGAGAGTTACCTCTGGTTTCATCACTGTTTATAATACAACGGATATATTTTTAGTAGAAAAAAATTCTATCTTCCGGTTGGAATGACATTTGACTATAATGAAGAAAAAACTAAGAGTGAAGCATTTCTAATTTTATTTATCAATAAAAGTATAATATTGAAACATGGGTTAGTATTTAAAGACATAAAAGCAGTTTTTACGGGGTAATTCTCTTCTATCCCAGGTGTGTAATCTGAGAAAATAGAAGTAGAGCCCTGAACCCTAGATATCACACTAACAAGCAGTATGAATCAGTGCTTGAAGGATGTGGTGTTTCATCAATGTTCTTTGCCTTTCTTCCTTCATCCGTAGTCAGCTCAGCACCCATCATATGTAGGCTTGAGTAGGAAACAAAAATGCAAAATAAGGGAGCTGGGTCTTTAGTTATAATAGCATTTAGATACCTGAAGGGATTCTGCTGACTTTCTTTGCCAGAATGTAACCTGCACTTTTGTACAGGGCACAAATAAACCTGAACGTTTGTTGTACTCTGATTTTTTTTTTTTGTATCATGTGCTTTTGACATCCTCATGCAAACATACACATTTCCTAAGTTTAGCATGACATTTTTGTTTTCTGAAATGTCTCTTCATTTAGTGTGACACTTCATGAGAAAGCAGGGTGTGTGCACGGTTTTCTTATATCTCGAAGTCAGCTCATGAAAACAGTCGGTTGGATGCTAGCAAGTATTTCACTATTTTCTCCCAATGCCTCCCTTCTGTGCCTTTAACAATCAGAAGACATGAATATTAGTATCCTCCTCATGCTGATTGGAAATACAAGCCATGATGAAACCCAAGAGCTTAGACTGCATGTACAGGATCTGACGGATGCAATTTGGGTGGAAATGGCTTGTTACTTTACTCTCAGACTTGAGGAAATGAGATTTTTTTTGATTACACCAACAAAATTGCTAGCAGCTAAAACTTCATCTCTACTTATCCTAAAGATAAAATTACTCAGCTATTAAATTGGGGGGAAGAATAAAAACTTGATAATGAAGGTGCTCCATAGAGTTGTAAGCTGGTTTAACAAATTGTTCATATAAGATCATCCCACAAAAGACCCTGTTTTTTCCACAATGAATAAAAAACTCCTGCGAAACAGACTTATTCTAAAAGGAGGCTATTTAATTGTTATTTCTTTCCAGTGAGTGTGACAATATCCTGTAGGGAATCATTTCACTTTTATTCATTATAAGAAATCATACTTTATATTTCCCCCAGGCAAAGAGTTTTATCTGACAGTTGCAATGCTTTGGTGATGATGTGTGTGGTTTTAAGGAGATGCCAAATCACACAACACTTTGAATCATTTTCAGTAACTATGCATGTTTAATAATTGTGCATATAGGCATATTTATTTTTTTTAAATAATATTCTGCAAGGGAAGTAGAAGTAGATGTTACACTCCTTTTTTACTACTATTTTTTGGCAATTAAATGCAGGAAAATCCTGCCCGAACCAGTAGTATATGTTTAAACTGTGGATTTCCAGGCACTTAAAGGTAGTAGTAGCCAATGGTGCCCACCCATGAATTCCTATCTCGCAGTCTTGCTTTGTAATAGTGAAACAACCTGAGAGCTACAATTCACTGAGGGTATGTTGTATGTTGTGTAGTGTATGCTACATGTTTCTCATGTAATTTATCAATATATATGCGTCCTTATCTCCCAGTGAATGCTGGGAGATTTCTGGGAGGTGGATGTTGGGCCGTGGGAATATACAGAATGAGGTCAGGTCGGAGTTCTCATCCTTTGTGATCTATGGGCTGCATCTCAAGCTTTTCAGAATGCAGACCTCTGGTTGCCACTCTTAGGTATTGTCATTTTATTGAAGTGTGATGCCACCGACTGTGGGATTTGTAAAAGCTCCCCGTTACCCTCCGTGCAGCACAGCGAGGAACCTGGACAATCTGGATGTATGAAAGGTCTAGCAAAGTCTCCCAGCCATGTAGCTGATCAGTGGTGGTGTGGGAATCCAAGCTCCGACCTCTCCAGCTTCCTGTTTCAAAATCTTTGCTTCGAACACCGTTTGCTCCAGTTGCTGTTCAGAGGATAAGCTTTTGAAATTGTATTTGTCTTCATGCCCTTAAACAAAATTGCAATGAAGGCGGTTTTCTTCAACTCATATAATAAGAAGTTTGCCAAGACTCAGAAAGGTACTTCGTGCATAAAAAATTACTAGTGTATTAATTTAAATGTTAGGTTAGTTATTTCCTAAACTGTTGCCTGCATTTGTAAATGTTATGGTCTGATGAAGTCACGAACTTTTGACTCTGTAAGCAGAAAGTGAATGTTTCTCTTTTTTTTTTTTAATCTTTGCAGTTTGGTTTAGTGAAACTGGTAACTTTTCAAAGCACTGGAACAATAATGATATAGTACCCGAACTCCCATCTGGGCAATTTATAGGTCTCTCAGTTAGTGTTTTTCTCTATGCTCAGAGGACTTTGGTAAATGAAAAAAGTGTTCAACTAACAAGTATTTTCTTACTGATGTAAAGTAAGTTTGCTTCCTGTCCTCGGTTTTCTCTGTGTATTTTTGCTTAACTTGTCTTTTCTTTGTAATAAAGACAGTGACTACTCCCCACTGCGTTCTATGTCTGTTCAATTAGAAAATAACAGTGCTTAGTATTTTTAAGCATTTGACTAAAAAAAAAGATTTGTGAAAAAAGCAAGTCGCTGTTCTCTTCATTTGTACTTGAGATTGTAGAAATTAAATTAGCTCCTCCGTCTCACTTTTGGTTACAGACATGCACTGTTTCAAGTGTATGACTGACTCAGCCTCATTCCTCGTTAATCCTGTAAAAGAATCATACAGAGTAGTGAGTGTGAAAACATTTTGTAAAATGCAGACTTCAAAAGAACCTGACCTCTGCTGTTCTTCTGTCTTTCTAAGTGATATCTCCCTCTGTAGACTGGCTGTGAATTCACTGTGTAGCCAGATCTGGCCTCATATGCACAGCAGTCTACCTGCCTCAGCCTCCTGAGTGCCAGGATTACAGGTCCACACCATCATGCCTAGGTTTTTTATAATCCCAAAGTGAGGAAAACATGGAGTCTTTTTTTTTTTGTCTTTAAAATCTTTGAAGTAACATAGAATTCTAATTTTCCTAAGATTTTGAAAATGTACAACTTCATGTTGAACAGATACAAAATGATTTGGAGGTTAAAACTATGTACATTTGATGTATTTTAATGCATTTATAAGCAGTGGACACAGCAATGCTGAGCTACACAACAATGCTGTATTCTCTTGCAACAAGCCAGAGCATAGACATTTATTTCACTATAGATACTTTGTTGGCTGCAGATTATATTTCATGTTCATTTCAGCAGCATTTTTTTTTTTGGTTTTTGAGATACAATCTTGCTCTGTAGTTCAATCTTGCTCTGAACTAACTGTATCACCCAGAATAGCCTTGAACTCACAGTGATCCTCCTGCCTCAGCCTCCCAAGTGTTGGGATTACAGTTATGAGCCACTATGCTTGGTTAAATCTAATTTTAATTGCCTTTAATTTGCCTAAAAGGAATGCTTTTACTGAAACAAACTCTAGAGTATTGTGTACACATTGTCCCACATAAATAAGCATTTAACCCAGACACCACAATGCACAGTGGTCTAGTTTCTTATTATATGTAATAAAGCTGAAAAGCAGTAGCAGTCAGACTTTCCACTTCCCTAGGCCGTTCCATATTCACTACACGATGAAACAGATCTGGTCGGAATCTCTGTTGAATGAGATAATGCATGAAAAGCTGGTTTAGTTTCTACAGATTCATAATAAAACTGTCACTGTTAAATTCCCTTTGAATGTTCTTTCAATAAAATTGTTAAAGCATCCTTTGTTTCAGTAGTTTTACCTTTGTGATGTTCAAATTTGAATGCTGAATTACTCCTCTCAGGGCTACCAAAGTCGTTATAAATACAGTGTGCGAAAGCTTCGTGTTCCTTTTCTCTGTAGAAATGTTCAAGCTGTAAGTGCGTGTTAGCAAGAATTCAGCTTCTGCCTCAGCTCTGTACTGGAAACGCAGGCAATTTATGCATAATATGAAAAGTAGAAAGCAAACAGCACAGTGGAGATTGTGACTTTAAAGGGACGCTTTAAATCATTTGCAAAAATTTTCACTTCTCTGACCAAGCCCCAGTGCTACTCTTATTGTTGGTATTTTCTAAATCATTTCTAAATCATTTTCTAAATCAAACATGTGCTTAAAGTTTTAAGAGGAAGACCCGGTGCAGATATCTCTAGGATTCGATGGCCCCGTGATGGACGTGGCATTTTCTGGCTTTTCTCCTCAGGTTTACCCCTCTCCTTTCCCAGTGTGAGCAGAGGCTCCTTATACCTCGCCTGGCCTTCGGTGGGGGCCTCCTGCTCACCTCCCCATCTCTTCCCACCCACGGAACACTGAGACCTGTCTGACCTTCCTGACCTGTCTGAGACAAATATCTAGGTGGGAAAAATGATACGAAGGTTGTACAGAATGAAAAGTGGCTAGGTAGAACTAGACATTGGATTTGAGGTGATGATTTATCACACAGATACTTTTAAAAATTAGTGCCTAGTATGCAAATAATATTTGCTTTGAACAAAACGTCAGTGCCATTACCTTGTAGCACTTAATACATGTTAGGAAGAGAATTCTGAACGATGCAAATAAAAGCACTTAAATGTGTTATCTGCGTAGCATTGTGATTTACCTGTTCTTTATACCTTGTGCTTCTCCGATGGCCTCTTGCCTTGGTGTTTTACCCCTTCTAGCTCTTTCCTAGGAAGATATATGTGTCGTTGCAATGCAGAAATAGGCGTACACCTACCAGCTTTTGAATCTCCATCTTTTACTATGCTGTTATAGTCACAGTTGGTAGAAGATGGATTGGCCAGTTTAAGTGGGACCCTGAGCTCAAGTTACTAAAATGCTACCTGACAGCACAAGTGCATTGGAGGCTCTCAAAAGCCCTGTGCTCTTTGGTACCATGGGAATGCATCCTAAAGTGACTCGACTGCACTTGACCTTTGTCCTGTGAAATGCTGCTCACCATGACATGCTGATAAACTAGTTCAGTGCTGTTGGCTTTTGCAAACTACAATCAGAATTTTGACTTTTCAGAACTCCTTACAGCTTCAGTAACTCTGCATTCTGCATCAGTGCGCTCATAATTCAACTTTGGGAAGTCTTAATAGATAATTTCCTATTATAATTTAGCTTTGCCTTAAGCTTACTATCTTCCCAAATTTAAATCAATTAATTCAAACTGATAATATATAATTGGCTTGAGATAACACAGTATGAAGACAAAAACATAACTACACTTTATAGAAAAGCAGCTAGACTGCTGATAATTAAATTTGTAACATTATGAATGGTGCTTTTAGTCTAAACATATTATTCTGTCTTTAAGAGCTGGTTCATGTGTGTGTGTGTGTGTGTGTGTGTGTGTGTGTGTGTAAGTATTCCAACACATAAAGGAAGTGTATTTTAATTTTAATACCTACCCAGTATAATAAATCCTTGGACTGATAATCTCTATATTCAGAGATGAATTCAGTTTCAGATAAGGAAGAGAGATAATTCTAAACTGTGATATGCTTTAATTTATCTTACCCCATAATATTGAAAACTACCAATTTATAAGGCACTGTGCTAAGTGCTTTGGAAGCATAAATAATGTAAAGATGCTTTTTCTACATTTAAGATTATTACAGAGCAGAAAAATTATGCACAAATATTGGTTCCTGTTATTTCATCTGGATATCTTCTGAACTTCTACTGTAAAAAATAATAGAACACAATTCCTAACAGGGGAAGGTTTGATATGCTTTTGTGGCCAGGTATCACAAAGTCACAACCTTCAAAAGTGTCAAGAAAATTAGCATTTGTCTGCACTAAACCACCTGGGCGATAAAGAAACAGCTTTTCCCCTAAAATTAGCAAGATTTTTACATGCATTCTAAATCAACTTAACTGATTTTTGCAAGTGATTTTGATCATTTTTGAGTCCCTTAGTTTCCTAAAGTAAGGTTACTCTGGCTGTGAGTGAAATTTGTATGCTGGAACAGAGAAGTGGTCTTGGGGCACGGAAGGAAAGAAACTTCCCAAGCGGGGTCGCTATAAGTCTGCTTAGGGAGATCACCCTCGGGCCTCGTGTCTGGGGTGCTCTCCTGTCTCCCATCTTGTGATGCAGCTGAACTGAAACTTTCAGGTCCTTTCCCAACCCTTCTCCAACTTCTACCTTCACCCCATCCTCTGCTCTCTTTCTTCTGACCCCAGCAAACAACAACCTCAAGTGCATGGAGAACACAGAGTAAGAAACACTGGCCTTGATTCCTCTCTCACCAATTTAACATCTGATATCCAGACAACAAGTACAAAGCAAACCCCAGGAATAAAGGACAGGCAGCCATCCTAGGGCTAGTAGCAAGAAGAGCTTCTGTTGGGATCAGCATTCATTTTTGCAGGCTTGGCGGGCATCAGCAATCCCCCAGTCCAGTGCTCGGCAGTTATCATGCTATGCAGAGCACAGCCCAGGACTCCCGCAGGGTGGCCAGCCTCACATGGCAAGGGAGGAGGAGAGATGTGCGGAGGAGATCTGTTTCTTCCATGGCTTTCATTTGAAATCCTTTCACTCTGAAGCTGCCTGGATATGGAGATAGAGCAAATGAAAGCAGCACATTCCCATTAAAGACTCAGCTGTGCCTCCTGCTTACTTGAAAGGCTTAATCAGCACAGTTAGGAGCAAGATGTGAGACATCTTGAGGCGCCGCCGCCTTGTCAGCTGCAGGATCAATAAAACGCAGATGCCATTCTTTGCCGCACTCCAGAGAATGAGTTTGCAGAGCGAGAAGCACTTTCCTCCGGAGCTGCTCTCCCCACCGCCAAAGCCACTTGGCTCTGCTGTCCCAGCTGCTCAGCTGCCAGGTGACATGGCTGCCTGGCTCAGAATTGGGCTGAACAGCAGCCCAGGCCAGAGGCATGTCCAGTCTGCTCAGCCAGGGGGGCGAAGCAGTTATTGTAAGTGACTGTGTAAATGGGACCTAAAAGCCTCCAGGAGTCAGTGTCCAGTGGATTCATTAATCTGCTGTTGCACCTGACAAAAGCCAGCCCAGAAGTAAAGATACATAAATGCGCTCTCCCGGCCAGCACGCGCAGGGCACTGTTCCCTCCACCGTATTCTGTTGCGGCCCTGCCCTGCCCAGTGCAACGCTGATCCCCACGTCACTGTGCACCCGAGAGGGCAGCTGGTTGAGAAAGGGGACCCCCCCCCGCTCAGCCGCACAGCTTTTCATTAGTATAGAAAGGCTCTTCCTCTTCCTTCATCATATAAGCGATTTCTGGAGAAGGCCCTCTTGTCTCTGCACTCTTGAGCGTGTGGGTGGAAATGACTTTTAAAACTGCAAAATAAATTATGCAAACAAAATGTTGCCCTGCTGGCTGATCTCTTGCCCTTTGTATTTATTATTTTTTTTTTTTTTTGGTGCTGGGGATCGAACTCATGACCTCACATTTGCCAAGCAGGTACTTATGCCGCTGAGCTAAACCCCCAGCCCTATATTTATTTTTTAAGAACGGTTTTCTCTTACAAGTCATCGTTAAGGGTCTGGTAAAGTGGAGTCTTGCTGGCAGGTAGGATGAGGAATGGAATTCTTCCATGCAAAAGGGGCTTATTACCTTTTGGGGCAATAGATGCCTGCATGCGATCCGTGAGAATCGGCTATGCGTCTGGAACATGCTCGCTGCGGCCTGGGTGGAGAAGTGCCCGCTGTCCAGCCCTGTCCCTGCAGACTGTCTAAATAGTGCTGAATCTGCCTCAGTTTGCTTCCTAAGTGTTCCCCGCTCTACCTCTTCTCTCTCCTTTCACACTAACGTGCTTCTTCACCTGGAAAACCATTATTTGGCCATAGTTCTGTCCCCTTTAGAGCAAGGTGCAGCGATGACGGTCTACACTGATGGACCCTGTAGCCGCGGTTAGAGTCTTTGAGAAGCAGGTCCTTTCAGCAAGCCCCTCAGCCAAGTAAGAGCGCTCCTTCTTCAGCCCAGCTCCCCACAAGCCCATGCTGGTGCAGACGCTGACCCTGCTCTCCTTCCCTTCTCTTACCACTCTGCATCAAGCGCCGTTGTAGGCAATGCTTGTATCCATCCTCACTTCCTTCTCCTCTATGCTCTCTCCGGTTCTTTTCCAAGGATTCTCTCCCGGCTGAACGGAAAGGCTCTCCTTTCCATTCTCCCCTTGAATCCTTTCCATGACCATCCTGGCATCAGCCACATCATACACACACGCTTGTATTTCTGCTTCTCTTCCCCAACTTACCTGATGCTCCCTGGAAGAATCAGTACTGTAGACTCAGGAAGCATATCAGTTGCTGCTTCCGATCCCCAAACCAGATTTAGTGTCACGTCTCCAAAGGTCACCTCTTTTTCTCTGACACGCTCACTGGATTCACCCTACATTTCTTCTCCCATGGCATTTCCTCTTCATGGTATTGCTTGTCGATTTAGGTGTTTGTCAACAGTCTGTGTCCCTATTAAACTACAAACTCCTTGGGAACATAGGATTTTTCTACCTTGTTCATCTTTTTTTTAATCAGTATTGCCTATAAAAGTGCCTAATAATAGCAATTCTCCCATGAATTTATATTTTTAACACTGAATTCATTTAATGAAGGATGGATTGATTGACAGATGGGCACATGATAAGATCCCAATAAAGCAGCAAGACGTTAGCATGTGCGTATTAGCTTCCCTGAGTGGTTGTCTCAGAAGGACTATTTATCTACCTCGGGTGAAACATGGACCTTCTGTGCTCATTTGTGTCATTCTTTGTCATAGACTGTCATCTGCTGTTTTAATGCATTCCAATATTTTAATACTGCCATACTGTGAATGCCACTGGTGAGTTTCCTCTTGTTCCTGCCATGTTAATTCTCTTCCTAGGATAGGAGATGTCCCCACATAAAGAAACAGCAGAAGAAAAATACCAGAATCAATCTTTAAAGAATCACTAAGCACTACATTCTAGACTGATGTTTTAGAGAATTAACTTTTTTCTCTCAAGCTTGAATTTATTTTTTTAATTTATTTTAAAGAGAAGAAGAAGAGAAATGGAAATAAAACAGAAGAGCTTCAAATTAGGCTAATTGGAGAGTAACAATTCATAAATGGTGCATTGTTATCTTCACAGTAGTTGCTCAAAGCACAAACTGAAAGCATGAAATAATTTCCTGGCAATATTAGCACAAATCATTCTTTACAGTGAACTAAGAGAAACTAGCTGTGTGACTACCCAGTCTTGTGTATATGTGTATTTTTCACTTTTCTCTTTCTTCCTTTTTCCTTTCCCATCAGTTTCCCTTTTCTTTTGAACAGTTTCCTTCCAATTCACAATGTCTATTGCACCATTTTAGCTTCTCACACTAGCAAGACAATATGATGTTCACACCTATAGTTCTGATTTGCTTCCTTATGGCTATGGTCTCAAGTTGCACCCATTTACCTATAAAAGCATCTTATCCTTCTTTATGCCTAAGTAGTACTCCATTGTATAAAAAAATCTTTTTTATCCATTCTTCAGTTGATGGACATTTGGGTGGTTTCCAAGATTTAGCTATTACAAATTGTGCTGTTGTAAACATAGGTACACATATATTGCTGTAATATGATTTTTTTTCTAATTCTTCTGGGAAGATAGGAGGGTAGTAGCTGGGTTGAATGGTACTGGTAATCCTAGACTTTGAGGAGTCTCCACACTGATCTCCACAGTGGCTGCACCAGTCTTTACTCCCACCAACAGTGGAGAAGGGCTCTTTTTCCTGCTCCAACCCCTCCAGCATTTGTTACTGGATGATTTCCTGTTGATAGCCATTCTTTCTGGAGTGACATTGAATCTCAGTGTTGTTTTAATTTGCATATTTTGAATGACCAGTGATGTTCATTACCATACTCTGAAAAAGGAGATTGAAGAGAGTATTAGAAAGTGAAAAATACCCCTTGCTTATGGATAAAAAAAACCAACATAGTTAAAATGGCCATACTCCCAAAATTGTTACACAGGTTTAATGCAATCTTGATCAAAATACTGCTAGCATACCTTACCGAACTAAACATTCCTAAAATTCACTTGGAACCAGAAGAGATCTAGAAAACCAAAAGCAACCCTAGGCAACAAAGGTAAGGGAGGGGGCATCACAGGCCCTAATCTGAAATTATACTACAAAGCTACTGTGATGAAATTAGCATGGTGATGGCAAAATAAATAAATAAATAAATAACAAAAAGAACAGACTTGAGGATCAGTGGAGCAGAGTAGAAGATGCAGACACAACTCTTAACACACCCAGACACCTGATCTTTGACAAAGGAGCCAAATATGTTCACCGAAGGAAAGATAGCCTCTTTAATAAATGAGGCTGGAAAAACTGGCTTTCCACATTCCAAAGACAAAAACTAGACCCATGTGTATCAGCATGCACTAAAGTAAAGCCAAAATGGATTAAAGATCTAAATATTAAAACAGAAATACTGAATCTACTAGAAGACAGATTAGACAGAAGTCTTGAAGGCATAAGTATAGGCAGAGAGCTCATAAACAAAACCCTGACTGCACAAAAAATGCTACAAACAAATGTTATCCTATTAAAAAGGATCCTATTTTGTCTTTTGCATGACAAAAGAAAGCACCAACAAAGTGAAAGGACAACCCACCAAGTAAGAAAAATTATAGCCAGTTGTCCCTCAGACAAAGAATTTCTACCTAGAACATACAAAGAACTGAAAAAAATCAAGTCCCAAATTCAAAGACCCAATCCAAAAATGGGCTTCAGAGATGAATACACAGTTCTCAGATAAACACATGCAAATGGCAGATAAATCTGTGAAAGCCTGAACTTTAAAATATTTTGAAAGTTAGGTCTGAAAACTCATGGGAAAGTAATTTCCAAACTCCAGCATACTTATCTAATATTATCCCAGCACTTTATTACTTCACATCTACTCCCTCATTATGGATAGTGATGGCAATGTATATCTCCATATTATCTTCCTTTTAAACATCTTACTGTTAATTGCATAAGGTCACTTAATCTTAGGTGTATAATCATTTGCATTCTGAATTGCAAGTCCATCATTAGTTTTATAGCTGTTGCATTTAATAGGACATTGGGGAAGCAGATAGCACATGCAGAGGGAAATTGGAATTGGAATCTTGTATTAGGATGATCCATTTGTGGACCACATGATCAGTGACGAAAAGATTCTGTTGGGACAACTTTGCAGTGTTGAAATAAACGTAAGACATGACCTTCTGCATTAGTTTATCAAAAAGATCCTCAGGAATCACCTTCAGCACATACTTGTTGAGCTTGTCCAGTGCACAGGGCACTACGTAGGAATGAAAGAGACCTCAAGCAGCTTCTGAAAGGCTAAAAGGACACAGGCACCTTGGCTGAGGCTCTCTGAAGAGGATCTTGCAAATAAATTACACAGCATGCTCATCAGTTTTAAATAACTTACTGTTACAAAGGTGGTTGAATTAGGTGTTATTATCATCCTATTTGTTTTTCCCACTGGGGATTGAATCCAGTGCCTTCACATGAGCTGCATCCCCAGCCCTTATTTTACTTTTTATTTTGAGACAGGTTCTCCCCAAGTTGGTTGGTTTCTCAGCCTAGGCTCCAATTTGCAGTCCTCCTGCCTCAGGCTCCCAGTGTGCTGGAATGCACTGCCACACCTAGCTTCATGACCCAAGTTTTTAAAGGATGTCTGGCTCCTAGCCACACCACGATGGCAGCATGTTTTTTAAACTAATTGCTGATACTGGATTTCCGTGATCCTGATGCACAACCAGTGTATTTGCTGACGTCTGAGCTAGTAAAGAATTTGGTTGGCTAAAGTATCCACAAGAAGACTTGGTGAGCAGTGGGGCCTGAGAGCTAGTCTGTCTTTTTAGATGCTGCAAATGCAGTCAGGATGTCCAGCCCTGCATAAGGTCCTCAGATGGACGCTGCTAACTGGTGCTGAGTTCTTCCTGAGGCCACCACATAGTTTAATTGATGATGCTGGCTCTGCCGTCCTGCCAGTCCAACTGGTGACCTGTGGTAAATGGTCTGCAGTAAATGGTCTCAGCACCTTCCGTAAGGTGCTGCCCGACCATTGCATAGAGCGAAGATGAGGGGCCCTGGGAGGTCTTTAATAGCAGTGTCCCCCAAAAGACAGGTTCCTGCCGTTCTTCAAATCAGACCGAGTTTCTTCTTATTATTAAGAAGGTTGTAAAAGTATTAAAGTTTTACATAGGAAGTGATACAAAAAAGGATCAACATTTGAGTTTTTCTGTGTGAAGCGTTTTGGAATGTGAAAGTAAGATAATGATCCATAGCTCCTAATATTAAAATTCTAAGCATGAATAAATTCTTAATATAGTGACTTCAAAATGATATCAAATACCTGTATGAAGCAGAACAGTGCTAATCTCATGTTCCTTATTATCAGGATTTAATATATCCAGTGAGTGTTTTAATTGTCAGCTGCAAAGATGAAATTCTTCTGTGGTAATATCATCTTTACTAATACTGCCTAGTTAAAATTATCACTTATCCAAATATTTTCATCCTTTTTATAAAAATATATTTAAAGGCTTTATAGCCATTGGTTCAATGCTCGTATCGTGTCACAGCCTTTTACTGTTTTACCCTAGAATACAAAGAAAAGCACATTTATGGCAATGAAAATACAGTTAACAGTGGGAAATATCTTCTTTACTTTAAAAAGTATTACAGTGTTCTTTTCAGCCATGATCCAAGCACAACATTTAACTACTGGATGTTACACTACAGAAATAATTAAGATTTAAATTTTGTTTAGTGGTAATCACTGGTCAAGTTGGTTTATATATACTGACATTTAATAGTGACAATATACCCTTTTTCAGGAATTTTGATAATATATTGTAAATTTTATAATAAAAACATAATATTAATTATCCAAACCTATACTGACCTCAACTTAAATACAGTGTGCAAAATGTTTACTATTACTCCATTTATCATCCAAATTTATGTTGGCAAAAATGTGAATATAAGGTAAGAAATGTTAAACTTTATTATATCATAATATAAATATACAATGAATATAAGGTAAGAAATGTATAATTTTATTATATCATAATCCTACCTATTTTGAATTTTCAAAGATGAAATTAAATTTGGTGAAATTGGATTAAATTACTAAGGAATTTAAATAAATATGATGTATATAATTACTTCAAGAACATATACATTTTAGATGAGATTAACTCCATTTTTAATTTCTAAGAACTAACCATGTTTAATATCCAGAGACATATTATTTGAAAATCTTATTTTTAATCTTGGTGTTTTAAGTTCTTACTATGAAATTATATTAGGTTTTCAAGTCCCAAATTTACTGAAAAATAGAAGAAAGTTAAGATGCAAGTACAGAACCTTTAAATGGAGAGTTGTAAATTTTGAACTGAAATATTGCGAAGAAAAATATTTCAATACCTCATCTTGCTGAATGTATTGTTTTGTCACAGTTATAACTCTGCTTATAAAAAAACTTTGCTACCTATTTTCTGTAATTTATAATATGTCATGGATATTTAATGTTTTAATATGTTGAAAGATTTACGTGTGGACTCTTTTGTAACAGAACAACTTCCTTGGTTATAAAAATTTAGCTTCAAAAGCTTTGTAGTGAAAAATGTTGTGAGTGGAAAAATGATTTTGACTCAAAATTCAGATGAACAGCAGTAAAGAAATATTGGATCAGCAAATAATCATATTTATGATTTAAGAGAAGTTATTGTCTCTGAGACTATAATATGAGATGGGCCCTTTAAATTTCTGTTTGTGTAATTGAAAAGACATAGACCTTTTAAGAGCCTTAGGCTAGTGCTCAGGGAAGCAGCTAACACAAAACCAACAGCACATAAAGGAGAACCAGGGCACCTAAGGGCGCCTCTTTGAAAGCTAAGGAGCAAGAAGGTACCATGGGGAGCAGCAGTTATTTCCTTAGCGCAGTGATTAAGGCTGGATCTGCGGACAGGGTGAGGTTCACATGCTGCCTTGAGTTCTTAGTAAAATCATTTTAGAAACATTTTATATCACATTTTGTCTGTGGTGTTTCTAATCTGTTTGCTTTCTTTCTTTCTTTTTTTCTTTTCTTTTCTTTTCTTTTCTTTTCTTTTCTTTTCTGATTTGTTCCAGAATGCTCAGGCCCATTGGGAATTGAAGGGGGCATCATATCAAATCAGCAAATCACAGCTTCCTCTACCCACCGAGCTCTATTTGGTCTCCAGAAGTGGTATCCCTACTATGCACGGCTTAATAAGAAGGGGCTTATCAACGCTTGGACAGCCGCGGAAAATGACAGATGGCCCTGGATTCAGGTACGAGGGGGAGGACACACTTTCTGGCCAAGCACCCAAACACAAGAAGGGCCACGGTGGCTCTTTCTCATGGTCCCAGAATGGGTAATGCAGTGAAGGGTTCAATTTGGCTACACACTGAAAATGCGAAGAACACACACACCCCATTGGCAAGTGTTTTGCAAGGGTTAAAGTGATAAAATTCTTCGGCTGTACAAACACTATCTTGAGATATAACAAGGAAAGTCTGTCTCCTGCACATGTTCACTCCCAGCGTGTTAATTCAGACAGCAACTCACTGTACTACAAGAAGAAAACGCATCTGTTCCTTCTCTGCTCTAAGATGTGGCTTTGCAGGTTGAAACGTTAATTGTAGAATGGAGATGGTGATGCTTCCAGGGATTCTGGGCATGTTCTTTCGGTGAGGCGTGTCTGTCCGTAGGATGGTGTGCAGTATTCTTATCAGCCAGCTAGTTTTTGAAAGAGAACACGACAAAAATCTGAGACAGGAAGTATTTTCCCAATAACTACACATGGAGTACTAATGTGAAAATGGATGTTCTGGTTTTGTTTTTTTCTAAATGGTTTTTGAGCGCTTAAATAAAATGCAGCCATACACAAGAAGCTGTAGAACACAAAGCTAATCCTAAGTGGTTTCTGAGAAAGATTGTAGCTCTGTTGGGGACATTGCATATTAATAATGGACTAGTCACATGGATACAGCCTAAAGCAAAGATCAATGTGTATACTCCTCCAGTCAGGAGGAGGAGATGGTCCTGAGAAAGTCATTTGGTGAAGATAGCTTCTGAGGGTGGCCTTGGAAGATTGATTGCCTTAGAGACCAAATGCTGAAGGAATGGTGTGATCAAAGGTGTGACATCAGAATCCATGGAGAATTCTGTAGAAATCCATAATAAGTAAAGATTGCTGGAGGGATTTGTTCATTTGCTGTGCCATTAGGATAGCACCAAAGGTTAGGCCTCTTCCCATTGGCACAGGGGCTGTTACACAGAACTTTGCTTAGCTTAGGGGACTGATCTGTTGTCTCTGTTTATCATATATTTTGAGCCAGAGAAGCATAGAAATCTCTGATTTGACATTATTCAATGTGATGTATAAGGGTTGCTTTACTGGCATTTAATAGAAAGGAAAATTAATTTGTAGCCAAGTAACTAGACTTTCATACTTTAGGAGCAGGGCTGAAATCTTTAAATGTTTCCATTGTTGAAATCTTATATAACTCACATAGATTTATTTTATCTAAGCAGTGATACATGGTGGACCAACATTGTTGATTCATTTTACAAATTTATGTTTGAATGCATTTATGGAAATTGTTTCTTAAATTATACTTGACTTTTTTGTCTATAGGTTTATGTATGAGAAGAATTCCAAAAGGTATAATAACATATCTATACAGTACTGATAAAAGATAAAATGAAAACCCAGTTAATTTTAAAGTAGATACATAATAAAAGAAACTTATATACAATACTTATTCCAGAGATGTTTTTAGCCATCGTGGTTGACAGCTGTATTCTGAAATGTATTTGTGGAATTACAGTTAATGGTAAAACTTTAAAAGTTAATATTTAATGTTTTCATTATTTTTTATCTTTGTTTGCCCAAGTTTATTGCCTAGTTTATATAACATGTCATTTTGTCTTTCAAAGTATGGATTTTAAATTATCTTTCTCCCAGTCATAATGGGAAGAAATAAGCTCAGTGGTGCAGGACAGTGATCATCTTAGAGAAATTTATATGTAATAAGACTTTGTCTGTCATTTTAAGCAGGATAGTTAAAAATTTACTTTTACAGCCAGTGAGTAGATGATAATGATAATGATGGCAATGATAATTCACTTTTTTTGAAAACAATGATGAGCTTTTATAGAAAAACAGCAGAAGTAAATATAAAAGTTTTACATTATAGGAATGAGCGAAAAACCCAAAAACTCATCACTGTTAATAAATAGTATGTTCAAGATATATATATATATATATATCTTGAACATACTATAAATATATATATGGATTCTTTAATTCATATACATATAAATATATATATGGATTCTTTAATACTGTTTTATTTTCTTTGTTATTTCCTGAAAAGGAAATTTTATAAATTGCATGTAGGAAGATCACATTTAAGAGACTCCAAGATGATTAATACTACACCAAATTTTCTGAGTATGAGTGTTCCCTTTTTGTTGTTTTTTTACTTTTGTTAGTGCATATTTGCATTCCCTGAGGTCCGCATGCTCTGCAGGTGTGGTACATGGGCCCAGCTCCTTTCCTGTTTCCCTGGCCACCCTCCAGCCCTTGGTCTCCTTCCCGTTTGTGAAAGGCTTATCTTACTGCTTCCTATCATCTGCCTTTCATTTTGCTTTCTGTTTATAATTTGAGTTTCTCATGTAAAAGAAAGCAAACCTAATCCTTTTATTTGTGTTGAGTCCTTTAAATGAAACATTTGAGTTCTTTGCTTAAACCACATATAATGAGGATCCTATTTGCTTTATCTTTCAGGTGTGTAACACACACACATACTAATTAGTATTCAATTTGATTTTCTTCCTTGTCTTGGTAAAATGAAAATTGAAAGTGCCATTTTAAATTTACTCACTCAGCATGCAATCATTGATGGTAGCACTGTGCTTATAATTGGTTCTGGATTTAAAGGGTCAGTGCAGAAAAAGCAAAAAAATGAGAACTTTTTTCCTTTTCAAGATATTTCTGACCTTTATTTCCTTATTTAGATTTTTTTTCCCAACTATCAAATAACACCATGCTAAGCATTTCCTTAGCATTGTAGAAGATATATTTCTTGCTTGTTGCATCATATGTTAGAAATAGCAGTGTCATAATTATGGAAGGATGTCTTCCACTATTTCATGTAAAAATACAAAAAGTTTATTTAACATGTTCAGATGAGTCTCTAACTGAGTAGATATATAGGTCTGCTTTGCTGTTGCTTATGGAAAATGCCCCACACTGCAGCTTACAGAAGAGGCATAGTTAGGCTTACAGTTTCAGGGGTTCAGTCCATGATCAGCTGGCTCCCAGGCAGGAACATCATGGCTGAGCACTTTCCAGCCACCAGGAAGTGGAGCACAAAGGATTAGCACCAGTGGGAGACACAACCTCCAAAGACAGAACCCCAGTGCCCACCTCCTCCTGAGGTGTTGAGCTCCTACCAAAACATTCAACTTGGGCATCAGTGGCTTCATCCATAGTGAGTTCAGTGTCTGCATGAACTCACCACCTCCCCAGGAGTCTTTCGATCCACTCAAGTGGAAAATTAAGATTAACTGACACAGGAGGATTAACCATGATGACTATTTTTCACTTATTTGTAAGAATACTTTTTATTTCTATCTCCATGTATATTTTCTTTTCTTTTATAACAGCTTATAGTAAACCTCGCATTTTTACAATTTTCTAAAAAGACTTTGTATTGCAATTGAGATCTGGAAGGTCCCCAGAAGTCTCATTTATTTGGAAGGTGGCTGGATCATGACAGCTGTCTGCTCATTGGTGGATTCATCCATTGATGACTTCACAGCTGAATGCGCCGTTGGAATTGGGGCTTGTTGGAGGTGGGTTGGCCGTGGGGTGGCCTGGAAGGATGTGTTCGTGCTGCTGGTTTTTTCATTCTCTCCTTTCCTGGCTTCCAGGGGGTGAGCTGCTGTTCCCCAGCAGTCTCCCTGTTTTCACCATGACGCTTTTGTCTCGGAACAAGAAAACCTTGGGTAGAGTGGCTGAAACGATGACCAAGTAAAGCTCTTCTCGGGGTTTCTCGCTACCACTCTTCTATATGGCTGAATGCACTCCAGGATTCCCCTGTGAATCTGAACCCAGCCGCAAACAGAGTCCAGCCTCTCTGAGGAGACCCACTGGTGCAAAAGGCTACTCATGAATTAAAGTCACTCACTGCCTGCACTGTCGCAGTTATTCTAGTCAAACTCCTTGGGTGCCTCCTGCAGGAGCACACTGGGTTGACCAGCAGCCCGTCCTGAGTCCCTAGGGGTGAGAAATACAGAGAAGCAGGAGAAAAGTGAGGGTCTGAACTAAAGGTTTCCTTGTCTCTTCATGTTTATCTTCTGGGAGCTGTGTGGGATTACTATTTGGATCGGGCTGAAGGAATCCCTTATTTCCACCGTAGACACTGAACTGATTTGTTCTCTGTATTTTTCGTTACTGAAAACCTCCTTGTGTCCTTGTGTTGAAAATATGAAACAGTACCAAGCCGCCTGGCCTGATTCTGAAAGCTTGCTTTTTTTTTTTTTTTCATGCAGCAATTTATGTGAAACCATTTCCATCTAGGGATGTTTGTTGCATTTTAAAACTAACTGCATATAATTAGATTTAATTGTAGAAAGCAGAATAAATTTACCTATACTTGGATAAGAAATGAGCTCCGTTGCTCAAAGCATGATACATTAGCTTTAGGATTGAACAACTACACTCCAGGGCTATATGTTGTTCAACTCCTTTATATGCCTTGATTCAGTTTCCATCAAATCAGTATTTTAGCCCATCAATCAAATACGGTAGTGTAGCTACAGAAAGATATGTTTTTAAGTTGCTTAAGTTGACTTACCTAGTATTTTGTGAAGTATTGATTCAAACCCATCCCTAACCTATTCCTAACTTCTGCATTACTCTCCTTTCTCTGGCAATCCTTAGCCGTTTCCTTTTGCCGTTGTGTGAGGGGGAAAAGTGGTCACTAGAAAAGTTAAAGCTTTATAAAGTAACTATTCAATCTTAGAAAAATTTTATTTGTCCATAAACAAGTGGTTTAGCTTGGAGCAATGCTTCTCCAACTGTACATAAAAAATGACCTGAAGAGCTTTGAAATATGATCCCCACCCTCAGAATTCCTGAATTAATGGTCAGAATTGTGATGGCCAAGGTATTATCTAAGGAGAAGACCCTTGGGTAAATTTTATATTTTGGTAATCTGGAGGGGGAAAAGGTGTTAGTTACCAACCTGATGTGGTACAGAGTCTAAAAGAGAGACATATTTCACCTTGAATTTGTGTCTTTTGCTGTGAGAAGCAACTTAAACAAATAAATTGAGATGTTAGAGTGCAGTGTCCTGCTTCTTCAAGACACTGGTGTGAAAATGACTTCAAGGTATCACCAAGGCAAGATCTGGTGGTTTAAGCTGGTTTGGTGATGTTTTGTTACTAACTTGTCTAATTTCCTGCTATTCTTAGGTACTAGCTACATTCCTTCATGAATTGGAAATGATGATGCTTGTTTCCAATATATTTTTGCCTGTAACATGAAGACTTAAATAATTCCACAATAATTAAATAATTAAAGGGTTGTATAATATGTAGATTGCCATAAAGGCACTCTTTAAATGATGTTGTTAAATTTCCAGTCTTGTTCAAAATGTCTTTAAAGCAGAAATACCTATTTTATAAATAATCAGAATATAAAGAAAACACTAAAATACTATTTATATTTTCAGTGCCACAGGCAAATTTAACATATTCAACACCTTTGAGAATGACATTAAAGAAGTTATTATGGACAAAAGGGAATAGAATGACCAAAATCACAAATAAGACAGAGAAAGGTCAAGTTCATCAGGGATAGGTCTTCTCATACTAAAGAGCTAAAGATATGCAGGATTAATTAGAAAGACAGAAAACCTGGAAGAGGAAGCAGCTTCCAAAGTGTGAAGATACATCAGTGTCAGACTGAGGTCAGACATAATGGTTATTGAAGTGTTTGGGAAGATGGTTTGTCAGTGGTCTATATTATTTTAAGTACCCATTTCAATGTCCACCACTGAGAAGTAGTCAATAAAATTTTGGAAAAAAAAATGTTGAGTTGTACTTTACAGTGATGGGAGAATAAGAATGGAGATACCTGATAGGGTACATGCATGGGCTTCCCAGGGGAAGGCACGTTGGCCTAGATATAGGTGCTTGGGGGAGTTAGTATGGTGGCTATGGTGAAATTTCAGCTTGATTGGCTTTGGGATCCTCCCCAGGGATTGGAGAGCACACTTTCCGGCATGTCAGGGTGTGTCCTGGAGCTATGGCCTTGGGGTCTATGTCTGTTCCTCAGCCCCTTCTTCTCTGTCACTGTCTCCCTGCTCTGCTTCCTGGCTATCATGATCATATCATCTGTGCTCTACCATGTCTTTCCGCTATTATGCCCCTGCCTTGAAGCCAGATGACCATGGACTGAAACCTCTGGAAACATGAGACAAATTAAGTTTCTCCTCCACTAAGCTGTAGGCATCATGTATTGTGTCTGGAGAAGCTGACTTACACAGTTCATCTGCTTTGTTATGTACTTGGAGAAAATCCTGGTAATGTTATCCAGCAGCAAGTTAGAAAAGTAAGTTCAGTGTTCTGAATAGTACATGGAAATGGAATAAGTAAATATGGCCCATGGCACCTCTGAGATGTGATCTTGCTGGGAATAACCCACAGGTATTCCATAGGACTTGGAAGTCTTAGTATGGTACCTACCAGAAGCATGGTGGCCTCCTATCCTGTTGGATTTGAGATAATTGAGAGAACAATGGGGAATCCCAAAATAAGGTGTCATTTTCTCTCTCTCGCCTGCATTTCCATCAGAGTATTGCATAAGACAGTAGCTTATTGGAGACTCACCTCATGGGAGTTTCAGGAAGAAATGAGCTGACCATTGAGCTCGTAAATGACTTTAATCATTCTCTAATAATGCCTTCTCTGAAACACTTTACTTTCCCATCATGTATTGGTTACAGTTTCTTCAAGTATTTATTTTTAATGTTGTTTATGCTGCTGCAGCCCTCAGAATTGATATATCTAATTAAAATCATAGCTGTTTCAGCCTAACAATGGTATGCAGTTAGTATAGATTGCTTTATTTTGTTATGATTTTGCATCTTGAAAAAGTAATAAAGGTCTCCTCTTTCCCACAAATGAGTTCTCAAATTTCTTGTTTCTATTATATACTTAATGCTTCAATAGCTTGGAATCATTCTTTTTCTGTGAGTTTACTATACATGCATTATATTTTCATTTCTTAGATTTAAACAACTGTGTTAAACTCAAGTCTCCTTGGTTTCTTATTACCATTAGTGCCATTAGGGACAAAGTGCTGAACTTTAGAAATAGATGTGACTTTTTCCATTGCAGATTTTCTAGCAAGAGTCCAACCCAAGCCAGGATTTGTGCATAATGGTAGCTTTCAAGAAGCTCTTTGTAAAACTGGATTACACAGCAGTAAAACAACAAAAATATATTTTGATATAATTGCTCAAGGATCATAGCTTTGCCTTCATTAGGAGTATTAACACAGACTTGGAAAGATGTACATAAACTGTGAAAGAAGGATGAATTATTGAGTATTTTTAAATACCTCTTTTAGTTTTAAATCTGCAGTATGAGAAAACCATTTTTGGACATCCACTATTTGTAGTTATTTGGGTCATACAGAGATTTTCTGTGTCCATTATTTTAGTAGATAAAATATTTCAAATCATCTTATGTGGCTATTTTCTAGTTAATTATGTGGACATCTGAAAAATGAAAAGCTGTTAGTTTTAACTCAGCAAGCAACCTGCTCTGGGGAAAGGTAGAGAATGTGCTCTGTGAGTTTCAGCTATATGGGGCTCCTCAAAAGGTACCTTCTACTCTATAGGCTTAGGGAGGAAAGAATATTTCAACTCCATTTACATTAATAAATCCATTCACTCAGTGCATTTACTGATCATTTACAGTGTACTGACTAATGGTCTAGATTGCAGCTTCTCAGGGTAAGATTCCTGGCCTCATTCTTTACCCTAGTTTTTTATAGCTTCTCATTCTTTTCTCGTATAACATTTGCCATGACTAATTCAAGACTTTCTAGGAAATGATTTTATTAAGTAAGCTGCATGAGGGCAGGCACATGGTCAGCCCTCACCAATCCCAGTGATTAAACTTTCATCAATATGAATGTATGCTATCATAGAATTTGGTATCCCCAAAATCTGGACTATAATTTATTTGCTCCATAAATATGTATTAGATGAATTAATAAATCATGTGAAAATAAATAAGTCATATTGCTTACTGTTTTGGTGTTTAAATGTAATGAAAGCAAAGCTTATTAACATGAGGATCTGTATCCTGTTGTGTGGTTCTGGATTTAACTGCCATAAACTGTCACCTTGAGCAAGGTCGTTTGACCACTGTAAGGTACAGCTTCTTTATGTATAAACCATCAACCTTAGATCCGCCCCTTAATAGAGATTTATATAATGGACATATGGCCCAAATGGACATGTAGTCATCCAGTATTGAATAAAAAAGTATAATGTCACCAATTCAACAAATGCATATTGAAAGGTATAACTAAGATGTTTAAGTGTCTCCCAACACACTTTCGATCTGCTTCCGTGGTAGTAAGTAGATCATTAGCTAAGTATGTTTTGCCTCAGAATAAAACAAATACATATTTTCTAGCCCCCCTTTCTAATAGGTGTGGCCATATGGCTTCCAAAAAATCAGAGGCTAAACCAGCAAAAGTGCCCCCTGGTAGTTTCTGGGAACTTCATTAAGCTGGACAGCCATGCACTGATCTCCTCTCCACCCCTGCCTTCCTTCTGCTGCCATAAACACAGAGGCTGCCATCTTGGACTATGAGATCATTTACACACAGGAGACAAGAAGCTAGCAGGTACCCAGAGCCCTGTAAAATGACCCCCAGTGACTGGTCACATGTTTACCCAAAGGGGAAGTAGCCTGCTTTCCTATTTTAAACCACGGCCTCTTTGGATTTTCCATCACTCAGCTAAACTGAGTCACCCCCCCCCCAGGAGTCTGCAGAGTAGCATGTTCAGTGGATCCCAGGCAAAGCGCACCTGTGCTATCCAGGTTTTAAAATTATGAATAAAATGAATTTATGGGTAGATGCATTTCTGTTTTATCATAATAAGTGAGAGGAACTCCCAGATGAGTGAACATAGCAGAAGAAATCATCCTTTTACCCAGCCTGCACATACTTCCCTAATGACCAAGCATGACAGGAGCTCTGTCTCCTGGGTCCTTTCTTTTGTTAGCCTCTGAGTCTGGAGCAGTGACTCCACACTTGCCTGTGACCTCGGCCAGCCCACTGGTCTTACTTGGTTGTTGGTTCCCTGTCCACTGTCAGCGTTCACTGATATTTTCTCTTTATATGTATGGCAAGGCATCTGTCCCTTTATTTATAGTTGATAATGTTCAGCTTTACACTGCTATTTGTTCTCTGTGAGTCCTTTCTCTTTAGACTACATACTACGTGTATAAGTGTCTTTTCAGTCCCTACAGGTCTCTATAGATCATACACCTCCAAAACATGCTGCCTGTCAAATACAGTCAGTTCTTTAGAGGAAGAAAGAGAGTGTAATAACAATCAGATTCTCCTGTTACAAGACGCTGTTGTGACCTCATGGAAGCGGGGGCCTGTGAAGATTGCCAGAGTGAAAATGTGTACATGTGTTTCAGTTTGGCAGGAAGAAGAAAGCACTGGGATTGCAAATAGAGAAGTGACCCAAAAGTGGAAAAAAATCTACAGCTTATTTTCTGAAATGCCACACAGAATTTAGTTTGCCCAATTTTGAATGTTCTAATAATATGGATTAAGTATTTTGTTAGTAGACATTTTATATCACTTTAAACTATGTAAATTAGAGTTTTGGATTCATAATTTCAAATGCAAATATATAAAGTTATAAATAGTTTGATTCACTTTTCATAAAACTAACTGCAAATCTGAAATTATAGATGCGATTTTCGGTGAATAAATCTAGTCACTGGTACCTATGAGGTAGCTTTTGATCATTAAAAATAATTTATTTTCCAAATTCAGGTCACATTCTGATAGAGTTACAAAAATGAAAGAATATATTCTCTCACTTAAAGATAATTTGTTTTTCAAAGTTTAGAAAATGCCAGATAAAAATCTATGTCGATTCTTAGGAGAAATCGGAAAAAAAAAACTTTTAAAAATACTACAATTTATGAGATTTCATCAAAAATATTCTAAAATATGAAATACATATTTTATTCTTCATAAGTTTGGTGTAATTCAATGGTTTGCTCTATAGAATTGTTTGGCACTGTTACTCTGAAAAGCTATAAAAATATCTTCATTACTAAGGTGTAGTGAGTTGGTGTCGTACAAAAGGGTGTTGTTTGGAAAAGTATTTTTATTTTTGTGTATTTTTCTCCTACATTCCAATAGAGCATAGATCCTCGAAATTTTTCATTATCTCTCTCTGATCCAGGGAACCAGGGTTATCCATTTTGTTTCTTTGTATTAACAAAAAGAACAAATAAGATAGTTATCGTATGTATCATAGCACTTCAGAAAAGTAAAAGATACTTCGTCCAGCATGGCATGATCTTTGTGAATTGAAGAACCATGTAGTTCATTTGCTATTCGTTTTATTTCTGTGTTTATAAATGAGAAACGCAGCGGTCCTCTTCCCTGGAAACAGATGATGATGGTGATGATAGCAAACGTCAGGGAGTGCTGTAGGAGGACAGGAGTCTAAGCCATACTGTTGCCTTGGTTACTCCGAACCCCAGGGAGGTAGATGGCGTTTCAGTTCCTCTGTGCAGATGGAGCCGTGCTGCCTACAGAAGACCAGGCGAGGTGCCCAAGGTCCTGCAAGCTGGTGTGGGGACTCAGCCAGGTTCCAAGCCAGGCTTTGCAGAGGATGATACCTGGCCTCGAACTACAATCCTCCTCTGCTGGAAGACACAGTATTTCCATTTTTTCTTCTTTTAATATGCTCTTATCATGACAGAAAGCTTGGGTCTCAGGATTATTTTATTGCTGACCAACACCAAGAAAAGTAGACCCTCACTGGCCACCCTAAAAATAGAACAAGATCCTCAATTTGGGGCTTTCCCTGCTGGTTTTGGTCTTCCCAGTGGCCTCATGCCACCACCAGTCACACTAACCACTAAGAAAGAGTGAGAGGTCTCAAATTCACTCAGCATGTCCAGCCCCAGATGTCGATTTGCCAAGGAAAACCAAGACTTCAAATTTCCAGGTGTATTTCTTAGTAAATATACTTAAAGTGCTTAAATGAAAAATGTGGTATGTTTTATTTTCATATTTTATTTAAAGGTAATCAGATATTTAAGTGTAGAACCTATATAGTCCATAAAAATACAATGCAGATATTAAATGAATCCCTCTCTAGAAGCAGGTAACCAGTTAGAAGGGTTAAATATTACCTCTTCCAGGAGAAAAGAGTATAGACTGGTTTTTTGAGACAGGTGGCATTTTAAGAGACATTGAAGTATTGCCATTGTGCTTTTGATTTTAGATACCCAATTAAAGTTATTTTCAACAGATTGGATAATCTTACTAACTGAGTTAATATATTCCCAGCAGATACCTTTAGGGTTACACCAACAATTTAATAATGAATAGAAGTCCAGCAATTGTTAGTCTGGTTTTCTTTTCTTTCTCTCTCTCTCTCTCCTTCCTTCCTTCCTTCCTTCCTTCCTTCCTTCCTTCCTTCCTTCCTTCCTTTTTTCTTGTTACTTATTGTGGTTCTGATGGATGAACCCAGGACCTGGCTACCTTCTCACTCCTTTTCATGTTGTATTTTGAAGCAGAGTTTCACTAAGTTATTAATTTGCTGAGGTCTGACTTGAACTTGAAGTCTTCCTGTCTCAGCCTCACAGAGCTAAAATCGTGGGTGTGTGCTACCACGCCTGGCCTAGTTTCTCTTTATACGTTTTTCTTCAGTTATATACTTAAATTCTCAAGAGAAACCATGACACATAAGTCTTTCATGCTATCCTTCCAGAACATATGCTGAGATAGCTTAAGCAACAGTGCAGTGTAGGTCTTAGTGTATTTATTTAATTTTATGTTTAAAATGCAAGTGAAAGAGTATAATTATTTAGATTAAATGAAATCAGACAATACAGGGAAAATAAAGGGCGAAAATGCTTCTTGAGAGCACCGATGCATGTTTATTCCAGAGCCGTCCCCTCTTCCCATTTAGCCCTCTTCCTCTCTTCTTTCCTTGATTCACTCACCTTACAGAAGAAAATGGTATCTTAGAAAGCTTGCCACCTTTTGAGTGGGAACATATGTTTGTTTTGCAGACTTCTATTATCTTCAGTGCATAAAAATGAAGAGCATCACCATTTCCTGTTTCCCAGAAGCACCTTTTAACATTTTATTATGTGAGATTTGTTTCCGTCTTGAAGCCTAATTGATCCCAAGTCACCATTTGAAACTTCAGGACACTTGGTGCCACTACCAATAATATTTTCATGCATGGAGTGGTATGGAGCATTCTCACGGCAAGCCTGGAAGCTCATCTGTTGACTGTTTTTGTTTGCATGCTACAAATCACGTACAGGGTGAGGAAAACGCAGAGGTTGCAGAGGGTGAGGCGTGACTGTCCCCCTGTAACCCTCCGCTTCCCAGGAAAGGGACGGGAGCGGCACCAAATGCAGTTTTAGCGAGGGCCAAGCAACTGAATATTTCCTTTTCATGTGCCCTTTCTGGAGCACTGATAGCTGCTCTCAGACAGTCAGTTTGATGTCCACTTGGGAAAGGGGCCCAGACGGAGGCCAACCTTCACCCGAGCCCTGCAGGGATGCTCGCACCCAGTGAACCTACCTGGTCCTCCTCTTTGAGGAGGTGCTGCTGGCCGTGACCCGCTGAATGGTGCGAGCTGATAAACAGTATGTCAGCACTGTCGCGCTATCGGTTTATTTATCTATTTATTTACGGAGGAGCAAATCACAATGATTTTTTCTTTATATTTGCCTTTTATGGCCCATCTGTTCCTCGGAGTGGGCCGTGTCCAGTGACTTGAGATCAAGCCCCTCCCACTCAGTCTTCCTGTGCCTTTGGGAGCACAGCCTCCCCCCCAGAGATTGCCAGCCCGGGGTATGCTTTGCTTTGGGGAAGTACCTCTGGTTTGTTTTTAAAAAGACCTTAGCCAGGTGCCTTTATTTGCATTGTTTTGAATGTATTTTGTTGAGGTTAGTATTTGTGCTCTGTTACGGACATTATTTGCTTCTCTTTATTGTCAAGATTTGACTATCTGTTCTTTAGAATATATAGGGAAAATAGAGCTCGTTGTGTATTTTTGCTTTTCTTAATTTGTTTTGTTGTTTGTTTTGTTTTGTTTCCTTTGCATGCATCTGTTCAGGTTGACAGAATTTTATAAACCACGATTCCTTTAATTTTTTTTTTTCATTAGTTGTAAGTCATAGCCCAGGAAGAAGATAAGAAAAACCCAAAATTCAGAGTAAGTGCGCTAAAACGGGTACCTCAGGCGAGAAGCACTCGTGTATCAAGGTTCTAATTACCCTGTGCACTGCTCCATCACACCTGATGCACAAGCTGTAACATTTTTGTGGTACTAGGAATGGAACCCAGAACCTTCCCGTTGAACTTCACCTTCTGGCCCATTACTTATTTTATTATTTTAATTTTAATTTTAGTTTTAGTTTTTGTTTTTGTTTTGTTTTGTTTTGTTTTTATTTTTATTTTGAGCCAGGCTCTGGCTAAGTTACTCAGTTGCCTAGCCTGACCTCAACTTCTTTTTCTCCTGCCTCAGCCTCCCAGATTTCTGGGACTGCAGACATCAACAGAGTTTGTGGGTTAAAGTCTAGGACAATAAATGATATCTTCTAACTCAGATTCCAGTTGCAAGTAATAGTCAGTCAGACTCTGAGGGTATAAACCAAGATTCCCACTGCACCCTCTTCAGGGTTGAAGAAGTCACTGGGGTTGCTCACAGAACCCAAGGAAACACTCAAGTTCACCAGTCTGTTGTTCTTGGAAGGGTCGCAGAGGGATAGACAGATGCAGACATGCCTGGGTGAGGGACCAGGAGGCAGCACGGATCCCTTTTGCTCTCTTTGCTCCTTCACCCTCCAGGAACCTCGTGTGTCTTTTTGAGTTTTCGTGGAGGCTTCAGCATGAAGCAGCAGATGCATCATTGGCAGCAGATGCATCAACTGAAGTTCAACTCTCCCTTCAGGCTTTGTCCCCTGCCTGGAGACTGGGAGCTGGGGATGAGAGTTCCAACCATATAACCGCTAGGCGGTTCCCCTGGCAACCAGCATCTTGAGACAGAATTGCTCCTATCACTCTGAGAAGCACAAAGGACTCATGAGCTCTGTGTCAGCCACTTTTACCACTGAGGAATGACAATGGGCTCAAGAGCTCTGTGTGAAGAAGCATGTTCAGAGACTCCACGTGAGACGAGAGTCTCCTGCTACCCTGTGCACAGGGCTTCAGATCTGTTTTAGGAACCTGGAGAAGAAAGTGTGTGTGTGTGTGGGGGGTGAGTGTGAATGTACACTCACATATATTCACATCCATATATACTTATTTGCACACACATACATAAGGATATGCACACAGTCTTCTATGTAACATGAAAGTATCACAAACAATAACAATTTATAATGTTATGCAAAGTAATTATCTCCAATTATGTATTTTTGCTAAAATCACATGATACATTATTTTTAATTCAATGTAAAGACAGCTGTGATGTTCAAGAAGAATACTCATTTTTAAAAATCAATTCTGGTTTACATTTGATCTTTTTATTCTTTGTGAAAATGTGTTCCTCGTCTGAGCATAGACTTGTGCATCTTAAACCCACTAACAGCTGACTGCCTCGTGCTGCATTATGGGCGAATCCATTGAGAAGAATATCCATCAGTCCTACCCTTTTGTGCAGATTCTTTTATTATTTCCTCTTTTACCCTGTATTATTTACATAGTTATACAGAGCCCTTACCTTAAAAAGAAACAATACATTTAAAAATCTCTATTCCCTATTCTGTAGTCCATTTTTTAAAATTGCCTGACTTTTTCACATAGTAAAATGTGTTCATATGCATAGCAATTGCCACGTGATATAATTGTATATGAGCACTGTGTAGCTATATGGTAGTCTAATGTGACATTCTGTCAGATCCAAATTTCTGAAACAGCAACTCACAAGGTCTTGTTTGTGTGTCTGCTCTAATAACTGTAAAATAAATGACCACTAAATATTTCATTATAACTTAATTTTCATAAAAGTTCTGATCAAGCATTCATGTTTCTTCCTACTTGGTCTTCAAATGAATGTGATTTCTAGCATTTGTTCAAAATGGAAATTGTTTTTTTCTTTTCTTGATTTTACTTCTCAGGCATTAAAACCTTAAAATAACTGAATCCTCTTTCAATAAAATTAATTAATAGAGTATTTCCTTTTGGCACCTTGTTTTGTTTCTATTTGTATTTTACATTTGTATTATTTTTGCAGAGATAACAACTTCCATTTAGACATGTTTGAACCCACTACCTAAGGATTTCTCAATTTCTGTTAACCAGTTTGAGGTAGAAAAAAGCAATAGGCAATTTTGAAAGTCAGTTACTTATTTCAGTTTTTGCCTTAAATAGCCACAAATAACTAAGTTTGTGTTAGTACCTAAGCAGCTTTGAAATGCTTATGTATGCTGTCTTATCACAGGAAGCAAGTCTGGGAGAATACTTTTGTAGCTCCTTGTACTTGTGGATGATGATCATACTTACATGGTTTGTCTAGAGAACAGAAGACTAAATGGGAAAATGAGTGATTCGTTGTCACACTTGGTCTGTTGTGTGGAGCACTGACCTCACAATCCACCCCTTGATCTCAAGGTACATTAGCAGCAGCCTGAGCAAGATATCTTCTCTTGTAGCTTTAAATCACGCTCCCTTCCCACCCTCTTCCCATCCTCTCTCCTTACGTGAGTTCAGCCTATGTAGGAGACTTGATGAGTAGGTTTCATTCCACCTTCTCTATGTTCAAGGCGGAAGCACCGTACTAGGCTGCACTAGGGTTAGAGCATCATCTCTACTATGCATACGTGTGAGTCAAATAAGAATTTTTGATTGCTTTGAGAATGTCTTTGATGCATCAGTAATGGTGGCGAATGCTACTGACAGCCAGTCCCAGTTGGGTCTTCCTACACTGTGTGGAGAAAGGAAGGTTTTGCCTAAGGCACTTCTGCTGGGTACTGGAATGTGATGCTTCTCTCTAGGAAGACCGAGTGTGAGATGGTGGGGATCTCAGCATCAGCACCACCGAGGGTCACCCTTTTTCATGGTATCATGGTCTTTTCAAAGAAGAACTGATGGAGAAACTATAGCTATTTACCCCTAAATATTAGTCAGAATTTTTCTTAAGAAAGAACAAAGTTGCTGGGTACAGGTGCACACCTGTAATCCAGCCCTCTGGAAGGTGAGGCAGGTAGATCACTTTGAGTCTGACACCAGCATGGGCTGCAAAGTGGGTTTAAGTCCAGCCTACACTGCATGACAAAACCCTGTCTCAAAAAGACAGAAAAAAATAAAGAAAGAACAAAGTTGTCAGCTACATCATGGAAAATAGCTGACAATATTGGTTGCTCTGATAAAATTAGAAATTTCAAGTGAAAAGTAGAATTTTAAAAAATTACAACACATGTGTGAGTTTGAGAGCTTTCAGGAAATAAAAACTTTCTGAATAAATTGGTGGTGATAATAATTAATGTGGTTTTTGACAATACTTAATAAAATGTGCCAGCAGTTTGAGAATACATATAGCTCAGGAAGCCAGTGCTTTTTCCTTGCAGATGTATGAGGTTTAAAAACATGCATGGGAAAAAGATCCATTCAAAGTACAAGATAAACCAGTGGGTTTTAATGCAATAAGAAAAGTTCATTGGTAAATGTTGTGTCACACAGCTAAGAGTTAAGAAATCAAATTTTGAGGGGTTTTTTTGTTGCTGTTGTTTAAAATTTAAGAAACTAACTTTTCAAGCTTTGCTGTTGTAGCTGAAAAGAACAACCACAATTAGCTGAAAATATTAAAACACACCTTCCCAGCAATCCTCTGGAAGACTAAGGCAGGAGGATCACAAGTTGGATCCCACCCTGGACATTGTGATGACTTAGAGAGACCCTCTGTCAAATAAAAAAAAAAAAAAAAGAGTAAAAATGGAGTTGGGCTGTGACTCAAGGTGAGGTGCTTTGGTTCAGTATCTGCCACCATGAAAAGACAAAAAGTTGCTTTTCTAGATTTATGACTGAAGCTATATGTTCTTCATATATTTCAACCAAAAGAAGCAATGGTGATATACTGAATGCAGGGGGAAACATGAAGTTTGTCTTAAGCCATATCTGAAAGAAATTCTCACAAATAAAAAATAATCTTTCAGTAAAGTTTTGCTTTTGACCAACATAGTTGTACATAAATGCAGTGTATGTAATCATACATAATTTATTATTATTTTAGAGATTCAATAAATATTTCCCAAATTTAAGTTCATTTTAATTTGTAAAACAATAACCATATATGAATGCACTTGCTATATATCCATACAGAGATAGAGAAAGACAGACAGACAGAGACAGAGAGTCAGACAGACAGAAAGACAGATATGTATGAATTTTCTCTTTGGGGCTTTTAACAATTTTTAGCAAAATGAGTTCTGAGAACAAAAAGTTTGAGAAAAGTTTTCCAAATAATAAGCCCGTATCAACATTTGACAGTATCAAAATCATCTCTCAGGCTGTCGTCTTTCTATGAACCTCACATGTAAAGTTCTACATAGAATAAAAACCTTAATTATCTGAGTTTTGGCAAAAATATTCACTATACTGTATGTTCCTGAAGTGTTTATCTTCCTATCAATACAGGACATGCTACAGTCTTTTAGTTCTGTCTCTCTCTCTCTGTCTCTCTCTCTGGCTCTCTCTGGCTCACTCTCTGTCTGTGTCTGTCTCTGCCTCTGTCTCTCTTTCTGTCTCTCTCTATCTGTCTCTCAATCTCTCTCTTTTTCTCTCTCTCCTCAGTCTTTCCTTCTCCTCTTAGCTTTCTGTTCTTTCTCGTTCCATCTTCACATCCTTTCCTCACTAGTTCCCTCCTTCGTTATTTTTGTTCGACAACTAAATAGCATCCCTGTTTCTGGCCTTTTCCATACTGAAATTATTTACCCTCCCTTTAGCATTTCCCTTGTTGAAATGGTGCTGCAGTACCAGCTTGGAGCCTGTGTCGCTCTAGCACTGCGTGATGATTCTTGTAAGCTGCACTCTGAGAACAGCATGGTGAATCGCTGAGTTAAAGAGAATGTGCACTTTTCATGTTGTTTCTTGTACCCAATCTGTCCTTTGTGGAGACTGTGTCACTTACACTCTCACCAGAAGTGTAGATGTGCACCTACCTATTTCTCTACGTTCTAATACTATGTAATGGGAAATAATCTTTTTGTGATGCTGGAGGTTGAATCCAGGGCCTTCTCCTCAGGTAAGGGGCTACACTGCACTGCATCACCAACCCTTTAGAACCGAACTTGTTCGTTTTTGCTCCTGATAGGTGAATAATGATAAATGGGTATGCTTAATTTTATTATTAGTATGAATGACATTCAGGATGTTTTAATATATATTTTATCTTATACCAACCTACAAAACCCATTGCCCATTTTTATTGGATATTTATGTTTGACTCATCAATTGTAAGATCCTGTTAATTTTTTTTTATTTAAAGAGAAAAAAATCAGGAAAAAGGTAGAAACATTATAGAATTTCAAGAAAAGATAAACAGTAAGAAATCACTAGTTGATAAATTACATATTGTTCTTTTAGAAATAGTTATTCAAGTTACAAAATTAAAGCACACAAAGGACACTAAAGCAGTGAGAGTGCAAACAGATCTGTTCAACAATCCAACAAGAGCCTAGAAATATGGTCATCAATCCCACACATCTAAACATACATGCAGCTATATCTTTTATAGTGCTTCCTATTTCCTCTTTTTTTTACAATAGCAATTATACATTTTTAAAATTTTATTTAAAGAGAAGAAAAAAAAAGCAAAACAGGATTGGAAGCCCCATTCAATCCAGCTATTCCCCTCCCAGGTATTTTCCCCAAAGAACTGAAAAGTTCATATCACAGTGATATATGTGCACCCATGTTCATAGCTGCACAATTTGTGATAGCTAAATCCTGGAAACAACCAAGATTCCCATCAACTGCAGAGTGGATGAAAAAGATGTGGCATTTTTATACAATGGAATATTACTCAGCCTTAAAAAGGATGATCTTGAGGCCTTCATAGGCTAATGGAGACAACTTGAGACTATCCTCATTAGTGAAATAAGTAAGAATCATATTTATAAATATCATATTGTGTCTCTAGTGTAAAAAGTAAATAAGAACTACAAGAGTAATAAAACCAAAATGTGTAATTGCTATTGTAAAAAAGAGAGGAAAAGAAAGTGCTCTAAGATCCTGTTAAGTTTTTGATGGATCAATATTTTTGTTATGATATACTTCATAAAAGATTATTTCCCCATTTATATTTTGACTTTAGTTTGCTGTTTATAGTGAAAAAATTTTTGTTCAGTTTCATATCACCTTAAAAACTTGTGTTGTAAAATAAAAAGCCATTTTCATCTTAGCTATTATTTTTAATTCTGTGTAGTCCTGTAATGACTGCAGGCTCTTTTATAAAATCATTTAAATGTTCAATTTATTGGGAATGTTATCGGATAAGGAGACAGATATTGATCTAAATTTTACTTAAGATTTTTACTGAATTATCTTAACTCAGTGTTATTTGTCTTCTACCCCAACTTAAATATCATTTATTTAATATATGAAATTATTTACACATCTCAATCTGTTTGGTGGTATTCTATCCTGTTCTATTTATCTGTCACTACATGCTCCATTTTCATACAGTGTTCACTATTTATATTATTTCATAATTAGTAATTGCTGGTGCACATTAGTATTAAGTCTATCATATATTTAGCAATGCTGCAGAAAGTTTTTTTAATTAGTTTTCAACATTTTGTGCTTCTCTTTAATTTTCAGTGTAGATTGTTATATCATTTGCCAGCCTGGGTGATTTCTATACTCCATCGTCTTGCCGTCTGGAAAGTGTCATATAATTCTGTCTAGTTGCTCCTTGGTTTATTCTGAAACTGTGTCTTTTTGTTACTGTGGAATTAAAACCACCCCATTGTGAACTTATCCATACAGTTGCATATTTCATGCCAGGATCTCTACTTGTTTCTTACTATGTACTTGTTCCTATTTTATTTTTTAAATCTATGTATTTTTTACAATTTTTCATTAATGTCTTAACATCTTAGTTTGCTTAAATTGTTTTTGTTCATTTGCTTATTTGATAAGTATTCTCAGTTTTCTTTCCTTTTCTTTTCTTTCCTCTTCTTTCTTTCTTTCTTTCTTTCTTTCTTTCTTTCTTTCTTTCTTTCTTTCTTTCTTTCTTCCTCTCTCTCTCTCTCTTTCTTTTGACAGCCGTGTTCCAATTTCTCAGGGAATTTGCTGTGGCAGTCTTTCCTAGCGCCACCCCTAGAGCAGTGGTTGAAATCCAAGCCCTAGCTTAAGCCACTCTGGGGGTTCAGGTGGGGTTCAGGGCAGGCACCTCTTGCAGAAAATCACATCTCAGCTAATCCTCAGTTCAGCGAGACACTGCTCTTACCAGCACCTCCTTCATAGTTTTAACCCTCAAATCCTTCAACTAGGGCGGTGACGCACATAGGGTGGAACGGGGAGCTTGCTGGCAACTAGAGCTTCCCGTGCCACCCTGGGTCCTCACTCTACAACTGCTTCTCATGCTTGCTGGGTGGCATGGAGCCTGGACAAGGAAAGCGAGGGTGAGGGATGCCATTTCTAGAAGGTTCCTCCCACGCCTGGGTCCCATCATCAACCCCTAGATATCCCTGCGACACCCTCCAGAGTCAGGAGCATGTGCTGGCATCTGAAAACTCCCATCACACTGAGGGATCCTGCAGTTATTCTTCTTATCGGTGTGCTTGCACACGCGTGTGTGTACATGTTAGAGTTTAATAAGTCTCAGCGCCTTGGCAGTTTCTTGCAATTGAGCAACTCCGTGTTAGATTCAGGCGACAGGGCTACTGGCCCAAGCTGCTTCCCACCTTCTCAAGAACCCGTTAATTTTCTCTTCCCTTCAGCATTTTGAAGCTAATGGTTAGATTTATACATGCACACTTAATTGCTGAAGCTCTAAATGCCTTATTAGCATATAGCTCTGGAAGTTGTTTACAAAGTTGTCTTCCTATGGTTATTATGATAATCACCCAATATAAATACACCTCTTCAAATCCAAACTCCTTAATATTAAGTGGCTAAGTGCTCACACACACAAGAATCCTCCTTATTACTTAAAAACAAACACAGAAAAACTTGAAAATCAAACATTTTAAGGGTTTTCTAGGAGATGGACATCGTTAAAATTTTTATGTATCACACAATTTTCACCTATGATCATTCTGTTAAATCCTCTTTCACAACAGAGGAAATTGGCCTTCAAAAAGCTTAGATAAATTGGCCAAGATGCATAGGTAGGAGAGGAAATGAGAGAACCAAGCCTAGAACTCCACCGTCTTTTCTACTTTCTGCGAACTTCCACCTAGGTTGAGGAAAAGTTACATCTACATGATTCTTCTTCCTATGTGCCTTGAGGAACATAATTTGCTCAAATTTTCCAGAATATGCCTTTGATCTTAGAAATCATAATGTACCTACCACCCAGTGGGACAATTTCTTTATAATACAAAACCTAAATGGAAACATGTTTTTTCGTGTCCAGCCATCCAATGAGCTCCTGGATTAATTTAGGAATTGCCAATGTAACTGCCTTTAGAGCTTAACATGGTGGCTCTTGTGATGGTACTGGGCATCAAACTCACAGCCTCACACTTGCCAGGTAGGAGGTTACACTGTTGAGCTAAATCCCCAGCCCTCAGCTCTTGTTTTTATAAGCGATCAAAAATATTGTTGGAATTGAGTGGTTGGGGATTATTTGCATTGGTTTGCTGAGGACTCGTTTCCACAACTGTGTTGTAGCTTTCCTCAAAGGCAGAAGCTCATTTTACACAGTGACTTAGATTCGTGGTGTTAAATTTGAGTATAATCTCAAAGGTGAACTGTTAGGCGTTTCATATTGAATCTCTTATTATGTAATCTTACTTATGATACACACACCAGAAATCAAAACTCTGGACCTTAGTAATTACTAAAACTTAGTGATCTGTATTCTGTAAAGCATTTTTCCTTTTCCTTTTCCTTTATGTTTTATGAAAGCAGTGGTATTTAATAAAAAGTCTATAATAAAAGCAGAGGCAACTCAAGTCAGATAACGCTTACTACCTAGAGTTGGGTACATTGAGAACTTCTAAATATGACAGCAAATAGGAATCTCTTAAGACATAATTTCTAATGAGTCAGAGGAAAACAGAAACTCAGATTTTGTTTCCTGTCATAGGTGCATACTTTAAGATTTAGAAAATCAGTGTATAGCACTCATCAGGCAAAATTTAGCAAAGATAATTTGGCTGCCTCCAAGAGGTATAAACAAGATAATTGAAATGAGATAAAAGATAATTGAGAAAGGAATCTGCTAAAATGTGGAATTTGGCTTTCAAAATAGAAGAAAATATGATAAAAGCTATCCCCTGTTGCACACAGGCTGCTGGAAAGATGTTCTTCTATGTTGCTGTGCTAATTTACCTGGCATATGGAATAAAGTACCTTTAAGGAGTACCCTGTACCACATTGAGGACTCTGAAATGAATCATTAGAGAACTAAATAAGATAAACACAAACAAATACTAAATAAGGAGGATTCGCATACATGGCATGTATTCTCTTTTTAAGCTTCCCAAAGAGGAGACTTAAAAATGTGTTCATATCACTAAGTGTTCTGGCGACTGAACATGAAATAAAATAAGATCAACACTGAGCATTTTAGTCAGTGCACCTGGCATTGTTGGATAATAAGCTGATCATCAACCTAGATTTGTTTTGTTTTGTTTTGTTTTTCTCGTTTTCCAGGGATGCAACTTATGACCTTGCACTTGCGAGGGGAGCACTTATGCTGCTGAGCTACATCCCCAGCCCAAACCTAGGGTTTCAAAACAAAAATATTCTTAAGGTCTGTGCTGGAACAGTAGGAATGGAGGAGGGTGTGGCACTTTGCAGCTGGAGGCTGGAGCCACCCTGTCTCCATCTCCGCAACTCAGTTCATCCAATTCCAGGCCATCTCCACACACACGGAGAACTGGAAGTCACGCAGGAGAAGCAACAGGGGAGGGAACCCCAGAAGCTCAGAGAGGAAAAATGAGGATTTGAGGCTCAGGACTTGATTACGGAATGGCTGGTTTCACTGGGCATATCCTCCACAGTTTCACATGTAGACTCTCAAAGTCACGATGGAATGGAAAACTCTAGTCACTTACCGGAAGTCAGCGGGTGTCTGGGTTTTTCCCTGGAAATAGTCTCTGAATGATTTAGTAGGACACATGAGACATTTAAGTCTTTCTGTTGCATGTTGTAAAGAAGGATGCATTACTGCAACCTACCAAGGACACCGAAAAGTACCTGTCTACTGTTTACATGCAGACATCATCAAGGCCTTTTTAAGTCAATGGAACAAATGTCACTCTTTGTTCTGCGAAAATAAGAAAGCGTTTTTGCCTGGTAGCATTTATCTTAATCATTGTACATACCAAAAAGAGATACCTATTTACATATGAGAAAATATTTTAAATTTTATCAGATGTCTACGACTCCCTTAGCAAGCTGACAAAAATTGATTTGAAACAGAGGAAGTTCCCATTAGAAAGTGTCTGTGGGACAGAACACAGAGAGAGGCAGCTACTGGGTGAGAAGGGAAGAGTCCAGCTTGAACATGGCCACAAACCACAGAAGAAATTACAGGAAAACAACCTGGGGCCAAAGGCACTATCTTTATTTTTATCGTCTTTATTGCTTTTACCAACTTTTATTCTAGTGTGCAAAGAACTTAGCAAGATTTTCATGTTTTGTTTTAAAAGGAAATTTCTTGAACCTTAAATTGAGATCCATTAACAATCACACTGACATTAAAATTTTATAGAAACGGAACTGACATTTTCTATTGAGAACGTGCCCATCAGCTGGTTCACGAAGGTTTTTTAGGATACCAAGACATAGCTGTTAACAACCAAGTAGCACCTATACTTCTACCCTGGAGGGCAGAGTGCACTTTTCAAAACTTGTTTACAAACATCACTTTTATTTTTGAAAAGTATTCCATTATAGAGATTTTGAAGTTAATGGGTGCCTGTTTGAGGCATTATCTGAAAAGAGAACCCAGAGTCAGGATTGGCCTTTCATGTTACCTAAACTCTATAGTAAAAAAACATATTCCATTACCCGATGGAAACGGCCAGTACCCGTGCCCTGGAAGCCTACAGTTCACTATGTTTTGTCTCTTCAGATAAATCTACAAAGGAAAATGAGAGTTACTGGGGTGATTACCCAAGGAGCCAAGAGGATTGGAAGCCCTGAGTACGTAAAGTCCTACAAAATCGCCTACAGTAACGATGGGAAGACGTGGGCCGTGTACAAAACAAAGGGAACCAGTGAGGACAAGGTGAGACTGGAAACACCCCAGGACAGAGGATCCTCTCCCCTCACCCGCCCATGACGGCTGAGCCTGCGCAAAAAGCCTGGTGTGGAAAATGCACTTCTGCTGCTTCACTGTTGTGTTAAAATTGGGCTACTGGAATGAAGGGAGAAGGAGTGTCTCTAGCATCCATTTTAAGACTTTATAGAATGTTAATTGATGTCCCTACAAGTACTGTGTTATAAAATAGCAGAATCTCAGTGTATGACACAGTCAGGCTTCACATTAACAACCGTTAGCTTCCAATGTTGTCTTCACTGCTTACATGTACATCAGTCCTCTCCTTCATCAAATAACTACTGATTGAGAGCATTTTTCTGAAAACTAGATAAACACCATGTGATAGAAATGTATATATATTTCTATGCTGCGTATTGGAAAAGTATTGTCATTTATTAGAAAGTAGAGTTTAGAGGAAATGCATATAATATGGAATATCTTTTTTTTTCTTATGATATTCAGAATTTTAAAATTAATTCTTCCTAAAAATGCTAATTTTAAAAATATGATGACTGCAGATCACCCCACACCAAACTGAACAAGAAATTTAATGAAAGATTTTCAAAACTAACCCCTTAAGTAAATTCAAGTAAGATTTTATATTTACTAATATATAAAAGGTATAAAAGAATAAGATTTAAAGGATTACATTTGACACATTTTAGTACTTTTTTTTAGAAGGAAACATAATTTTTCACTGGATAATAAATATAAGGATTGTAAGTCTCTTATCCAGATATCTGGGTTTGATTGTGAATCCTGACCAGTCAGACCCTCAGACATCATACATCTAATCATAGCCTTAGGAACACAGAGTGACCCGGAAGCACTAGTGAAAAATTTTCCCTACCAAAATAAAAGTTGAAGTACTGACTTACAAAATAGAGAAATTGAAGTATAGTAAGTTGAAGGATTTAAGATTTCCTTCTCCAAATAACAGAAAAGTATTCCCCTGACTCTGAAGAATTCCCCCACAAAGCTGCTAAGGTCATCAGAGGGAAGTGTGGATTAGGCCCTAGAGCGCTTTATAGTTTTAATTAGGGTTTCACCTGTGGGCTTTATGTCCATTGGTGGTGGCGAGGGTCTTCCTTAAGTACTCCGGGCCCCCAAATTATTGAATATAATCTTTGAAGCATTGTGGGAAAAGGCATAGGGTCCATGAACGAACAAAGTAAAGGAGCTGTGCTAACCCATAGTGCAGAGATCTGGATTATGTCTTGACACAGGTGTTCCATGGGAACGTGGACAACAACACCCCCTACGCCAACTCCTTCACGCCGCCCATCAAAGCTCAGTACGTGAGACTCTACCCCCAGGTGTGTCGGAGGCACTGCACCCTGCGGATGGAGCTGCTGGGCTGTGAGCTGTCAGGTGAGCCTCATACCATCCATAACTGCGAGGTCTTTAAAGAAAACCAGGAGTGCGCTGGTGTGGGGTTTGCTACAAACCTGCATTTTCAACACCCACAAAAATTCATTTCTGTCCCAAAATGTCTAGGGTATGGTTCAGTGAGAAATAGTGCATCCTTACTTACATATAGAGTAAACAAGTAGTAAAACATGCTTCAGAATAGAATTAACTTAGGTTATTATTTTTGAACTAGAGAAATATATAATTTATCAGCTAGTGATTTCTTACTACTATTTTTTTGACTGGTCATTTCTTACTGTTATTATTTTTTGAAATTCTGTATTATTTCTACCCTTTTTTCTGTTTTGCTATTTTTCTCTAAATAATTTTTTTTAAAAAAGAATTAATTTAGAAAGACTCATGTATTGTACTGGTGGTCAAAGCCCGTGCAAGGAACTCCCATGAGAAGCCTGTCAAAGTTAGACATGTCTCCTTGTTTGGAGAAGTACCTGTGATTTATGTTTTGATAAAATCTCAGTAAAACCTGGAATCAGCCTGACCTCCTACCTTTCAGCTCTCTGATCCAGAAAGCAGGCTGTGTCTTTGTCCATCTAACCTGAGGACTGGGTGCTTTTTATTTTTAGACTTTTGTGAAACTTGCAAATTCATCTTGCCTCCCTAAGGAGCAATATTTCAATACTAAGATTGCTACTATAACTCATTCTTGGGTCATTCTTAGCTAGAAACCTGCTTGTTGTACAAATAGCAGTTACCCAGCTCAAGGATAATCTATCAGAGGACTCCAAGTCAAATAATTCCTGCCCTCCAGGAGCATCAATACCAAGTACAAACATGAAGACTCAATGTGCACATCTCACAGTGGTCCCATTTTACTCTGAAATAAATAGACAATTTTCTCTAGCTGTTTCACGCTGACTCACATTTTTGGTAGCTCTTTTATTTCTGGCATCAAATTTTACCTATCTTTGTCACAAAAACCTGAGGTTATTTTATTCAAAAACTATGGGGAAAATAGAAATGTGTATACTATTCTTTTTTAGAGTAACCTTTAAATGTGGAAAACACCTTCATTAAACTTAAAGCAATAGCTCATAAACAGGTGAGATCCTTGCAAAGAGGCATCTGGGAGATGTGGATTCACAGGTTAAACTCTATTATATATCTGATTTCCTCCTTTGATTGACTTGTGATACCTAGAAAAAGGGTATTTAAGTAAACAAAAAGCAGTAATAAAATAACTAATCTTAGAGAACCTATCTAAATGTACAACAGTGGTTGAGTCAGATGAGTGAGTCTATTTTTAAGACTCATATTTTCATTCTATTTTGGTGTGTTTTAGGAAGCAAACACACACAGTGTTAGCACCGTTCATTACCCAAATAGAGATCTCTTCCCTCTTTTGATCCTTGGAACCAGTTTATTGATTGTGGGCGAATGTGAGAAGAATGATTGGCGTACAGAAATTTGCTTTGCATGTCACTATACCATCACAGGCCACTGTCATCCTGAAGTCATTGATCATAAAGCAATCAAAAGAAGCCATGGCATGATGAGATCCGCTGTCAGCCCTCTGGTTTTAGCTGCTCACCACGGCCATCACTAGTTTTTCAGCCTTTTGATTCATGAACATCAGTCTCCCAGACACGGCACAGCTACACCCCTAAGGTGTAAATATATTTTCCTTTCGAGTCCCACAAGACGTTACACCTGACAATTTACAGATTTTATCTTCTCAAGAACAAGCAGTGCTCTATCTCCCAACCCTGCAAATTGATTTTCAACTTACATGCAGAGAATATTTCTCAATGGTTGTTTTTCAAAGCTAAGAGCGTTGCACGATAGAAATAATCAGTTTGTTCAGTTGCTGTCCACATTGGTGAAAGACTTAATTAATTTAAATGCATGAAATAAAGAAGGAAAATTCGAGATATGAGGCCATGGGGAAGAGTTCACTGTAGCAAAGGAAATAGTGAACATGTTCCAAACTATTTCCTAAAGTTGAATACAACATTATACTGTTCAAGATTCTTTACTGTTTTCAAGGAACTGGCGTAAGATTTTTAAGCCTGACTAGATCAGCAATTAATTTCTTCCCAAACACTTAGAACATTTTTAAGTCATCTGAAAGAGATGCACCTTACAATATTTTGAAGGAAGCGGAACATAACAGTAATTAGAAGAATAAAACCCATTCTTTGAACAAGTAATTACTAACCTTTCTTCCTAGCTAAGCACTGCACAATAGAATGAATATGGAGTGATAAAGCAGGAGTGGTCCAGAATGTTGTTCTACCTAACACTGGATTAAATTACAGAAGGAAAGAAATAACTGCCTTTTTTTTTTACATCTCTTCTACAAATGAAGTAAAGTTATGGAAAGACTTGGGGACAGTGAGGAGAGGGTAGGAGAAGGACTGGGGTGCCAGAGGGGACATCCCTAATACAGACAAAGCCCGTTCCCTTGGAACTGCCCATGGGTACACCGCATGCCATGGCGCCAGTTGAACAGCCAACAATCCTCAAGATACACATAGCTGCTTTCTCCCTCCAACTTCACAGTTAGCCTTGAGAGCTGAGTTGGCCAGTGTGTCTTCTCAAGAAAACATGTGAGAAGATGACAGCCTTCCCTGACATCTTCTGTCACATTCTCAAAGATAAAACATCCCATGGAGAGGGGACAGGTAAATGGGGACCAGCCTCAAGAAGCAAGGAATGATGGGCCAGAACAGCAAGAATTCACTGTAGTTAGGAGTCGTAAGTGAAGAGTCTCAAACCACTCCTCTGACAACCTTGGCTTCAGTAGGCCCCGTTTAGCATGTGTCCCCCATCAGCAGTTGTCTGTGGGTGCTCACTGATACGCTGATATTTGGCGACTTAATCCTGCTTCCTTTTGGAGTCAGTTTTATGATACAATAAAACTATCTAAAACTTCCTGAATGCCAACTGTGCCAGTAATCTTTAAAAATATTTTATTAAGGAATTTTTAACAGAGAATAACTTCCCTTTTATTTGTGCCTTCCATAATATTTTCAGCAATAGTTTGCAGGCTTTTTTTATTAGCACATGATATTTGTGGTGCATAATGATTATATTCAGTATCAGAAGTGGATACATGTACATGACACATCTTTATTTCTTTATCCCTTGCTTCCTCTACTTTCCTCCATCGTTCCATCTCTTAGTCCATTTCACTTTTGCAAAGGAAGTAACTTCATAGGACATTTCTCAGCAATAGTTTGTATTATTACCATTTTACAGATGAGAAAACTCAGGCAAAAATCAATAGGCATAAGACCACACAGCCAGTTAGAGGAGACCCAATAGACCGTGAGAAGTATGGAATTGTAGAAATCCACCTTTAATCTCTACTGTTTTCATGATCAAACTTAACTTCTTACCTTGTGAGTTTCTTGAGCAAAATGCAATAATTTTCATATAAAGAAGACTGAGTCCTTAGATAACTGTATAATAAATTGCTATTCTTATTATAAACTTTATAAACGGAACTGAGGAATACACACACACACACACACACACACACACACAAACACAGGTTTTCAATGACAGATGAACCCAAATCCTGCACTGCATCATACTTGAAAACATATGTGGTAGATTTGAGCATCTTTTGAGGATATTTAAAAAACAAGTATGATTAAAAAAGTATGAGTATGATTAAAATAAAAGAATATATTAAAAGATTTGTCTAGTGATGATTTTCGCCAGAATTTATTTTTCCTTTTTATCCATTTGTTTACATTTTGTATATGCACCAAACCAGCCACATGCTATGTGCTGAGTGAATTTTATTTTCCTGCTTTCCCCAAGTATCCATGTTGGTACAGTCAGAATTGGTGATAAAGATTAGCATACATTTCTTAGACAACAACTGCTGTCCAGTTTAGAATATAAGAGGAGCAATTTCGGAAGATGGCTTTGTACAGATGGAATTTTCATTTGCAGTATTATGAAAACAAATTTAAAAAAAGCAAATAGACTTTATGAGAAAATGTCCCTTTTTAACAGACACAATGAAACTGTTGAAAACCAAGAAGCACTTACGAGGCTTCTGATAATGAGACAGGAGAGACATTTTCAGTATGGCTTTCATTTTGCAAAGTCATCTATCAAAGAAAGCAGTTTAAATTGTCTGTATTGTTTTCAATTTTTCTAAAATAGATTCAGACAAAGTGGCCTGCATTGGCTACCTTCTTTTTCTATTTTGCTCCAGATTTCTTTCTGGTTGCAGCCCTTTCTCTGGAATTTAAATGTTCTCTCTTTGAGGGTGTAGAGAGCATGAGGTTTCATTTTCTCTGACTTAGCCTAAATGAACATAGAAAGCTTCCAGGGTGACAAATTATTTTTCTCATGGAACTTTTTCATTTCCTTTCAGGCTGCTCAGAGCCTTTGGGAATGAAATCAGGGCACATTCAAGACTATCAGATCACCGCCTCCAGCATCTTCAGGACGCTCAACATGGACATGTTCACCTGGGAACCACGGAAGGCCCGGCTGGACAAGCAAGGCAAGGTGAATGCCTGGACCTCTGGCCACAATGACCAGTCACAATGGCTGCAGGTACAGATTTCCGCCCACATCCCCACCACCCCCGCCTCTTCCTTGCAGAACTTCCTGTTGCTCCCATGAATATCTGAGGCATTACATGCACAGTGCTTTAAATGTGCCTTTCTCTTTGGCATACCTGAATGGCTAAAGCAAAATTCCTATGAAGTCCTCTACCTGGGCTATTTTCATGCTGGTGTTAATTTAGAGATGCACCCATCAGGTTGACATAGAGGATTGTGCGACCTCACACAACGCATAGATTAAGTCATTGACTGTGAGAGCATTTGCATCTTAACTTTCATCTGTTCTAATGTTTTGTGTTCATATTGGCTTTGAAAGTGTGAGAACAGGATTCCAAAAGATGGTGAGATCCTGCCACTGACCTGCATAGCATTTTGACTCCTGACTTATTAGTACTTTACCTGTGGTTGCTAAGCAATAGGGCAATTTGACTACACTCTCACAGAAGAGTTGCTTACAGAAGGAGAGCATAGATTCTGCAGCACCTATTTATAATTTTTAAATGAAGTAAGGTTCAAGGAAATGCTTTTAAAACCTGCCTTCCTGAAATGTATTTATGTGTAGAGTACTTTTAAGTGTGCGTGCATTTCTTCACATTTTCCATGGCAAATACAAAAAGCTCAATTCCATGAGGTCGCTTTGATAGCCACAAGTCTCACCCTCATTGGTTTTCTGGGGTAATTTATAGAATGGCTGCAAGTCATGAACACAATTAAAAGAGCTACTCCTGATCAAGCCAGATCTGCCAGATCTGAAATAATTCTTCCTTGGTCATAGGTCATCACATTTCAGTCTTTTCACTTACCCTTCTCCTTCCTCTCTGCCTAGAAATAGTCACTTTTTCTTTCTTCCCTCTTTGTGTCTGCCTGGACCTTTACTCTTCTCAGGCTCTGTTGTCCTCTTTTGTCAGCTACTATTCTTTGTAGCTAATTGCACTTCTGTCTCCATCGCGGTGCGCAGAGGTAGCAAGTGGGTTTGCTGTACATCGTGCCGGCACCCAAATTCTCGGCCCGGTCTTGTGTGTACCAGTGCCTACTATGTGAAGTCACTGGTCTAACACATGAGCCCGTTTATTTGTGAGGGATCCATACAGGCTCACAGGACACACAGTGTATCAATGACATGAGCCACCAACAGCACTGCGCATGCGCCTGCCACATTACCTTTCAAAAAGCTCTTTTAGTTGGCTAAGGTGACATGGCATTTGTTTTCCTCTGGGCTTCTGCTTCCCAGTGCTCTTTCTGGGCCTTTCTTCCTCTTCCTGTTTGGCTCCTGCCCATGTCTCTCACCAGCTACACAAGCTCAAAGACTGACTTAGCCAGTACTGGTAATTTCAACTTCTGCAAGATCCAAAAACCCTGAAATAGTGTCCCTTTCCACCATCGCTGCCATTACCGAGCCAGCATCCTCTTTCACGTGGTCTTCTCCAAAAAGTCTTTCCAGTTTCCGGCCTTACTATTATGCACAAAAATCTTTTCCATTTGTGTGTGTCTGTGTGTGTTTCTGTGTGTATGGGTGTTGTCTGTGTGTGTGTGTCTGTGTTGTGTGTGTGCCTGTGTGTGTGTCTGTGTCTGTGTGTGTGTGTTTATGTGTGTGTGTCTGTGTCTGTGTGTGTCTGTGTGTGTGCATGCATGCACGCACACACATGCTTCTTGTTTTAAATCTTTTAATTCCATTCTGTCGATTTCGGAATAAAATGTAGATTCCTTACCATGGTCGGAAACTCTTTGCATGATCTGGTCCCATTCCCACCCTCTGTGAAGTCTCCTTTAGCTTCTCACACTGAGCACTGCCGCTTCTTGTTCGGTTATGACTGTCCCCCTCTTACAGGAAAAGATCAGAGCAGCACACCCTGTAGCTGTGTTCCCGAAGTCCCTTTCTCCAGGAGGCCTGGCTGCCGGTGCCTCCTGCCTGTATCTGATTTGAACCCCTTCCTTTATACAGTGGCCTCACATTTATCCTTTGGGGCACACTCAAGACCCCAGTGCATGCCCCAAACCAAGGGTCATACCAAACCCTGACTATCCAGCCATACCTGAGTTCACGAACCCTTCAGTTTGCAAATAATTCAGTCCTCAAACTAAAGCATTTGACAAAATTTTGCTTGCATTCACAAACTTCGCATCAGATGACAAACACAGCTGTGACCATCATCCCCACACAAATGCTAACGTAGCTGTCTCCCCCAGAACCCTGAAACGAAGTAAGCTCATGAACGGAGACAAGCACTGTACTTCCTTTTCTCCAACACAGCCTGTGGCACTGCCACTGAGAACCAGGGTTGATTTGTCCATCCGTATTGCATGGTCCTATGCCTCCTTCACAGCGTTCTTCAGCTTTGGGACCTTTGTGAAGTAAGACAAGGGTTACTTGGACACAAGCTCTTTGATACCTTGATAGTCAATCTGCTAACTGAGATGGCTGCTAAGCGACTAATGGCACATGGATATATGGGACAAAGATGATTAGGACAGGCCAGAGCACAATTTTATCAACATCTTAGAACAGAATATCAGCTAAAAGGCACATGTTGTTGCTTTCTGAATTTTCCATTTTCTAATTTTGAACTGAGTCTGACTGCAGGTGACTGAAAAGGCGTAAAGTGAAAGTCTGGGCAGGGAGGCTGCCGACCCATTGTGTTTCCTGAAATTCTCACTGCAGCCTTAGCATACAGCATCAGAAAGGGTTTCCACGCTAACCTGTGGCTTCGGGAAGTCTGGAGCAACACCTGCCATGCGCGGTTTTCTCAGCTCGTCCAGTACTGAAGCCAGTGCTCAGGACGAGCCCTGACACATGGCAGGCACGTCATAAAGATTTTCTGAATGAATGAACGCACAGGCGTTTCAGGTAACAATTCAAGCTGTGGATTTGGGCCTACGTAGCAAGTGAGTTTGGTCTTCAGTGTAAGAGTTCAACTGATACATATTCTGAAAAAAATAAAATTGTATATTCCATAGCTAAGTATGGAACCCAGGGCCTCAAGTATGCTGGGTAACTGCTCTACTGCGGAGCAACGCTCCAGCCCCGTGTCATCACCTTTCCTTAAACAATATTTTTGTACAGTGTCCAAAATGCTATGTGAATGAGCAAGCCTTTTGCTATACAATTAAACATTAATAACAGATAGCATTCTATGTTCCTATTTGGAGGAAACCATGGAAAGTTTCCTTTCATTTGTTAGTCTTGACAATAATGAACCTGTTCTATAAAATGTTTTGGTCATTATAGAGTATTTTTAAATTGTGAATATTCAATGTATCTCAGAATAGCTGTATAAAACTAATATTATTCACGAATCATAATGGCTTGTGGAATAAGACAAAATATTTTATACCCCAAAAGTAGCTCAGACAGGCTGGTAGACTCTAGAAACATTCGCATAAAGTGATTGCAAAACGAAAATTTCTTTAGAAAAACAAAAATACAACAGATATTTCTATATGAATCAGGGTATGAGTTTTCAGAGCAAAGCTCCATCCATCACTTCATTTATGATGGCTTTTCAGCTGCTTCGTGAAGTCACTGGTATGCTGGAATCAATTGGTTCTCATGGTGACAGATTCTCTGTCAATTCAAGGACCAGTTCTTCCAGTGGATGTCTAATTTTGTTGTGTCAAAACATATTCAGAGTGTCCAAAGCAAAGCAAATTGACATCTTTCCTCTCATTTATTTATTTTTTCTGACATCATGCAAGGAAAGGCTTCAGAATTGTGACTATTTTTAGTGCTTTCCCTTCCATAGAATATAATCTGCTCACTGGATATTAATGCCAGAGACCTTATTAGTGTTTGTGTCGAAAATAAAATTAAAATTGTTATAGATAATGATGTGGGGGGTTGTTTTGAGCAATTGACTCAGAGATCAACTTCTATTTCTAATTGAGGCTTCTGAATTTATAAGTTTTACTTACATTTTTAAATAAAGAACCAAATTTCAAGCCACAGCTCTTCAAAAGAGAACACATATCTGACAGTAAACTTCCCTGTATTACTAAAATCTTGCTAGTTGATTTTTAAGAAGTTTTTTTCAGATACCAACTATATATTTGATTCTGTACTAAATAAATTTTCATCTTGGTTTAATATGATTTGCCAAAACCAAATCATATAGTATTTGGAGATATAAATTAAACTTTGCAAAAAGTGTTACACAAAATTGTGATATATTTGAAATAACTCATAAGTATTCTCTTTGAAATTCCTATATATACAAATTTTATTTTTACATTATCATTACTGTAAAATTTCTTCTAGTCTCTTCTTCAAGTTCAAAGTGTCTAGAACTCTCAAGAAACTGTTCTGTTATTTTGTAGAAGTGATCCTAAGTGACTGATTAGCTTCCCCGAGTTACTATTAATTGTGAAATCATTGTCTAATTTCTACTGAAACACGGCATAAAAGTGTCAGGTCCACAGGGTGCTGGCTGAGACTTTTCCTGGACTTCCCTCTTTGTTCCTAATGCCCTCTGAAGCTTTATAAATCTAACCAACACATCGAGTGGTTATCCCAATGTTTATTCCAAAAGCCTCTCAGAAATTAAATTGTACTTAATGCCTATTAAAAATCTTACCAACATCTACATTAAAACATGCTAGGGAAATTATTCCTGACTGCTGATTGGACATCCCTAAGGAATGATTAGATTACATTTGAATCTCTGTGGTAAAAATAAAATGACCACTTAGTTTCTGAGATTTTCCAATCAAATTCATCCTCGGTGGTTCATTCCTAGGTAAAGAAGCCTGAGATTGTGTTTAATTGTAAGGCCGATTAAGTAAGACAAGAGAGGAAATACAAGGTAGGTTCCCAGGGTCACAGCATCTGTGTCATTGCCTAGCAGTTTGTGTGACCTCACAACAGCATCTTCAGATACTACCAACTGTCAAAAAGAGTGCAGAGATATTCACGCACGGTCCTCCCTCCCTTCACAGTGCAGTGTCCACCCAACAGTGAGATACGGGCAGCCCGCTCGGGATCCTTCTGCCTCTCTCAGACAGAAGATTTCTTTCCCTCAATAAATATATTCTGCTCCAAACAAACAAACAAACAAACAAACAAAAAACAGCAATGAGATATAAAGCAATGTCTTGTTTGACAAAAACATTGTGTGTTTCTATAGAAGTAACACTAGACTCACCTTTTTGCCTTGAAGTAATAACAATAAAATTAGTAATTTTGATGAACAGTATGTCATTTGCCAATCTTCCCTCCTTCAATCCCTCTTTTGCCAGAATACTCATGTGTTTTATGCCCATTGCCACTGACACAGCAGATTGAGTAAATTTTCTTTTTATTTCTCCTCAGTTGAAAACTTCTTAAAATTCAGCATAAAATTAAGATTTTTTTCTTTCCTCTTCCTTCTTTTTCCCTCCCCCGCCTCGTTCCCCTTTCTTTTGAACAATTTCTTTCTGTTTCACTATACATTTTATACACTTTGGTCCTTATTTACACTTTTGGTATCTCACATCAGAGATGTAATACAATATTTACATGTGTCCAATTTATTTCTTTTAAGAGCATAGTCTCAAGGTACATCCACTTACGTAGAATTGTCTCACCTTTATCCTTCTTTGTGGCTGAGTAGTACTCCATTGTGTTAAAAAACAACACATTTCTTTATACACTCAGGATAAAATGGAAATAATGCTTTGTAAGTAAATAGGGGAGAAGGGTTGAAGGGAAAGGAGAGGAATGGAGGGCAAAAAGTGGATGCAGGATATATCATATATGGGCACAAATTCCCCACAATGAATGTGATCATTATGTATATCTAAATTGACCCATAAACTTAATAAGTAAAAATTAAGATTTTTAGTGACATTCTTTTATCAGGAGCAGGGACATTACTTATGACAATCTCATAAATTATGAAGAAATGTACTGATTCATTTTGGTGAGATACATGGAGCACTCCAAGAAAGGACTTGAATTGCTGAAAAGCTTTTCAAATATGGCATCACACATTCTGTTATAGCAAATTAACTGTACATGGATAAATATTTATAACCTCATTGCTGATGACTGTAGAGCATACTATCCATAGTTAAATCTACTTAAAACCCATGATTGGTGACATACTATAAATGACCAACAGGAAGAGAACAAAGACATAATGTAACTTAGGAAATGGGCTTTTGGTCTATTTTAGAAGATTTTTTTTTTTTACTCTAAGGTAGTCTGCATAGAATTTCCAGCAGATTATTAGAATTAATACACTTGGTAAGTTGCACATTTTATGTCCTGACCTTTTTCAAAATTGCATCTAACCCTACAGAGATTAATTTCAATACAGATTTTCAGGAAACATATAATGAAGAAATTGAATTTAAGCTTTTGAATTAAATAAGCCTTACTTCATGTGTCCATATCAGATTTATAAAAGGAAATAGTCTTGTCACAAAATTCACTGCTCTTTAAGGGTGATTGCTTTTCCTTTCCCTGTAGACTGGGGTGGTAAACTCATGGCACGTGTGCTGCAGCAGGCTGTATGTTTCCTGAAGGCTCTAGAAGGTTCACCATCACTGCTCTGGACTATTTATCTACAAAGATGTGCAAGGCAGGGCTTCCAGGGACCCAAGGACCACTGGGTCCCTGAGAATCATTCTTCCACTTGAAGAAGCATTCTGAGTTTTAACTCACAGCTTGAATATTTCATCTATAATAAACAGTAAGCAGCCTTAAGAGGGCATCTGTAAAGGAGATTTCAAATATACGGAACAATGGAACTGATTTTTTTTGCATTATTGTGAAATAGCATCCGTGATTTCAAAGTGTATTTTATACAAGAGCACACAGAATGAATCAAAGAATGCCCTTACGTTACTCAGAACATGAATCATCTGTAAAGTCTGTATAATTTGTGTACTGTCAAAGGAAATCTTCACTACCTAATTAGGAAAAAATACTTTCACAAGTGCAACAGGATGGAACAGGGTATTGTCCAGAAAGCCCTTAGCAAAGGGCAGGGGAGCCTTGTCACTCTCTGTGGGGTGCAGTTTCAGGCCCGCACATCTGGGTTCGATGGCTGACAAATCACATCAGAATCCCAGGTTGCAGATGTTTACATTGTTTGAAATGGAGATATTACAAAAAATATCACTTCCAGGATACCTGCTTACTTTACCGCCTTCTTATTGATTAAAGTCTAGTATCTGAACGATGATCAGCTCCAAAAAGAACAATGTGTCACAGGTGATCATTCCAACAATGGAGTGTAAGTGTGAAGTTAAAAGACATCTAATTATGCAGTTAATAGTACAAATGTAAACAGTCAACCTCAAAATGAACTTTCAAAAATGTCAATCATTATGTAATACAGAGCATATCCATGTAATATCAGAGATGCTCTGACCATTGTATAGAGTCTAATTCTCAGTCACTTATTCCATCAGCTCTTTAAAAATTGCTCATACTGACGGCTGGGGATTTAGCTCAGCGGCATAAGCACTTGCCTTGCAAGCATGTGGTCATGAGTTCGATCCCCAGTACCAATAAAAAAAATAAGATAATAAAATAAAATAATAAAAATAGCTTACAGTTGCCCTAAGACTAGATATTGAGACATATTAAACCACTCTTCATATACTAATATAGAAGCCCAATATGTAGAAAATTGTGAAAAATGCTAGAAATAATAGCATTTGATAGCAATACGGAAAACTGTAGCATTTAATGGCAATCGGGAGTAGATTTAGACAGAGAATGCAGCCTTAGAAATTCAAGCCAGGTGGTAATAAAATTGGGTAGGAGCCTTGTGGTTCAATTTATTTTAAATGACTTCCTAATTTTGTAATACAAATAAATATTTTGAGGCACCTGTTAAAACAAGACATAATGCCAGGTGCAGAAGCTGCAGCATGTACTGGGCACTGCTTCCATCTGCACGTAGGGTCACCAGTGCCCTAATTGTCATGGATTAAACATTCAAAATGCAAAAAAGCAGGAATGTAAGAAACTGGATTCTTCTGCTTAGAAGCAATATTTGAAACCATTGAAATACTGAACAGCAGGATTGCAAGAATTAAATGTGAGTAGCAGGCCCATTCATGTTTTATGATAATCAACATTAAATGGCTTCTGGTTACTTCATGCATTAATTAATTTTAATTCATGACATATTAGTTATTTGTGCATTAACAAGATTTGTAAGAATGGTAACTTTCTCTAAAAATATGAGCTGAAAAATATGCCAATGAGTAAAAATTAGAATACTGTTTCAGATACTGTGAACATTTGTAAAGTCTCTCAGAGAAAATTCGAATCAGTTTTAATTGGTGATCTCGTTCTGCTTTAAAGCAGCCCTCTCGGGGAGCTAACTTATGTTTGTTTTATAACAAGGTTATGGGGTCAGATAATTTTGCTAAAGATTACACAGCCAGTCAGCAGTGGAAATGAGAATCAACACATGGTGGAGAGCTTGTGCAAAGACTTCCACCACGACATGTATTAGACCACTTTGTGAGTAAGTGAAACACACCATACAGGAGATATTGCTCATTAGGGACCCCTTTTTCTGTCCAGTGGTGATCAGCACACTTCTAGACACTTAATTAGCCTTGATTGAGAGCTGTTAGCACATCTGCAGATCCAAATTGCCCTCTGAATTTGTGGTTTCCTATTATAAAAATTGTAGGTCCTTTACTGCAGTACTCAATATTAAATGTACTCACAAATATACACACCCATATACTCTAGATATTTGGAAAATACAGTTCCCATTTTTTGTTTAAAATAAATCTATGTGGGTCACATTTCCATTACTGGATAAAATACTTGACATATATAATTGGATGGAGGAAAGTTTTAATTTTCCTCATGGCTTCAGAGGTTTCAGTCCATGGTCAGCTGACTGAGACAGACAGGGAGGAGGGGCGTGGTGAAAGATCTGCTCAAATCAGGGTAGCAGAGGGCAGAGGGGAAGAACCAGAGCAAGGCAACGACCCTGCAAAGACACAACCGAGTCAGTGACATACTTCCTCAGACCAGGCCCTGTCACATCATCAGTGGATTCACGCCTGGATGAGTCAAGAACTCTTGGGACCCAATCATTTCCCAAATCCCAAATCCTACCTCTGAATACAGGAGACTCTTGGGGGACATTGTAGTTTCCAACCATGACAAAACAAAATAGAAAAAAAGAAAAAAAAAACAGGATTGGAAGTTATGTTTTCTTCCCACAACCCAACAGTGGCCCTGTAGTAGACAGGTCACAGTTTCCAAAGAGGGTGCTGCCATATCCAGTGGTCTTGGTCATGTTTAAACTAACCAACCTCATTGGGTTGATCCAAGAGACACTTACATTTTTTCCTCCAAACCTTTAGTGCTATAATGAGCAGATAATTCAGTTTTGTTTGCATTCATGATTATAGATATGTTTCATTTCTGAAGTATTTATTTGCTAGCTAATTATCAACATAAATAAATTTATACCAAATACTGCATGCATTATCTCTTTCATTAATAAATTAGCATTTCCTTGGGGAAAATGTGGCTCGTCAAAGCACATTTTAAGTTTCATGTGCCTTGTTTCTTTCATGTTGTTCTTGTACTGAACTAGCCCAGCGTTTCTCCAAAACCCAGTAGATGCTTGTAGCTTTGCTCTTTCCTGAATGCACTGTAACAACCTTCGGTCACTTTCTGTTCTCCAAAGATTCTTCAAAATGTGTGAAAAAATGTGTCAGAGCGACACCTCTACTTAGCCCCTTCTTGCCATTAATTTTTTTTTTTTATTTCAGAAGAAAGTCAGGTATACATTTCCTGGCTGGGACAGATTGAGGCAGTAGCAAGGAGAAGAGGAGAAACGCTTTAATTTCTGAACACCTTGGGTGCCTTCCAGGCCTGGTCAATCAGGAAATCTCAATGTCACCCTCTCCCTTTGACCTGTCCATGGGTTCCTGCGTCCCTAGAGGGCCCTGGCCTCATTCCCAAGGGGCCATCTGAGGTCACCTCCATAGGACCTCCCAGGACCCCTAAGGCAGCTGCTTCCAAGCCAGCCTCCAAGCCCTCCAGCCCCTCTGCTGTCTTGGGTGCTGTCCTCTGTGACTGTGTCCTTCGTGTCACTAATTTCTCTTCTTCCAGATGATTCTTTTTACTCATCTAGTTCCCTACCAGTATGGGTGCTCCTGATGACAGGCACAATTTGCAAATTGTGCCTTGAGTATGAAGCAAGAAGTTTAGAAGAATCCTTGTAGCTCATTCATGCTAAAAATGTACTACTTTAAAGTGAAGTCTCTTTCTCTCCAAATGATTAATTTCATCAACGATTCCAAAAAGTACCCCCCAAAGCACTACTTCTATGAGTGCTCCGATAAACAAAAAGGTTCTGTGCTGATAAATAGATGGTAAATTCTGTATCTCTTTACTGTTGGTACTGACACACATTCATGTTTACATAATAAAGGCCCCTAAGAGTTCTAGAGAAGAGAGATGTGTTTAACTTTGTCTTCCTGCAGTGATCTTTAAACTTACTTGATCACAGAGAGCATTTAAAATAACCACCTCGGTATTTTCAGGAACCACTTGGGAATGTGGCAGCTGAGTCTCATTGCATTTCTGAGACACTTTATTGTTTGCAAAAGGCTTTTCTAATAATTTTTCCAGTACTGGGGATTGAACCCAGGGCCTTCATACTAAACTACATTCCTGGCCCTGTTGACAGTTTTGTTTATATATTTCATTTTTAGTTTTGAGAGAGTTTCACTAAATCACTAAATTGTCCATGCTGGATTCTAACTTGTAATCCCCCTCCTGTCTTGGCCTCCTTAAGTGCTCAAATTAGGGCCATGTCCCACTATGCCAGGCTTCTGTTGGTGGTGGTGTTGTTGTTGTTGCATCTTTAATAATCTAGGTATATATCATTGTTTGAGTAAATGTTTTCCTGTCACAAATATGAAAATAAAAGCTTGCAGAGATCATGTGATTAGATCCTATAAATGATAGGACTGGAACGAAAAATCCAGGTTTTCTGTGTTCTGTTGTTTGCCATTTTTATGGCTGTTTATGATTAATGTCCCTTGGAACGGGATCTAATCTTTGCAGAATTTGTTATCAACATGATTTTTCAGTAAATCAAATATGTGGAAAATATATATATATTTATATAATGCTTAAAAATATTTTTATTCCACTATTTTCTTCTATTTTATTATATACCTACCTGATATGGAAAGCAGCTTTTTTCATCAATTCTGTGTCTGTATCTATATTTCAAGTTGCCTAATGAATTCAAAGCACTGTTTCAGTTCCATGTTAAGAACATGGTGCATCTTCTGTCAGTAACCCACTCGTGCCTAAAGAGGAAAAATGCCTGTCCTGACTGAAGTGGGCCCTATGCGCTGACCACTCTTTTTTTTTTTTTTTGTATTGGAGATCAAACGACTGTGTTTTCAAGGCAGGCGCTTATGCCGCTGAGCTAAATCCCCGGCTTGACCGTTCTTAAGTGAGCAAAATCCCATAGAGCGGTCTTCCAAGCTGAGAAACAGTTCTTACAAGTACAAGCCTGAGCTCAAAAAGTTTCCCACAATACACAAATACATTCTTGTCATCCAAGTCATAAATATATTCTGCCTCCCACGTCGAACTGTGTTTGAGAACTTTCTAAAAAGGATTCCCTCGTACTCAGAGAGGCAGAGGACCGTTCTGACTGCTTCTGTGTAAACTAGTTTGGGTTCATGCATATTTGCCAGTCCTTTAGTCTGGCTTCTCCCCATCCCAGTGAAAGAGGCCGTTGTGACAGACATGCCCGCTGCAGGAATGCAGGGTCTCGAGCAGGGTATTCACCTTTTCACACTAAAACTGGACGAGAAACGTAAGCACTAGACACCACGAGGCAAGTCTCACAGCCTGAGTAACAGGACTCCAGACGGAAGCAGCCTTGCTGTTTTCCCTGCAGGTTTTCCTCAGCTAAGATGTCACACTGCAGTCCCTTTCAGTAATGTGCTTCTCTTGTCTCATATATTTTCATGTGCTTCCTCACATCCTTTGCATCAGAAGTTATCAAGGGAAAGATTTATATGTGCTTTCGCCCCGCAGAAGGGGTTCATACACACATTTGACTGTCTTGTTTATGCTATGGAAAATTGGCAAAAAGCTTGTTATATGAGAATATCTAACATTAAAAAGAGAAAAATGAGAAATGTTTTTACCTACAGGCCTTAGTTACTTCCTTATTCTTATAATCTCTTGTTCTACGGTTTTAAAGTAAGACATAAAATAAATTGTACAGTCGTTGCATTCAAATTTGTATTAACTATCATCGGAAAGTCATCTGCATTTATTATTGGCACTGTATAGTTGTCTATGCAACACAATTAGCAAAACTATGTGTGCTTAAGAGGGTTACGGTAATAAGCAAAAATAAAGGCAAAGGTCATTCCATAACTATTGTCAAACTCCAGCTCATGTTTTTAGCTTCTCCCAATGTCCAGCCACCCTCTCAAGGGCTCAACTTGAGTTCCTTCCCTGAGAAGCACTGCAGAGTTCCAATCCCCAGGGATATAGGATCTGATGGCCCTTCCCCAAAACTGCAGGACACATTTGATGTATTAGGTATTTGCCAGATGACATGGGAGGAACTGTAACACAAGATACTGGATCTAAGGGTACTTTAGAAAATAATACTAAACAAATATGCTTATGTTCCTACAGCTGCATCAAACTCTGTAAAGGAAATATGGGAAATTCTAAAAATGAAACAGCTTTAAAGCCCTCCATGAGAAACAGTACACCACCAGCTGCTGGTATTTTCTTGTATCTTGGGTGTCAAAGTCGCTTTCTCCAAGTGTGGTTTGGAGAACCAGAATGGATGAAAATATAGATGCTTACATTCCACCTCTGAAAATTCAGATGTTATTGAGTCTGCTTTGGGCACTGAAATGTCCATTTTTCAACAAATGTCTTGCATTCCTTGTGTAAAGTTTGAGAAAAGAAGCAGTCTGTCTCTCTGTCTCTGTCTCTGTCTCCCTCTGTCTCTCTCTGTCTCTCTCTCAATATATATATATATATATATATATATATATATATATATATATATATGAGGGTGACCCTAACTGCATTCCAGGAGTAAAGTATTATAATACTTTTTAAAAAAATATCATAATGGCAATATGTAAACTTCCACAATCCAGGCTCATTTTGATTTGACATTTATTAAGGGATTGAAACCAACACTAAATCTTATAGTTTTTTCCAATACTGTAGTACATAAACTATATCAAAGCTACACACATAGAATCAGACATAATATCTATGAGAAAGTGAAACTACATTAGTAGCTGTAATTCTATTTTCTGAGTAGGAACTATTTACAAAATATAAAACTCTCTTGTATGGAATTAAAGTACTTAACATCTTGATAAACAGTTTAACACATTTTGTTCATTAGTTCTTTTTTACTTATGTAAATATAGATACATATATATCTATCTACATATAGAAACATAGATTTACAATATATAGGTTGTAAATATAAACATTTACAACATATACATAACAGATATTCGTAACAACAGCCATGAGCATTCTTGCTTTCTAAAGAGATTTAGATAAATACTAGATTTATGTTGAAAGTTTGTTTAAAAAATATTTTAAAAACTGCCATGCTGTACTCAGCCTGTGGGATAACTCTGAAAGCATGGATACATTCAAAAAAGGGCAGCATATTATAGGGTTCAGGGTGTTAAACTGTGTGCAGAACCATCTGGATTGAATTGGCACCTCTGTCACTAATTAGTATGATTGTAGGCAAGTGATTCCACCTGGTACTCTTAATAGTCCGATTTTCTAAGTAGAAATAATAGTATCCATCTTACCAAGTTGTAATCAAGATTAAGTGGCTTTGAATTTATAAAGTACTTAAAATGTCCACATTATGAAAATGCTACCTATTGATCAGATCAGAATGACTCAGTTCCCAGTGAAGCTCTGAATGGCTGTCTCTGTCCTTTAAAATTGCCAGATAAAAATACAAGAATCTCAGCTAAATTTGAATTTCAGATAAATGAGGCGTGATTGTTAGTGTTAGCCTGACCGCAATATTGCAAGAAAAGCACATTGAAATAAAATTGTGATTTACCTGAAATTTAAATTTAACAAGGCTTCTGATGCTCTATTCTACTAAACCCAGAAACTCTGCTTCCACCTTGTCCCCTGCTTTCTTCCTCCTGGTGTAGCTCACTGAATGAAGTCGCAATGCTGACAGAGGCCTGAGTTTGTTTGGTGGATAGTGACTCCAGTAGGTTGCTCATCTGGGCTTATTTTGCTTATGCGTCTATACCAAATGGATAGATACTGGAAAGCCTAATAGCTTATTAACTTCCAAGCAAATATGCTTACATTGACTTCCACTTCAAAACTGTTTGTCTCCATTATTTTAAAAAGAAAATGTTTTCTCTAGTCTGACTCTTCTGTGCTTTGTGGAAGGCTGGAAGTCAGATGAGCACCTTAGACCCTCACATGAATCCAAATGATAAACTCTCAGTCTTTTTCAATGCATTCCACATCTTGGCATCTGCTGGAATGCAGGACATTTGGGGTCTTGGGGGGATTTGCAGTTTATAGCAATTGTCAGTAGATGACATTGAAAGTCTTCTGAAGTTTTCATTTTGTTTCTGTTAGTGGATTCATACCATTGGAGCCACACAGTATTCTTTAGCACGTGTAGCCAGATTTTAAACTTTACTTGCTGTGTGACACTGGGAGTGCTATTGTTTGCTCTAACATCAGCTTCTTCTCCTGGGAAATGCACTGAAAGCCGCTTCTTCAGGGCTTTTGGAAGACTGAACATAATCACAGGAAGAAAGCACCCTGTGCGGTACATGCAAGGGTGTGCGGGCACTTGTGAGTTCACTTCTCTGCTTTTCCCCAGTGTTCAGGGGATTCATTTTAATCCAAACCCTATGGCTATATTCTGTTTGATCAAAAGATGAAAGTAAAAGATATTTTTTTGTCTCCTTGGCTTTGAACCGATGATTTCACATGTTTCAAATGTTGATGACATTTCATGATTTTTCCGCAGTAGCTGTACAGTACTACCCACAGAAATTGCTGACACCAACCACCACGGCCAGCCCTTACCCATCATCCATCAGTTTCTAAACTCAGCTTACTTCTGGACAGGCACATCTTGGGAGAGCCTTCCAGATGCAACCGCGTGTTTGTAAAGACAGCTGCCAGTGTAGCCACACACACCCAACCCAGCCACAGCTGTGTCCTTCAGAGGACAGAATGGATGGGAGGGCACCATCTTGGAATCGCCCTGGAGAAAGCTAGAGGCAGAGGCAGAAGTTAACTCTCATAGAGCAAACACATTCTAATTTTCACAAAGTGGTCACTTAGAGAGGTGTGGTGGGGAGCTGAAAGGGGAACAAAAAAAGAAAAAAGAAAAAAAAAACAGCCATTCCCCTATCTTTGGAGCCCTAGGGTGGGAAATTGGGAGGCAGGCTAGATACAGCTGCCCCTGCATCTATCTCCTGAGGCTACTCAAGAGAAAGAAACAGGAGAATGCCTGCCCCTTGCTTTCTGAGCCCCCTCTTTGTAACAGTGACATAGTTTTTCTCATCTGTTAGACCATGCTCACCAACAAGAGGCAGAGGATGCCATGTAATTCAGAAAAAACACCATGGTGAAAGATTTTATTATTTAGCAAAGTCAATCCATTGATTGTTCCAGGACTGGTTTTGTTCTCTCTTTCAGCCATGGAGGTCTCAGGAAATAATGGGTGTAGAATCACAGTGCTGCGCTTGCTATCCAACTCTTTGGGGAAATTGCTGCTAAAAAAATATAGCACTTAAAAATTTCTATTTATAAATAATATTTGGAATTAAAATGCTAATGAGGCTTAAATATAGAAAGTATATAATCTCAGAAGTTTTATTCTTTGGAGTTTTTTAATATAACAACATCTGTTTATATACTGCATAAATATATTCATTTCCAAGGTGATTTTCTAAATGTATCAAATAAATGTGAAACATATTACAGAAATCTCTCTTCTTTCTTACTGTTTTATTTATAGTTTGAAAACTTACCTAATTTTTGATGTCTCCAAAATAAAATAGAAGCAACAGATAAACTATTTCCAAGCAAAATGTAAAATAAATCAAACTGACTCTTATTTTTTTTTTCTACTTGTTACCCAAATGCATGTAGAAAGTCAGAGAATACAGAGAGGTAAGCAGTAGCACTGGAGAGTCCAGTTAATGCTAATTAGGACACAGGTCTGTCCAAGGACCTCAGAAGTCACTCGTGGAGCCCAGTGGGGAGAAGGAAGGGAAGACTGAACCTGCAGAAGGGAGGATGTGGGCTGATCTGTGCCCATTGCCTGCATTTGTGCCCAAGTCCTCTTTCCCTTGGGAGGAGCAGTGAGGTCTTGGTGAACAGAGCTAAGAGGCTTTCCACTGCCCTCTGGCCTCTCAGTTGAGTACCCTTGTGCAGAATGCAACCTGTGCAGGACATGAACAACACTGCAGCTCTGAAGTGACCTGGGAAAAAGTTCTTTGTAACCTCTGCTTCAGGTCACACTTTATCTGCTTTGGATAAGCTGGGTCCCAGTTGGGACAGCACAGGAAGCGTGATTGTATTGAGTTTGACCACACCTGTCACCTCTCTCTCAAGGACATTGGCCTAGGACAAGCAGAGACAACATCAGCAAGGGAAAATGAGTGAACAGACTGTTAGCACTCAGCAGATCCAGTGAGAACAGGTTCCTCACAGAACAGAGGTTTTACAATTCCACAGTGCATCAGACTAGAACCCCTCAAATCCTTAATAACTTTTTGAATAACCCCTGTGTCAATGCTGAGTGCAGGACTCCTTAAAATACCCAAGCTCTTTAAGATTTTCTAGCTGAGGCAAGAAAGTAGTGAACTGCAAAAAATGTCCTCAAATGTGGTGCTTAGAAAGAATCACCTTAGCATATACAAGAAGGAGTTTTGGTTTGGCTCTGTGCTAATGTGCTGTGAGCCCCTGAGCCATGACCAGCCCCTTTCCTGAGTCTCCTTACTTCTGAGGGAGGCGATATCACACAGACTGAAATAAAAATACCTGAGTTCATAGTTGCCCGGTATCCAGAGAAGGAAGGAAAAATCTTTACAGTTGTGTATCCAGAGAAGATCCAGAGTGATGTTATATCCAGAGAAGCACTGTCTACATGCTGTGTTCTTGGGTGACATTCTCTAAGAAAGACAGGCCTCTGAGGTGTTTAGTGTCATTGTACACCATCCATTCCCTTAGGGGGGACGGTGCAAACCAGTGATCATTGCTTCTCACTTCAAGGATTTTATTCCACTCTAGAAAGTTAAAAAAAAATTTACATGTTTATGCAGTTTAATTCAGTATCACAACTCCACTTTCAACAGATATTTATCCATAAATTGCAGGCCAAGAGTCTTGCGTTCCAGAGGTAAATAGGAAAGGCCAGTTTCCTGCCCTTATGAGGTTTATAACTTATAGAGACAGTCAAAAATGAGAGACAAAAGAAAGGGAAAACATATATCCTCGTGATTACACGACATGAGTGGAGCATGAGGCTGAAATTCAGTCTTGGGATCCGAGAAGACCTAGTGAGAAAAGCAGGTGGAAGAGAGCCAAAGTGCGTGCAGGAACTGGCTGGGCCTGCAGGAGGAAGGAGCAGGAAGTGGATTAAGGTAGAGTCCAGAGGGAACCTATGCATAGTCCTGGAGATGTGGAGGGCACAGTGTGTTTGAAACAGTGGAAGTTCAGTTCCTAGCAAGTTGATGGAAACTGTTGGTGTATTAATCAATCTGTTCTGCATGTAGTTTCAAACAAAATGATAGCATGATAGGAAGATTAAATGGAAGTGCTTATTGGAATAGCTGCACCAGTGAGTGATCTTATTTCAAGTAGCGTTCACATTAATATTTATTATGGAATAAATGAACCTAATTTTAAAGGACTGCTACCACTAAAATGGTAACTGATTTTACTTCTTAATACTCTCACTAAACATGTTAAAAGTATATATTTAATATCATAGCTGGAAGATTTCTGTAATAAGAGTGGGAGAGAAGGGAAATGAGATTGTGATCCTACAATAAGAAAGATCCATTGATTGGTGGGTCTTTGCTGGGACTTAGTCCTTGTAACACCAGGGGATGAACTTAGTTCCGTGTTCTCCTCAAGTTGAAGCAAAGTCTCAAGTGAAAGCCTCCAACCTGGAGCTAGTCCTAGTGAGAAGGTTGATGTGGCATTCAAGTCAGTCATTCCTAGGTCTTATTCTGAGAAATTCATTCTGACTCCATGAGCTTGATTTAAGAAACTTCAGTGCAGCCTTACAGTCATGACACAGACGGATACCACAGAATTTGGAATCACGCCATAGGTCTGTCTTCCCAAAGTCTCCGCACTGGGGAGTCACTCATGTGGGCCTGCAGGGCTCATCTTCAGGGACTGGGCACCCGTGGTACAGCCAGCCTGGCCCACGTGAGAGGAGAATTTTGTCTTCTAAGGAGCTGCTGATGGTTGAAGGAGTGAAACCTCAGATTAGATTCCAACTCCTGTACTGCAAATGCTCGCCCTGCTTCTTAACACCTTTATCAGCTGGATACATGTACCTACTACTCCACAATTCCTCGTCTTCAGAATGTGACCCACCTTACCTCCCCGGATGACTGGGAACTGTAAGGCGCCGACATCTGTGAAAGTTGCCTACTGTGCAGTGCCTAAGCAACGCACTGGCTCTGCTCTGGCTCTCTGGCTCTGTCTGTCTGTGTCTGTGTCTGTCCCTGTCTGTGTGTGTGTGTGTGTGTGTGTGTCTTTCCACCTCTCTCCTTTGTTTGGCACACTAGGCTAAATCACATCCAAGCCTTCCCATTCGGATTGGAGGCAGCCTTGGTTTGTGAGTCTCTGCCAGAGTCTACCCCGCTGTAGTGATTATCAGGGGACCACTGAAGCAGGCCTGACCCCAGATCTCAGGGAGCTTCTCCCCAAGGCTGCTTCCATGACCTGATCACAAATCCTCCTGCAGACATGGGAGAAAAAAAATGACAGAGATGACATATCTGCCAATGTTCAAGGGGAAAAAATATTTTCTAAATAAAAGATGTCAAATGAGAAACATCACCAGTGTCTCCCTATGAGGTGAGCACCTCTAATTGCACGCTGTGAGGCTGCGTCTAATGGCACGGGTAATGATGCACCTGGAAGCATGGCTGCTCTGATTTTAGTAAAACTGTTAAAACTATGTTGAAAATACATGAATTGCTCTCTGAAAATGAGTAAATGTGAGTGCCGGAGCCTCTTTTTCTGTTAAAAGTTGGAGTCTCCTGACTGCATGCAGAAGCTAAGTACAGATATTGTGTCCACCAGTTCTACCTGGCTCTTCCCAGCGGGATGGTGGTCTGGGCCTCATTCACTTCCACACTGATAGTGGCTAAGTCAGCAGTGCACCCTGCGCATCCATGGAAGGCTTCCTCTGAAGACAGGAACAAAAATCCAAGGAAAGAGAGCTCTTCTCTGTGTCAGAAAAAAAGAGTTAGAGAGCAAGACACCCACCTTTGTCCCCAGGCTAACATTTAACCATGTAAAGTCACATACACCTCAGAGTCCAGATCACCCAGTGAGTAACCCAAAGAATGCAGCTGTCCAGGGCAGCTGGGGGCTGATGGAAAATGACCAGAACTCTAGAAACACATCAAATTCTTTGCATTTGCTTTAGATTTTATTTTCTTTCTTTTTTTTTAATTTATGGAAAAAATAAAACAGAATTCCTTTACAAAAGAATAGAAAACTAACACTAGTTAATACATTGCATATTGTTATCTGCAAAGTAGTTACTCAGAGTACGAGATATGGGCATAAAAACGTTTCAAACAATATTAAGAACAAACTTTTCAATGAACTAGGAGAAACTACTAGCATAAGTAACTTGGATTTTTTTCCTTCCTCTTTCTTTCTTTCTTTCTTTCTTTCTTTCTTTCTTTCTTTCTTTCTTTCCTTCTTTCTTTCTTTCCCCCTGCTCCTCTCCTAGTTCATCTTTCCTTTTGAACATTTTTTTTCCTTTTCTCAATATCTATTTTACATTTTGGACTTGATTTACTCTTTCAGTTTCTCACACCAGAGATACAATGCCGTGTTTACACATGTGAGTCTGATTTTTCTCTTATGAGTATGGTCTCAAATTGTATCAATTTACCTATAAATGACTCAGGTTTATACTTTTTATGGTGAGTAGTACTCCATTGAATAAAAGACCACATCTTTTTTATCTATCCTTTGGTTGATGAGCATTTGGTTTTTTTCCAAGATATAGCTATTATAAATTGTGCTGCTATAAACATGGGTGCATTTGTAGCACTATGGTATGATATTTTTAACTCTTTGGGGAAGATACCCAGAAGGGGAATAGTTAAGTTAATGGGACCTCTAATCCAATTTGTTTGAAGACTCTCCATACAGATTTCCACAGTGACTGCACCAGTCTACCCTCTCACCAAAACTCCCACCCCACAGCCCCACCGGCATTTGTTATGGGTTGATTTCTTGATGATAACCATTCTTTCTGGAGTGACATGGAACCTTAACATTGTTTTAATTCGTGTTTCTCAATGACCAATGATGGTAACCCCTTTTCACATATTTATTTGCTGATTTCTATTTCTTCATATGAAAAGTGTGCATTCATCTCAGCTGCCCATTTTTGAACTGGTTCTTTGAATTTTGGGATTTGATTTTTTTTCCAGTTTTTTTGTATGTTCTAGATATGTCTTTGTCTAAAGAGCAGCTGGATAATTTTTTTCCTACTCCACAGGTTGTCTTTTCCTTCTGTTGGTGACTTCTTTTTAATAGGATGAGATCCCGGTTCTTGATTCTTTGTAGTATTTCCCATGCTATCTGGATTTTGTTCATAAAGTCTCTGCCTACACTTGTGTCTTAAAGATTTCTACCTATTTTCTCTTCCAGCAGATTGTTTCTGTTTTGATATCTGGACCTTTGACCATTTTAGTATAGTGCATGGTGATAACCATGGGTTGAGTTTTAGTCTTCAGCATGAGGGAAGTCAGGTTTTCCCAGCACCATTTATTAAAGAGGCTGTCATTCTTCTAGGGAACATGTTTGGCCTCTTTGTCCAAGATCAGGTGAGTGAGTGTGTTTAGAGTTGTGTCTACATCTTCTCATCAGTTCTGTTATGTATTATTTTTTTCTGAAACCATACTGGTTTTACCATAGTAGCTTTGTAGTATAATTTCAAGTCAGAGATTCTAATGCCCCCTGCCTTGTCTTTGTTGCTGAGAACTGTTTGTGCTAGTGTCTGTAAGTTGCATGTAACTTGTAAGTGGCTTTAGATAGATTTTAAAATCAGATTGAAGAAAGAAACATGAAAACTGAAAAATATCAAAAAGATGAAAAAAGTCACTCATTCTTATTGATCAAGCCATTATATTTTCATCTACAGTCTTTTTTGATAAGAAAATATTAAATGAATCACCAAAATAGCTCACCAAAATGAAGAGAACAGTACAACAAGCAAGTACTAGAGAAAGTGTAGGAGTTAAGACCCTCAAGGGCAGCGGAGGTGAGGTGCAGCCCTCGGGGCCCTGCCCTTCTACAGTGAGTACAGCCTGGCACGACCCCTGAGGACAGAGTCCAGCTGGGTGCTGCAGAGCACAGCACCTGGCCCACTCCTGCCACTCCCCAGCCATCTCCAAGCACGCTGCAAAATGGTTCATTTTGATAGGAAAACAAAGCAGTGTGTATTTTGAAGCAGATAATACCTTGTAGTTGTTTGAAAGAGTAAGGCAGACTTTGTAATTCCAATTAGTCTGTTTATAACAAAGCACCAGTGGTAAAAGGTTACTTCATCTTTTTCTGTTTCTGGAAATTTTGATGAATGTTAGCTAAGAGTGCTTTAAAAACCTTAAAAAAATACTATTCTGGGCACTAGCAGAGTTATTCTATGTCTACGTAAGTTGTGAGACTCGGAAATTCAAGACAAATATTTTAAACACCAAGACTGGAAACTCTTTCATTCAAAAAAAGAATATAGAGATTCCGATTCTTATTATATATATAAAATAGGTAGAAATCTTGAATATGGGTTTAATATTCCAGTTCCCTAAACAAAGTTTTAACTCACATTTTGACTGCAAGTTTCAAGCTGTCATGATGAATCCTGTCACTCAAAATAACAATTGTCAAATAAGATACATTGGTTTTATTTTATAAATCATTTAAATTTTTAAATGAGTACAAATATTAGTGTGTGATTTTGTTCCTTTTGGCTCTTTGTATTTTTAAGGAAACACCATGTAAATAGGTTGGAAAGGCCAAGCAGGTTTTAAAGGTTATGCCAGTGAATTACAGGGACTGCCTTTCTAGTTATGTTCAATATAAGACGGAATGTTAATTGATCTTATTGGAATGATCCTCTTAAAGCTTTCTGGTTTCATTAAACAGTGGTTGTGTTTAATCCATTTCAGATAAAACTTTATTTTTAATTAAATAGGGAAAAAGCATTAAGCAATCTTACATGGATTCTTCCCTGAGAAGCCCTTTCATCAGAGAAAGAAAACTGATTTTTCGGTATATCAGGAACATGTATGCTTTTCAGATACTTCTTTGCACTTCTCCTCCTTATCATTCATGGGGGATTTTAAACAGCTACAGTGAGGTCTGTGCTGCTAATTTCAGCATATGTGAAATTAGAGCTGAGATTCCTAGTACAGCTGTGTATTCCTACAAGATGAAATTGTCTGTCTGGTGTCTAAGTCTTTTTGGGGTGTTATAACAAAAGCTGCATAAACTGAGTGAGTTAAATAACAGATGTTTAGTTTTTATCTTTCTAGAGCCTAGGAGTCTGACATCAGGTGGCCAGCGTAGAGGGGCCATCATGGGATCTCTGCTGGCCCACAGCTCGCTGATCTCTTGTTTGTTCTCATGGTTGAGAGCAGAGAAAGTGGAATGCTTTCTCTTAAGAAAGGGAGCCAATTCCACATAGGGCTGTACTACCCACGTGCTCTAACAGGCTCCCCAAGACCCCCAAATCAAGGTTGCTAAATTGAAGATTAAACAAACAATGTATTTGTCAGTCTTAGGGAAAATAAATATTTAGTCCTGATGGTAAGTAGTAAATTGGTAGAATTACCAAGTTTATCTACAAAACCCAGGAAGATTTTTGCCTAAAACTCCAATTCACGAAAGTAAATATGAGTATCTAAATTATCTACTTTATCAAAGCTTCTCATTGCAAAACATGCAATTAAATCTTGCAAAACTGTCAATCAAGTAAATATTTCAGGTAAATAATAAGTTTAGTGCGTTGATGTTTATTTGCTTTCCAGTTAAGGGCTGAATTTCTGCCACTCCCAAACTCAAGTGTTGAAGCCCTAGTACCTCAGAGTGTGAATGTCTTGGGAACTAGCTTCATAAGGAGATTCTCAAGGTGGAACGAGGTCCTGTGGCCAACTTTAATCATGGGGCCAGTGTCCTTGTAGGCAGATGAGATTAGCAGGCAGACACTCACAGAGTGAAAAGAAAGTGAAGATGTGGGGAAAGGCAGCGGTCTACGAGCCGACGATGTGCCTGAGAATAAACCAACCCTGCCAAGGTCTTGGAGGTCTAGCCCACAGGACTGTAGGAAGGTGCATCTTGCTTGTTGAAATCACATGGCCTGTGGCATTTTGCTGTGACACCCTAGCAGCATGTGGATGAAATTTCTGAGTCTCATTGGCTCGTGGCAGGCACTTTTAGACATGAAGAGCCCTGCGAGAAGCTCAGCAGTGTGGGGAGCAGGGAGAAGCTGAGTCAAGGGACCCGCTAGGAGATAGAAGCTGCCACGTAGGCCCTGGTCCCCGTCCAGACCTCACTGCTGTGACCTGCGGTTATGCTCATCAGAGCCAGCTTCTCCATGGGCCTCTATAGACAGAAACAGGGACAACTGAAAATGCCACCTCGTCCATACCCAAACCAAGTCTCAGAGGCTGAAACTTCACAGCCTTTAAGCACAGTTAGGTACTTTATTAATTTTCTTATCTGTAAGAGAATAAAGTCCTGCATCATTTTCATTGGTACTTTAAGGTGAGTGTTTAAGTTTAAAAAATTAGGCCATTCTCTGCCATGCATGTATAAATACAGCCCTAGAAATGAAAAAAAAATCCAATAACTGTGTTCTTGTGCTATTTGTCATGTCCCACTGTTTTTTGGAAAACTGCTTTGCTCAGGGATATCTTCAGAGCAGCTCCTGACACATTTATTCCTTGAGGAGAACCACTTAAGCTCATTCTGAATGCTTGTGAAGAAGAGGCTACCAGGCTGAAAATTTTAACAGATTTATAAATCAGTGGATTCTGAAAAATATAACTAAGCTTAAAAAAATATTGCTACTAATGTTTAGATAAGCAAATATGATGTGAGTACTTCGTACTAAAATAAAATAAAAAAAGGAAAAGATTTTAACATGAGCATGTTGCTTTAAGTACTTGTTCATTACATGTATCTTCTTCCTTAATTATTGAATTATAGATTTTAAAAAATGACTTTAAGATCATGCAAATCTAAATCAGCTTGGAATCAGTTCAACTCACCCTCCATAGATACACAATCACTGAGCTTGAACCTAGATGCTTCTAATCACAGAGAACCCCATCCTGAATTGCGTTAAGTGTTGGGAAGTCCATTCTTTCCTCTTTAAATTTAATTTTACTGGTACACTTTGACATTCATACTGATCACATTCACCGCAGGGGATTTGTAGCTGTACGTAATATATCCGAATCACTTTCCTCTCATTCCCCTCCCTTCCTGTCTTCTTCCCTCTTTCTTCTCCCCTCTTTTCCCCCCTCTTTTCAAAGCCTTGCTTTTGCTGTTTTTCTTCCATCTTTTCCTTAGTATCATTTATCCCTATTCCCCCCGCACTTCCCCTTCCCTATGTCCCTTCCCATTCGAACACATTCTTCCTACTTCTCATTACCTCTCCTCTATTTCTGTCTTTATTTACCCTGTGGGTTTCTCACACAATAGAAACAATATGATATTTAAACGTGTAGGAGGTGCAGTATTTACTGAAAAATGTCACTTTCCTACCTTTGCATTTCAAAAAGAAATGCAGCCTGGAGGAAACCTATTTTTTTTTTCTAGGAGCCCCGTTTGTTGAGTAGCTGTTTGAGAATGTTGTCTCCAGAATGGAGCATGAAGGCCAGTATCTGCTCAGTATCAGGGAGACGGGGACACCCTCAGACTTCCTGGACACAGGCTTTTGCTGTGGCTCACCCTATCAGAAGAATCTCTTCTGGTTTCAGTACTGTCACACTTTTGATGATATTACTGTTTCTTAAAGAAAAGAGTAGAAAGGATTTACCTCATGTCTTTTGTACAATAAATGAAGTCTTTATAGATGGGAAGTACTGAAGCATTTGCCTACCATGCCTGGGGCCCTGGGTCCAATCCTCAACAACACACACACACACACACACACACACACACATACACTCACACATTTTGTTTCTATTCCAAGTGTAAGATACCAAAGCAGTGCTCAAAGCAGTATCTTGTGATAAAGATGATTTAGTCTTATGAAAGCTGAATACTCCATTTGTAAAATCATTAAAGTAGCTTTTTGTATTTATGCATTTTCTTTTATTTTTATAAAGTACAGATACATAAATCTACCTTTAGGATTGTAACATGAATGAATCTTAATTTATTAAAATTTTAAGTTATACATAACACAATATACTCTTAACTGTGTGTATACATAGATGATGTGCACGTCTGTCCATGTGCACACCTGTGCACATACACATTTTAAACTTTGAACATAAATTTTGATCCTTACTGTTTTTTCTAATGGGCTTTCCATTGACTGTATCAGTGTTGACAAACCTCTGGCATATGTATTATTGTGTTTATCTTTTAAGACAAAAATTAGTAATGTAGAGTTGTCCAAACTGAAGCCTCAGTATTCAGGTTTAACTGCAGTGCTGGTATTTGTGGTAAATCAGGGGGTTCTGGGTTGCAGTTTGGTACTCAGTGTCTGAAACGTTTGCCATCTCTGGACTATGTAATTTATACAGGTTTGTGTGTTCAATTTCTTTTAATTTGCAGATAGCAATGTAACGTAAGTTTTTAAAACTAGTAGCCAGGTAAATAAGTTCCTCAAAGACAGCCGACTAATGTCTGGCCGACTTAAGATTTGGGTTTACAGGCCTGATTCCAGATCATATTGCCCATTCCATGTAACACATGACATTTCTGGACGGCGAGATTTAGGGATCACAAGAAGGTCCGAAGTAGACAGTGACGTAGTTGTACAAATGCCTGAGTAATTATCCTGGCAGCAGTGTGAGGGGTGAACCTGGAGGATGCACAGCAGAGCGGTGTCCACTGGTTGGCTCAGAGGAGCTGGGGTGGCAGGTGGAGGTGAGAAGCGCATGAGTAGGAAGAAGTCCATGAGACGCAGGAGACATAGGCGTGGGGGAGCAGAGAAGTCGATACAAGATAAAGTTGTTGGCGCTGCATAGCCAGGGGCCTGTGCTCTGACTTCTATATTGCACAAGACAGTCATAAAGAGAGGAAATCTTAATTGGGAAAGGACATAGAGGATTATTCTTGGGACACTGAGCTTCCATACACAGCAGCAGAAATGCCAGGAATCCATATAGTCTAGAGAGAGAAAATAGAATTTGACAGTTATTGACAAACAATTTTAAAGAGGGTTTAAGTGTGCTCCTGGGTTTAGCTCAGTTGGCTAAGGCCCCACTCTGTAAACATGAGGTTGTGAGTTCCATCCCAGAGGCAGCAAAAAAAAGAGGATTTAAGCAAGTCCAGGACAATGCACTACACAAAAAGAGAAGTGACATCAGAGTTATCAATGCAACACAAAAATTTTGGGGTGCATAATCCTGGCTCTCTGGGAGGCTAATGTAGGAGGCTCACAAGTTCAAGCCCAGCCTGGGTAGCTTAACAAATTAGCAAGATCCTGGCTCAAAACAGAAATAAAAGGAGCTGGGGATGCAGGTCAGTGCCAAGGCCCTGGGTTCAGTCTCCACTCTCACAAAGATTAATGGATACATAGGTGGATAGATGACAGAAAGATAGATAGATAGATAGATAGATAGATGAAATTTTCAGGATATCCACCAGTTATTCCTCCCCAGTTTCTATTTTCAGGGCTGGGGCTCATATTACCTCTACCATATCCGGCACACTATTTCACTATGGTTGGCTTTGACCACTTTCCCTCCTGTAACCTTGTGTAAGAGACACTTAATTGTCATGCAGCTTGTCTCACTGATGAGACGACTCAATCTTGCTTTCAAAATTCTCCCCGTTCTCCAAATTCAGAATTCAGTTCTGTGTTACAAACATTATGCACTTAATAAAAATGTGCTCTATCATGGAAAAAACAGCCTAAAGCATTAATTTATCCACATTGGGACTAGGCTATGCCATCCAGAAGGAATATCAGCCACTCCATGAAAATCACCTGGAAAACCAGGTAACACTGATTCCTAGTCTGAATTCCTAGTCTGATTTCTTAGACTGAATTCTTAGAGCCTGCAGTTTAAGGCTGGGATGTTTATTACTTGTATCCTAAGTGTTACATATAAGGATGGCAATATGATCCATTCATCACTAATAGAATTAAAGATTAAATGGACTCAATGTAATTGACTTTGGCAAATACTTTGAACATTTGTTTACCCAGGTACTTCCAGAAGAGCAAATATGGAGAAACTTTCAGAGCTTGCATTTGAGTAGCATCTTTGCTTGTAGATTTTCTTTCAGTAATCAACCCATACTGCTCTCTAGGATGATGCCTTTGCATTGTAAGAAATATATGCTAATATAATCCAGCTTGAACTCAAAATATATCTTAGGTAAGACAAAATATGTCTTCATAGAAATCTAAGAATGACTAATATCCTCCTTTTCCATTTAAGCACTTAATAGACAGTGTATCAGATGAGCAAAATTATTTGATTAGCTTAAAGACAAATATATGGAGCAGATTTTATCTAATTCATAATAAAACTGCTATTGGAAATTACCAAATAAAAATACAGATGGCTGCAATTTAAATACAAAGAGAGTGAAATTTTACATTGGCAACTATTAATAGAATAACAATTTTTAACAAAAGTTAAATGATAAATTGAAGGTAGAAAAGATGAATATAGTACAAATGCCCACAACAATACACAGACAGAATGTTAATTTAATTTTACATTAAAAAGATGACTGAACAGAATCTTTGCAGTACAACTAAAGAGCAATTGATCCCTAAAATAATTTTATGAAACTAGAAAAGGATACTTTTTTCCTGAAAAGAATTGTTTAAAGAATTAAATTGGAACAGTGCAGTTTGCTTCAGAAGATGCTTTTTTTATGAAGGGATAAATATTTAGACTGAAAAAATCCATTAGATAAAAACACAAATTTTTTATCACACAAGTGGCACCTGAGTAAATTTTCTGTTCATGTGAATCCCCTGAGCATCTTGCTGACATGCAGATTCTGAGTTTGAACATCATGAGTGAGATCTCCTTAGAGATGAAAACCCAGGTATTCTGTATCTCTAAACTGGTGATGCAAAGGTCATTTATCCAGGGACAATAGTTTGAGTAGCAAAGTACTTGGGACTTTAACAGAACCAGAGTTTGGTAATCTTTTTAGACAAGTAGCCCAAACTAATGAGTCACTTCTAAATCCCAGTTCTTTTGGGAAATATCTAACTTACTATGCTGCATAGAACCATAAATGTTACAGAAGACACATAGTAAATGTATTATGACACATGCTCTTGTGAGTATATGGTTTTAGAGTAGACCCCCAACAAATTTTATTACATGCAATTATATTAAATATGATAATGATGCCATGCACATAACTAAAATGTCTTTTCATAATTAATTTTACAACATTTAGGTTTAATTCTTTTAGCAAACATAACATAGGCATTATAGAGAAGATACTAGAAAAACTGCTGTTGGACTAGAGGGGACTACTGAAAGAAGCTGAGGTTCAGGGAGGGTGAGTTGGTTGGTGAAGGCCATAAGGAGTCCATCATGGAACCCATCTGTTATGGTTTAGATCTAAACTGTCCCCCAGTGTGTCATATGGTCAGTGGTAGGGCCTGGTCAGAAGAGGCAGATCTAAATGTTATGACCTAGAAGAGTGTATTCTTGTCCCCATTTTCTCCATTTTTTTCTCTGCTTCCTGGCTACCATGGGTTGAGCATCTTGCCTCCACCATGCCTTGCCACCATGCTGTTTCTCCCTTGGAACCAGTGAACCATGCATTGAACCTACTAAACCATTAGCTAAACAATCCACTTGTACTTTAATTCTCAGGCATGAGGTAGTTTGACATAGTGACTAGAAAGTGACTGTACACCATCTCAAGTGATACTTGGAAGGGTGGAAAATGGTCTGTGTCTTGCTAATAAGACGTGAGAAATTCAGCTTGAAGGCTTCTGTCAAAATTTTCCTTGCTAATTGTAGGATTTTCAATGGGAGAGATAGCTTTGCTTCATGAAGCATGGTTCTATGGACCACTGAATATTGAATACTGTCATGGTGGTCCATAATTCCTAACTGCAGCAGTAATCCTGGAATATGAATATACAAAATAGTTGGAGAGAGGAAATTAATATTTTAAAGATGATGGAGTAAAAAATACTATAGAAAGAAGCTGTATCTTTGAAGGTACTACTCGGCCCTTGAATCAACCAACCCCAAAAGTACTGTACCTTAAGACTTCGCATCATATGAAACAAATTACACTAAGTATTTAAGCTCTCATGAAATGAATCTCCCTGATCTTTAGATCCTAAAACATCATACAGCTAGGAAGTGGCAGATTCGTTGTGGCAATCCAAGATTCTGAGTTCTTGTTTAGCACTCCCTCACTTATCCCAGGCTTTACCCTGTTACCATTCATCACCTTACCATGGCTAGAAGATACAGTTTAGAATGTATGTAAATTCATACCCTCAGGGGTACCTGACCCAAAGTCTTATCTGTAGTGAGCGGTCAGCATCAGTCATAGGGCTATAAATGAATTATTGAAAACTTGATGTGTTACTAGAAAGTGGTAACTGGTGTCAAGGAAGATTATTAAAACAAGTTTCCTGGTTCTGTTAGATAATGTCTGATTCTAAAATAAGCCATTGAGAGTAATATCAAAGTACTATATTGTTCTAAAGAGTATTGAAAGCTAATTAACAAAGGATAGTCTCCTAGAAAATACGCAATGCCTTTGATGTTGGTTTACTCTGAAAGGTCTGATTCATCTTAGCAAGCCGGATCAGGCCAATTAAGATTAAAGTATGGTTATAAACTTTGCATTGCCTCTGAGAAAGTTTGCCAGTTGTATAATCACCATGGTTAATCTATGCTTAAATAATCTCCAGATCCTGGAAATTAGGTTGGAGTCCATCATTAAGGGTTCAGAGCAAGTAAAATTTTAATGCGCTACATATAAATGAAAACATTAAAATTAATTATTCAAAGTTAATCTGCTTTTCAGCTTTGCAGAGAGCTGTAAGTTTAAATTGCGCAGTGCTATTGTGTCCTTTTAACTCTAATCTTCTAGTGATTTAAGTATTGAAATAATTTCATGGGTTTTTTTCATAGTTGATAATTGAAGAAACTTGTCGTTTTCTTCTGTCAGTCAGTAATTGAGACCATGGTATATAATACAAAAGAGAAGTCTAAAGAGACAGGCTAATGAAAACCTTGACACCCAATCTTTTCTTAGTTTCTTTAAATGAACAAATCTCATCAGCTTCAAATTTGAATCCCAAGGGGCTGGTGATATAGGGCAGTGGCCCAGTGCCTGCCTGACAAGCATGAGGTCCTGAGTTGGATTCCCAGAACCAGAAAAACAAAAGCAGGTTTCAAATTTGAATCCCATGTAAGTAGCCAAATACACGTCTTGCCTCTACTTTAAGCATGCTGCTACAAGGTATGAGGGGTTTTATGCCAACAACCTGCAACTAAACCTTTGTGCAACTTTGAAATTATTAAATGAGTAAAAATAAGCCAAAAATATTGCTTAATGGATGCACTATTCCAGTGAACAAAACGTTACCATATATTAAGTGTCTCGGTGAAAAAGTGCTTGGCCTGTGTCTGATTAGTCTTAAAATCACATGAGACTGAAATAAAGATTTGCAAAGGGACCTTGTGTATTACCCTGTATATTGTTGCACGATATAACAGTAAAAATAATTTTCAAAACTAAGTCTTAAAATACAAACAAGACACTTGACAGTCATTTTTTTTATTTGTTTTTATTTTGTAATATTTAATTAACAAACTCATACATATTCAAGATGTGCCTCATATTTTTGTTTTGCTATGATAATTTATTAGACTTATTAATACATTCATTATTACCCATGCTGTACATTAGACCTCCAGAATTTAGATCAACTGTTTCTTTAGATTACCTTAGAAAGCCTGTTTCTAATTTTATCAGTTTTGTTTTTAGTTGCAGTAAATACCTTTTTTATTTGACATTTTCTCTTCCTGGCTTACATTATATCCTGTGTTAAAAGGCAAGCATTTCTTTTCCATATCCTACCTTGGATGTAAAAAGTACGAGTATGAGAATATTGCATATGTGAGATTCTCTAGTGGTTCACGTTTATTGCTGTTCAGTAACAAAATGTAAAGGGAAATTAGAAGAATATTTCTAATGCAACTGCACTCTGAAGAGAACGATTTGTGTATATTCACATCGTTTGCATCAAAGGCTGCTCAGAGAGGCAGCCAGCTATGTGAGTAGATAAATCACCAGAAGACACGCAATTAGCAAGGTATGTGGCTGCAAGCAACTTGTTACAGTCATTTGTGAATAAACTTAGCATTAGAGTTTGTTCCCATCCAAGATGGCATTTTCTTTTAAAAGAGAGTGACCACTTCAGCCTGGTAGCCATTATTCCCTGAAATACAAAGAGATACAAATAAGAATTGATTACTACAAATCTAAATGTAATGGCCTCTAGACTTCTCAAGAGCTGCCACTGAATGCTAGCTTGTAAGAAGAAATGAATTTAATGCAATATTTTCCTCCCTAATTGAGGCAACTATCTCTGAAGAAATGCCCCTTAAGAGAGCAGTCTTCTTAATCCATATTTGAATACATGTAAATTGGAAACATTTCCAATCCATGCACGTCTCTTAAATTTTACAGGAATTAATAACTGACACGAAGGTAAAACAAAATGTTGAAAGCATCTACTAAGAATTGTCTCTCCATGTATGTCTCTCTATAAAGTGTGCCTTTAGAATATAGGGGGAATTGAAAATTGAAAAAGAAAGTGTCTTTGCCTTCTTTGGGGAGAGGGTTTTATTTGTTTTCTCTGCACAAGAGTAAACCCTCGATTCATGGCACTGATTTCCATGGTCAGTCGTGAAGAAAGGCTGTGACTGGCTCTTCCCCTGACTCTATCTGGAGGCTGTGTGGTCCACATTTATTTCATTTCCCCTGGGGTCAGCAGTTCAGATCTAGCAGCCTCAGGAGCTCTCAGGACCTCTCAGGACTTTCTCACTGGGAAATTAGAACTTAATTCATATACAAGTTTCAGTGACTGGAACTTAACCAAAGATTTAGGGAGGAAACAGAATATTATTAACCGGGTTTGGGCTTCAAACTACAGACTTAGGCTGCTAGAAAGTAAGAGGGACCAGGTATTGTCTATCACCCCTTCTGGAATGCAAACTACTTGAAAGCCCAAGAACAATGCTTAGGTACCTGGGCCTTTTCCCTGTTTTACAGTTCAAGGGCAGAGTGCATGTCTTTCCATTGTGTGTGACAGCCATGTTCATGCTTTCTTTTCACCCTGAGGGATTTGAGCTTTCCTAATTCCACAAATAACCACTTGATAGACCCTCCAGAGAAATGCAAGCCTCCTAAGGCCTCGGTAGTTCTTAAATAGAAAAAACGACCAGTTTCTCAGTTACTCCATGAGTGGTGAGACATCCATGCGGAAGGTGCTTTATGATTGGACTGAGGAGCAAGTTCAAGTCCAAGTCACCCGGGAGTGTGGAGGGCTGAGGATGGCGTTATTGAGCGTCTCCCTCCTGCCCGCCACCCTGTACACCCATGATCTTAGAGGACTCCCAAATCCTCCGTGTCGTGAAAGGAATTAATTAGTCTGCTGGGAGAGGTTAACATATCTGGGAGGTTTTTTAACCATCACTTATTGCTTCTGCTGTGACCAAGGATGCAGAGACTTGTGAAAGCTAAGGGAAACCACACTTATTCTAGAGCCAGAATGCACTCTTTACAAGATGCAAAACTGTGCCACTTAATACAGGCTGTGAGCTGGCTGTATGTGTCAACAATCCTTAAAGTTCCCAGAACACAGAAACAGCTGCAGACCTGGGTACTCAGAGAGAAAGAAGGACTTCGTTAACAGGGGAGGAGAGTAGGGCCAATATCCACTTGGACTTTCATATCATGGTCACAGAAAGGTGACATCCAGGGTGACTCACCATGGGCTTAAGCAAACCTCCTTTATGAAAGTGTTCATTTGTTCCTCTGAGTTTATATAAACGTCTTTCCTGGAAGTGACAAAGTTTAGTATCAATATCAACAGATGACAGAATAAGTAACCACTGAAAAGGAGACAACCTAATGAATTTACTTTGTAGTGTTTGTGATTCATGTCAGAGTGCCCAGTGAATACCTGCCCTGCTGTCCTTACCAAGTTGTGATTCATTATATATTTCCTGTCTATTGAATGCAGACGCATAAGTGTCACACACTTATTCTAAAAGCAATATTTTAAGAAAAACTGAAAATATGTACTGTTTTTCTCCAGGTTTTCCCAAATGTCAAATTTAAAAGTGATTTTGGTCCTGACACAGATTCACATGAATAAATACAGCTGCTTATGAAAGAAGCTTCCAGATTCACACAAGAAACTCAGTCTCCTGGAGATCTACATAAAGCCACCAAGGGTTGGTGATGCTTTTAGGAAGTGAAACTGTCTTTAAGATGAATGCAAATAATAATAATGGCTCTGAGGGAGGCTTTCTGTGAACTGTGTAGGATACCCAATGGAAACATGGTTCCCCAGTCTCCAGAGTAGCCTGGCATGGTGCCAGATAAAATAATAATAATAATAACACTAACATATATTTACAGGAATGTAAGTGTCTCAGAAAACACTGCCAGCACTGAACGTAGAGCTAGGCTGAGTGCAGAGGCAAGTATGACAGTGAGAACATCACTAAGACATTGGTTGAGCCCTTCATGCACTGGTCCGCGTAGCAACTTTGGGGAAAGATAGCGGGAATTTATCTCCATTTTGTCCATGAGGAAGGAGACTCGTGATGGAGAGACCAGGTCCAAGCTGCCAGAGCTACAGAGCATGCAAGGAAAGTTCACATTTCTCGTCTGTTCTATCCCCCACAGTTCCTTGCCCAGGCTGCCACAATCGGTGACATCTCTCAGTACAAAGCATGGATGCTCTGTGAATACTGGCTGAACAGCAGTGAAGCACAGGAGGGATTATAAACTCAGAGCATCGCTTCCATAGCACTGGAATGCCAGAGGGGCTTCTGGGGAAAGACAGAGAGGAATAAGAGGAGCTTTACTGGAGGCCCTGGGTTCTCAATGTGCATGGACTCACTCACGGGCTGACCAAGACTCTCTGAACTTTGGTTGAAACGTCCTGCTCTGGCTGGAGGGCTCCTCACTCATCAGACAAGGCCAGTGAGCTCTAAACACCACAGTAACTTGGTGAAAAACAGATCCACGAGATGATGAAGGTGTGGGAGAAAGGTAGTTTTACAGAAAGGCTGTGATTCCAAATGCAGGCTTGCAGGGCTGGTGCCCCCATTTTCACAGTTTCCTCCTCAAGAGTGTTCTGCTATGCATATGCATCTTTTAACTTCTTACAGGCTCCCAGGCTTGGCTCGCTTATTGATAGAAATTCCGTGAGTTTTAGTGCTGGTGACAAGGACTATTTTCATCATCCCGTGTCAATGCCAGGACCACACTCCTAGCCCCAAACCTCTGTGATACTTCCCATTGTAAGTGGGTAGCAGGCATTCTTCTTGGCTTCTTCTGGCCAAGGATTTTCTTTGTGTGATTTTGAAAGTTTTGTAGGGAAAATACTGCCCCTTTCTGGAAAACTCTCTGCGTTTTTTTTCCTTTCCTTTTCAATTTCTACAACTTAGGCATCAAGTATATGGACTTAATTGACACCAAGTCCTTTTCCCAATATTTGAAAAGTGATGAAAACTTTCAATACATTCTATCATGAAAGCATGAGGTTATAGCTAAAATACTGGCTGGAGACCCAGGGCAGCATTTCAGCCTCTGCCACCCACTGGGTCTGTTATTTTTTTTGCATTCTACCTCTGAACTAGATGTCATTTATCCTGCTCCAACTGCCACTATTACTGTGACATAGCTGCTCTCTCCTTCAAGATACACATCGGCCATCAGGGCGTGTATTGCTTCACTGGCAGGCAGTGCTTTCCGATTCTAGCCAGCCAGGCTCATGGAGCGGGCACTGGTTCCGCCCTGTTTGGCTCAAGTGTGCCACACACTAACATCACTCCTCCACTCATCCTAGTGTCCTGGAGTATTTCTGGGTTTATTCATGTCTAAAAGGAAAGCATTTCATTTTATAATCACCAGAAGAAGCAAGTCTACAAACCTGATGGGGGTCACAGAAGTCACTGTGCATTCTCTCCAGCCTTCTGTCTTTCTGTGCCATTCCTGCGACAGCCAGAAAGCAGGACGCCTCATTCCTAGTACGATTTAATTTTTCTGGAGTTCATTATCTGCTCTCCAGGAAGCCAGGATCCATAGACAACTGACATTAAAGACTCACAGAGGAAGTGGTTTCATCGTTAAGTTATGTAGCTTCTATTCCTTTTTAATCTCATAGCAGCGGAATTTCTGTATCTTACCACATATCCTACCTCACTGGACTCATCAACCCCTAGGCACCGATGTCATCACAGGCTTAGCACGAACAGTGCGACACCGCTGACACGATCCAGCCATTTCGTGCTCTAACAAGAAATTGAGTGCCTGAAAATCATGTACAGTTAGTAATAGAAATGTAATTTTTCTTTTAGCTCCTTTGTAAAACTAGCCAAACAATTACAGTTGGATGCCTTTGACTCTCTCATCTTTATATAGTGTCAACTCCAAAATGTAGGACATTGAAAAAAGGATGTAAAGCACAGCAAAGGTTTACTTGGGCTGAATATTCATAACCTTGTACATAGTAGGTTTATACAGTGGACCCAACAAGGAGCTTCCCCAATTTGAAGCTTCAAAAGTCAAACACAATCCATGTAGTTGTGGTGTGGATGATTCTAAGGTGCATGACACCCCATTAAAGCAAAAGGCATAATAAAACTTAGATTTTGAATTATCTACACTTTGATTCACATAATGTGATATAATTGGATTGGCCAAGTTTTCCAAAAAATTAATAAAAGTGGTCTACTGTATTACCATTTTGTTAATTCAGCTAAAGAGCAGTTCTTGGAAAAGAGATTTGATACCAGAAAACATATACATGTCCTGAGAAATACACTGGTTTATTTTATACCAGTCAACTTGGGTTGATCACCTTTAAACTTAAAAGCAAGCATCTACTTACATGTGTTATTTTATCCTTTCTTCATTGTCTCCCAGTATTTAAAGCCACTCTTTATACATGACTATCACTCAATAAATACTGTCACTGAAGAGAGAATAAATGAATTAATGTCTGGTGTGCATATCACCTACTCTCCAGCACTTTGCTGAGTGTAGTAACTGTTGCTACCCATCAGGTAAAAATCTTTGACCCAAAGAATATTCCCAAAGCATTTTAGTAAATTTCAGATAGCTTCAAAGTCCATAATGAGAGAATCTGAGGAATTACTAAACCGTAACCTATTCTATTTCTAAATCACCTGTCCTCTAAAATGAAACATTACTTTAACCGAGGTGCACTAGTAAAATGCCACCATTGCCATTAACAATACCCCTTTTTATTTTTGACTGTTAATATTTAAAATTTAATTTCTGAGTTACCTTCATTTATATCTTGTTTATGAGATCATTTTGAAATGAGAGATGAATTCTTTCAGGTTTTGTATTTAGAAAGTGTAGCATGTTGAAAATCCCTGAAAGCTTGACAAAGTTTTCTTATTATTTAAAATTATACTTGTGAAACAATTTAAATATCTTTAATTCTTCAAATCTGCTAGCCATATGTTCCTTTAATTAGGAGAAAGCTCTGGTAAGATTGGAGGTGCACATTTTATTGGAGCACAGTAAAATCTCCATATAAACGGTAATGTACCTAATAGATTTTATATATTCAGTTAGAGTCATGTAAAATGAAAGCTATTTGTAGAGTAATAAGTTTGGCTTCTTCAGTCAGAAAAAAAGATTAAATTGTATCTGGAAGGATTCGGAACTTCTTTGATTGCTTTATCATTCCTTCCACTTGTTCAGAATAGAATCATCATAATTAAAAAAGATGCTCTAATCCCTATAGACTAGAGCTGGGGATACACCGTGGCCGCATAGAACCTTCCTGGCAAGTACAAGATCCTGGGTTCAATTCCCAGTACCAAAATAAATAAAATTAAATTAAATAAGTAAATAAAATAAACCCCGTAGAATAGCAAATTGAGAACTTTTGTTTGCAGTTACAAATGACATGTTTTCAATTCAATGAGGAATAATCAACTCTTGTATGCTCAAAATCTACTGTGTAATTTACTAAAATAATGAAGTTTGACAAATTTCCTATTTTTAAGTTTGTTTTAATACCTGTGGTGGCTGAAGTAATGGTCAGCTTGAGACACAGCGCTGCACTGGGTCAGCTCAGTGCTGGGCGAGGCAGGCCCACCTGAGGGTAGCTGCCAGCAGCATAACAGCAGGATGGGAGGGGAGACAGTGCTGTGATTCTCCTGGGGGCAGACGGTGCTGTGATTCTCTTGGTGAGGCCCGTCTGGCTGGTTTTCCTGACAGGAACTCAGCTCTTTCATATGAGGAGCTCGGGGCCTTGCTGTTGCTGAGGGTGGCTGTGGTTCTCTTCAGGGAAGCCCTGGTCCTTACCTGGACATGACTTCCTGGCTCCAGTGCAGCTCCCTCAGCCCACTGCCACAGCCTTCACCCCAATGTGCAGAGTTTCCAGCTTCCACCCCTTGCGTGCGGGCCTTCCCAGCGCAGATCCTTGATGCAGACTTGCACGCGGCATTGCCATGGGCTCCAGGCCTCCAGCTGGACTCGTGGAGGACATGGCCATGGGCTGCAGGCTTCCAGCTAGACTCTTGGAGGACATGGCCATGGGCTGCAGGCCTCCAGCTGGACTTGTGGAGGACATTGCCAGAGGATCCCGGACCTCAGCTGGATTCTTTGGTTCTCTAGTGTGTAGGCAGCTTTCTGGCAGTCTTCTGCATTTGAATCTTTGGATAAATAGTATAAAATAATCCTATGAATCCTATGAATTCCTATGTGTCAGGTATGTTATCTTTGAACTGAAATGAGGTCAGCTTTCTGACACTAAAACAATACAGCTATTTCATAATAGTCCTGAAGGAATTAATTGCATAATGGTAGCATTACTAGATAAGTTATTTGTTATTTATTTTAAAAAATTGAAGGTGTTATTATCTTTATGTACACGTCAAAGTAAACAAAGGCTCACCTCTGAAGCTAAGTAACCTGCTTCAGAGCAGATTGTTAGCAAGTTAAAGAGAAATTTGCCATTCCAGCCAGTTGGAGCCCAGGTCTGTGAAACTCCATCCATCATCTTTTGGGAAACCCATCCTGTCAGCCAGACTCTCTCATATCCTTTTTGAGAAAATGGATATGAATAACAATGGCTTATTCAGCAAACATTACTGAGCACATTCTCCTTGCCAAGAATCCTGCCAGGCCCTGCAGTTCAAAGACAGAACAGTTTGGACTGATGGAATTTAGACTCCAGTGACGGCCGGGATGACCCATAAGCATTTGAAACTAATGATCCTATCAGGGAGTGAAAGTGCTATGGAAGCAAAGCTGAAGCCCAGCACAGCTGAGGAAGCTGCTGTGTGTGTGTGTGTGTGTGTGTGTGTGTGTGTGTGTGTAAGTGGGGCTGCAATTAGACAGGGTAGCCACATGGGGTGTCTTTCTGTATGAGATGCAGAATCAAACCAAGCAAAGTGGGATCTGGAAGGAAAAGCAGAACCCAAGCCCTAAACCAGGAATAACCCTAGAGGATTAGAGAAAAAGAAAAAAGACCACTGCACTCCCAGGCTGCAGGACTTGGCAGGCCACTGACATCAGAGATGACTTGGAGCAGCCAGCAGGGACCAGAAAGAGCCTCTGCTCTTCCTCTGAGTGTGAAGTAGAGACTGAAAAGCAGAAAGTAACCGGAGACTGTCTATGCTTTTTAAAGACGGCTATGGAGAGGGCATGAGAAGGCATAAGGAGATGAGTTAGGACCACCTGAGAATAGTATAATATTTAGGTGAGAAATTTTTTTAAAAGATGGATTTTGAACTAGGGGGATGGCCATGAAGGTAAGAGAGATTGAGAGAGTCAAGTCTATAGATTTTCGAGGTGGACTTGTGCAATGCGGTAAAGAGAAATAAAGAGAAATAAAGTATGATTTTCTATGTCTTGGTCCATTACTAGGACAGAGAAGGTTAGAGGAAAAGCAGGTTTTGGATTCTGGGGGGTCCTAGGGACAGCGGTAGAGCTGGTGAAAAGAATGTGTGAAGACACAGATATGAATTGTCTTTCACGGGGGAAGGAATGGCACCTAAACAAGTGTTGGAGCAGAAGACACCACAGTACGCGGCTGCCATCAGACACCTGAGCTTTACAGCGCTGCCTGCACAGAGAGGTGGCAGGGAGTCCCATCCGCAGCCCCCCTGTGCTTAGTCTGCTTTACTTACCTGATGGTGGGGGTTGAGGTTTCGGTTTGTGTTCAGGTCTGTTTTCCAGCCGCAGCCGCACAGCCTTCACGCCGACCTGAAATTCTTTCCTGTGAGGGGGGATCTGGTGGAACCTAAGAGAGCGGCCTTGTCTAGCAGGTGCCGTTTTAGTTAAAGGAATGTTAGCCAACTCCAGATTTGTTTGATTCCCGAAGAACACGATGTCCTCCATACAAAGAGGGTTATTATATACATCTATACAAAAAAGAAAATAATTGAGATGATGCCTATGCTTTGTAAAACGGGAGGCCCAATACCATTTACAGTGTCATTAACTTTTTCGAAGCCCTACAGCTAGATGGGTATGTAACAGAGACTGTACCTTACCTTTGCAAAAACTAACTACAACTGCGCATTAAAATTTGGGAGGAAATTGGATCTGTCCTGAGAGATAATTTGAAAAATAATGATTTTGAAGGAAAGAAGAACAAGGAGAGCAAATAGAGTAGAGCTGGGGAAAATTAGCAGCCTTGCATAGACTGAATAAAATAAAAAGCACAGCAAAAAAATACACCCAGCTCATGTGAGTAGAAGTCCCCCAACCAAAGGCCGGGAATTGTATATGGAGCAATTCAGGAAAAGTTTATCTGGACACAAGAAAAATATTCTGAAAGATTCACTCTAGTAGTGAAGAAGAGAAAGAAGCTGGAAGATTGGATGGTAATGATTAACCTCCAAACCCTGCTCCTACCACAGTTCTAGAAAGACAGACTTGAATCATGCCTCACAGTCAGGGACTTCCTGGTACACGCCTGAGCTTCCGCATCTGCCAGCTCTGCTCTGAGTGCCCACTGAGCCACCGAGGGCCACCTGCCCCACGGGAGCTGCTTCCTCACAAGCGTCCCACTCTGCTGCAGGTTCCCATTGTTCCTAGAAACCTCGCGTCTCCAGCGATCACATTTTCCATTATACATTCTCCATCTGATGTTCGTGCAACAACTCACTCATGACAGTGTTCTTCCTCTTGACATTTCTCAGCGGCATTCATCTTCTAAGATCTTAATTTAAATGTTAGCCTCATTAAATTAAACATTAATCTACCTGGAATTTTGTTTAATTGCCTGACAAGCGTGTTCGCATGCTTAGGCTATTTTGATAGTTGATCCCATCACAGATAGATGGTATCATCAACGTGGTAAAACTCTTTGTTATTTAAAATGAAGGTTTAATAGGGCCCAGCCAGTGAATGTCATCTCATTACAGTATGGTCTGCACTTTCTAATTAAAAAAAAAAAAAATTAGAAGATCTCCCTGGCACCATCTACTGTTGGACCCATAGCAAAACGGTGATTTTCATCATTTCTGGTAAGAGGTTTGCAAGCATGGAACAAACTCAACAAGAAATGGCCTTCATTAATGAGAATTTTGTAAAGCAAGTGGCCTTTGTTTGTCCTATTCTAGGAAAAGGGACGTTTAAAATGAAACAAAGTGAACTAATAAGCTGGGTGGGCTAACCATATTCAGATATCTATTCAGCAGTTCTTCAAGTAGGACTTTATTAAAACATATTATGCTGGGCTGGTGACACACACACACCTGAGATCCCAGCACCTGGCAAGCCCAGCACTAGCAAGTTCAAAACCAGCCTGAGTTCAGGTCCAGCCTGAACTGTCCAGCGAAACCCTATCTGGAAGACAAAAATAAAGAAGTAAAATGTGTGAACGTGGGATTTCAGGAAGCCATGTGTGTCTCCATCCCCAGCAACACTGTGCTATTTATTAGATTCAGATTTTCAACTCTGGCTTAAAACTTTCATTCCTCTTCAAACTGCTGAAAGCAAGGTCACATCGGTAGTAAAGGTTTTACACTTAACATTGTTTAAACCGTCCTTTTTTTAACACTGAATTCCTTTTCTCCCCTCTGGGTAACTCTCTGGGCTGCTCGGAGGACCAGTCTCCCTCTGCCCGCTGCAGCACGCTGCCCGATAGGCTTTCAATGCCGAGATCTCCCATATTTATAGTTCCGAATGCCCATGACTAAACTGCTAGTAGATAATATCACTTGGATATTTCGAAGCTATTTTGGCACACTCAAAAGGTGCTTACCTTTTTAATCCAAATTTGATCTTTATTTTCAAAGCCTGGCCCCACAGGCCACCCAGATATCCAAGTCAGAGACCTGGGCCACCGCTGATTTCTCCTTCATCGCTCAAACTTCTCGGTCTCCTCTGTTCCTTTCGGTCACCAGGTCTTCACAGAGCCCCCACGCTTTCTGCTCGCTGGCACTATCCTTTCCTGAATGGTCCCCTCGCCTTCCTAGCTATTCTTCCCCAAGTACTTTTTCCATGTAGGGGCAAAACCAATCTTACAAAAGTACAAAACTGGTAACATTAAACAATACCTTTTAGAAAGTCTACTTCAGTAATACAACATTGTCAAAATTATCTATGTCATCATTAATCCATCTCTGGACATTTCTTCTGCTTCATTTCCAGCCCTCTCTCACATTGAACCCTGACATTTTGCCGTGTCACCCTGTTCATGCCTGCAGCTATCAGCCTGAGACTTCTTCCTGCCTCTGTCACCACACCCCACTCTGTCCTCAATCCTGATTCATTTCTGTTTTCTGGAAAGATATCCATTATTTTTGCTTTAAAAACCCATTTTGAAACCTCACCTCCTTGCTGATTTGGTTCCCTGTGCCGGGAACAAGGTTTTCTTCTGGTTCACGTAGCTCCTTCTCTCTTAGCATCCAGGAAAGTGCCCCTCCAGGTGTACAGGAGTCACCAGGAGATCTGATTAAGAGCAGGTGTGTTCCAGTGGTTTCAGGCTGGGGCAGAAGGTTCTGCATTTCCTTCTAGATTACTCTAATTCTTATCATCTCTGGTGGTGCTCTGAACAAGAAGGCTCTAAAACTCACTTTGGATCCCACTTATTTTGCAAGAGGTAAGTGGCCTCCCAGGGACCTTGTGGAGTACCCTCCCCCCCACACACACCATAGCAAGCATGACCCCTGCATTGTGATTGCCCAGTTACTGCAGTGTCACACTGGTCTAATGGTGTGACGATGTCAGCATTGATCATGGTACCCAATAACCATTCTCCACCCTGTGCAATACATCTTACAGCAACATTGCTCTTATTGCATTTATGTCTACTTTGTGCTTGAAAAGCAAATCCATCTTCAAGACCTGTAGTCCTGGTTCTTGGACTGAGGATACAGAGGCCGTGCAATTAGGAGCACAGACAGAGTTTCCTGGGCCTTTGGCAGCCGTGTTCTCTCTGCTGCTCTGCATTCATCCATGCTTAGGCATCAGAATGGGGATACTTTAACTTCCTTTTAACCAAGACAGTTTATTTCTGCTTTACTACCAAAGTGCAAAACTTAGCCATAATTGTCCAGAAATATAGGCATCGTGAAAAATTATAGACAATACCACCGCGAGAGATTTTACTATCTAATCGACTTGTGTTTGGTATTATTGTAAAGCTGTGCACTTGTTCGGTGGCATTAACATAACATATTGCCTGACATGTGTAATGGAACAACCAGAGTTAATCAGAAACAACTTGCTGTACTCTCATCCAGGTTATTCATCTCGAAATATCTTCAGATTTACCAGGCGCCATTAAATTTGACTACCAAAATGAAAGCAGCTTAAGATTACTCATAAACAGGTCACAGAAAAATATAGGCACAGTGGGTGTACTTTATACATCCTAATTGATCAATTACAGAAGCTGAGGTAAGTTTAGGGTACACATTGTCTTTCCTTATTATGTACAAAAAATTTGTCTGACAAGAACGTAATAAGATTCAGTGCTTTACTTACCTGATAGAAGAGAAATAAGCTTTCATGAACGTTAAAGCATTTTCCCTTCTCAGTTGGAAATTTTGAGCAGAGGAGGAACAGAAAATGAATAAAACATGGTAATAGAATGTAATAAAGCAGAAATTGAGACATATCCACTAAGTAAGATCACAGATAGCACACAAATTTCACTGACCATTAAAATGACTTGTCAGGCGAGATTATGATATTTTTAATCCCTAAAGTAATTATGTGATAAGTCTTACAGAGTTTGGATTTTATTAAAAATTTTAAGAGTATATGAAAATGGATTAAAGTTTCAGCTTCCTAGATTTAGCATTCGTTTTTAGTATGTAACAGCTCAGCAGTTTTAATGATTATTGCCAGATAATTCTGCCCTTCAGATGGATATAGAGATAACTTCATGAGTAGTGCATTGGTTTTATACCAAGTATTGGGGAAGGGGAGCTTTAGAAGGGACATTCAGGAAATAAATGCTTTCCTCCGTCTTTTCACCGTTGTCCTCTGAAATGTATTTAGGTGCAAATGTAGTGATTTTCCTCCAATTCTTCTACTGATGGGGGACCCAGGAAGAGGGCTGGATGGTTTGCTGTGGATTCCCAACACTTATCTCTTCTATAAAATAGTAATGTGCAAATGTTGTGTGTGTGTGTGTGCACGCGCGTGCCCATATGAATGGCTATCAGGAATTAAATAAGAATGCATTTTGAAATGTGAGTGAATTCTTCAAAGCTTGTTTTTGTTACACTTTTTTATCAATAAACATAAGTAAAATTACCATTATAAAGAAAAATAGAGTGTAATCACATACAAACTGCTCCTGCAGTGAATGAAATATACATTTCATGCATCATTGGTCTTCAGAAATATAAAAGATAAACAAAGGAGATAAGCTGAAGAGTTAGGAATCATACAACAAAAAGTTTTGCATGTAATGGTATTTTCTAATTTAGCTTAATTTTAATCAAATAATTCCAATGTGAATCTAGTTTCTTTACGAAAAAGAGAAAAAAAATTTTTTCTCTGTACATAATTTAGGTGGAAATACATCTATTAGATCCAGGTTTTCTCTCCGGGAAAAAAGCAATTTGAAAGAACTAAGCAATTGTTGTAAGTAAACAGTGATTCTCTCTGATAAAATGCCAGCCAAAAAGAGAATCTATAACAATTACCAAACTCCAAAATTAAGACTTTTATTCATAGATTTCTCTTCTTCAGCTATTATTTTAAAACATTCTTAAGTGGATGCTTTCAATCCAACTAAATGTTTTTCTGCCTATAAATAGAGAAAAAAATAAAAATTTTAAAGAAATTACCTTAAAGGAAGTAATTTTTACATATAAATTGTGCATGTAATAGTCTGAAATGGTAGAATAACTGAACTGCCCAAAAGAGACTTTATGAAATGATTCTTATTGGTCAGGGATTTAGCTCAGTGGTTTAAGCACCTGCCTGGCAAGCACAAAGTTGTGAGTTTGATTTCCAGTACAAAAGAAAGAAAGAAAGAAAGAAAGAAAGAAAGAAAGAAAGAAAGAAAGAAGAAAATTATTCTTATTGAACCACTGAATTTTTGTGAGTTGCGTTTCAAATAATTTTCCAAAAAGTAATGGATACAATGATAATCTCTTCTATCAAATTTAGTCTACTCTCAATAGAAGGATAACATGTACATAAATATTTAAAAAGAATATTGTTATCTGAAAGTATATACATTAGAACGTCCAGCTCTATGGGACGATCTTCGAGCACTTTGCACCAGAAGAGGACGCATGAAAGCCTTCGGCACAGAAGCAATGGAGATGCACAAGCACTTGACAAGGCTCCTCTCTGCGACCTAAATCAACACCATCTTACCCTAGTGCGGTACCAGGGCATCCATGCTAAGCAAAGTTCACCAAATTGTGGACAGGTTTTAGACACCACAGTGGCCAAACATGGAAGCTGATGAAGAAGACAGGGACAGTGGAAGAGTGGCCACAAATGTTTTCAGCCGCTGGTTTTCATTTCTCAACGCCCCTGGAATGCCAGGGGGTCTTCAGTGTAGAGAGGGCTGCTGGGGGGCAGAGGAGACCTGGCTCGGGCATCAGCGCGGATGCCCAAAAGGCCCGGCTCGGATCTTTCTCCGCATTCAGTCATGCGTGGGTCATGCTCGCCAGCGAAGGTCTGACCTAGAGCAGGCTTGAACACAGCGGGTTAGAATTTAACTAGTAGGCCATGTGATTCTGTAGCTGTTCTCTACAGATTCTCTGCAATCTCCATTTAAAATTTTTTTCATTTAATATTTTGTCAAACGATGTTCACATACACCACGAAGTTTGCATGTAAATGATGTGATGAAGACCCGTGTTCTGATGAGTTATTTTGACAAACATAGAAAATCAAACTATTGCCTGGCCTAAGCTGCCTCTTGTATTCATCTGTTGACTTTTTTACTATAAATTTTGGTTATTTTTAGAAATTGGAAGTTCTTATATTTTTAATTCACTTATATAAATTTGATTACCCCAAAATGGTAATACCATAACAACAGCCACACATAAACATCGCATGGCAGCATTGACAGCTAATACTGTGCATTTCTAGCTATTGATTCAAGCAAAGCAGCTCATTTCCAGAGAGAACAGGTAAAGATTGCTCCCTGCACCCTGGCTTCTGATTTCAATGGGGTTGGAAGGGAGTGGGTGGGATCTATAGATAAAAAGCATCACTGTGACAAAGCACTTTGACATCTTTTATGGGGGGAAGAGGAGGAAGGGGGTGAAAAATTAACTGAGAAGGGTTGTGCACATGCACTAACTGCACGAGGGTGGGGTCTTTACTACCACAAATGTGTACTCACAAAAATAAATACTGAAACAGTGAATACATACTTCCCATCGCAACGGTACTTTGTCTGCTAAAATCTATTCCTATGTAAATAGATGCCAATCTAAATTTATCAGTAATACAATACGGAAACAGACACTGCTGAGCAGTAGAAGACTGTAGAAGTCTTTCTGCCTGCAGGTTATTTAGCATGTCAGATGAATTCAGTATAAGATGCAGTGTACATATCAGTTTTAAAAGAACTTTTCTTAAAAATTTAAAAAAAATTAAACAATAAGACATGGAATCTCTGTATTCAACATCGGGAGACTGGGCTTCTGTAAGAAGAAACTTTGCTTTATGATACTTGGTTATCAGTAGTTGACCATTTTTATTACTTCCCACTAGAATTATTCATTCCAATATTTCAGATTTTTACTAAAATTTTGTCATATTTAAGTAAATTGAATCTTCCAAACAATAACACACAACTCCAGAAACTTCTCTAGTACTTTGAGTAGATATTTCTTCTAAGGCAAAATTTTAAAACTTAGATTGATATTTATTCATCAAGAGAATACTAAAAGAAATTTAACTAACTGATTAGACTATCTATCTCATTGAAGAAATAATTCTGTAGTCTTAAATTTTAAAATGTGACATACGACAATAATACATTATGCTACAATATTTCTGTAACATTAAAATTAATAGATTCACAGAAAATATCTTTTTTCCAGGCTATGCGTGTCTTAAAATAATTAAATGTCTTCATTGATAAAGTAACTTAAAGTTGTAATTAACTCTGAACTCAATTGTTACAATGCAATGCAATTAAGTATAAATGCCTACTTTTACAATAAATACGTTTTAGATGCTTAGAAAAACCTTCTTTTTCAGTTATTTATTTAGTGATCCCGTCTCTTCTCACTACTTTATTGATCTGTATCTAGATGGCAGTGTTTCAATTATTCACGGACGAGGTCGTGGTAGATCACTTTCTACGGAAGTGCTTTTGAAATTTGAGAGCATTTAGCCTTAATTATGAAGGTCTATGGTACCTATTGTCACACTCAGCCTCATAATTGCCAGTTTGGTATTTTGCTTTTCTACTATCTGAGGAATAGATGCAATTTGTTCTAAATTAAAGAATTAATAAGGTAAATGTGTGAACACAGCTGTCATACTGTTAATTCTTCACTGTCACACTCTGAATTGGATTCCCCAAAGGTCACCTTTGAACATTTTATAGTCTGTGCTCAGACAGTCCATCCACAAATGTGGCACAGTGGTAGTGACCCTGCCTATCCGCACTTTTTCTGGCATCAGGAAGTCTCTGCCTACTACACATGCTGAAGACTTTTGAAATCTCCCATGGCCCAAGTATAAAGTGGAAGTTATTTGAATGTACATATTTGTCAAGGACAAATGCAGTTGGGACAGTTGGCGGAGAGGGTACAAGTGTCATCATGTTCTGACATGGGAAATTTGGAGACCTGCATGGTAGGAAGGATTTGAGTAAAGACTCTTATGCCTCACCTGTGATCATGCTGGCAAGGAGTCACAAGAATTTGTCCCCATCCTTCCAAAGAGAAAAGGTTCTGTTTGTCATTGTGCGTGAGGTTCTATAAAGCCCTCAGTGTTTCCCTGTGCCGTCTAGCATGATCAATGTCGAGTCGTCCAGGGGCCATGACCCTTGCTCTATTTAAGTCTTAGCTAAGGCATCGCAGAGTAAAGTGGGCAAGAGGTCATGACTGTGTGTACAGCTCTGAGCACGAACATGTTAACTTTCATAAAGTTCATGTGATGTTAAATAAAAGTGAGAAAATGAGAGGTGTGATCAAAGAAGAAAAACATGTTGTTGGATGAAATCTGGAAGCAGATGGTGAATTGATGAGGCAGACACAATAAGACAGAGTGATTGGTTACCAGAAAGTACACTGAGCTTTTTCCAATTAAAAAAATATATAACTGTCTCATTGTATGCTTCTCCTTTGTAAAGACTTTTAGAATGTCAAATCTCCCTATTTAAGTTACTTAACAAGACAGCTTCTTGCAGTTCTTCTAGGTAAGGAGAGGAGTTGGGAGTAAGCCAGTTGATTTGGGAATTCTAAACAAAGCTGCAAAAATGAAATATGCAATACAGGGATCACACTTCAAAACTCAAAACATAAGTGTTTCATCGGAAGAAAAGCTTTAGGATCTGAGAAAGGCAGGATGAGGTGAAATGACTTTGAATTCTAGAAGGAGCAAGGCTTCACCTTCCATCCACAGACAGAGGTCTTTACACTTTGTAAATAATGCAACCTCTCATGCTCCCGCCTCCCCACGCCCCGCCCTGCACCCGCTGCTTACATATTTCTTTCCTATCTCTCTCCACATCTTGACTTCTAATCATTTTACCGTGTCACCATGCTGACCTCCTCCTGTTAGCTGCCTTGCTAGTGTGCTCATGCTGAATAGCTGCTATGAATTGCAGTAACACATATCTGTATCACAGTTCCTCTGGATCAGGGGTTCAGGCATGGCTGAGCTGGGTCCTCTGTTCAAGGTCTCAGAAGACGGCGACTGAGATATGGACTAGGCTGTGTTTTTACCAGAAGGCACAAATAGGGCGCAGACCACTTCTAAGCACACCCAGAATTCATTTCCTATTGCTGGCTGAGTGTCCAGCCTTTCTGCTGGCTTTCAGATGTGGGTACCATCACACAGGATCCCACAGCTCCGGGTAGTGCCAACCCTAACCCTAAGCCACCAGGTGAACACAAACACAAATCACAAAACAGGATGGAGGGAGTGGCACTGCATTGCCACTGCCATGTTCTACTGGTTAAAACTTCACTGTGGGTCCTACGGCATTCAGGGGGAGGCCGTGTCCAGCTGTGAAGACACTGAGCAGATGGAGCTCAGGTGGATGACGCAGACTATCTACCACTCCGCTGCTTCTAGTGTCCCTGCTTAAGGACAAGTCTCTTACAAGACCTGTTTGTCCCATTAGCCCTGCTTGTCCTCCTCTGTCCTTTATCCCCTGACATTCAGAAAATAGATCTTAGAGTACCTGCTGTAGAAACCAAAAAGATACATCACAGAAACACCAGCCTCCATCCCAAAAGATAAGAACAATGCATCTTTCCAAACAGAAGCAGGAAAAAATAATCAGGGAATTTTTCTCACCAAAACCTCTTCTCTTCCAGGGAGCAGTTTGTCTCCTTTGACAGTGTTAGCAAAGTCTAACATCTGGATGACAGGAATGAAGATATCTTAATACACAGTGGTGGGGAGGTGTAAATCAGAGACAGTGAGATTCCAGATTTTATTTTAGAATAATGCTCTCTTCTATTCTGGAGAGCAGATGGGGAGAAGTTGTTTAGAATTTGTTAAAAATTAAGCATCAGCCTGATTATTAGATTTTAAGCATTAAAACACACACACACACATACACACACACATTCCTAGGGATTGATTTTGTTATCCTGGGCTACATGGAAGCAAAACTAAGCAATCTGAAATATTCTGTAGCCCTCTCAACTTTGGAAAATAGACAACTTAAAATTTTATCGTTTCTGCAATTCATCTTTCAATGCCTTAAACATACTCCTCACTAAGGTTTCTCAAGTTGAAAGGCTGAGCGATTTTACAAAGAGTGGTCCTTAGTCTCAGTTTAGGATTTAGAAATGTTATATTTATCGGTCTGTGACTGGTCTTTATTGGGTTTTATATTGGTATCATTTTATTTCTAATTGCCTCAGCTTGTAGTGCCATTTAGGAACAAAACTTATATTTGGTTAAATATAAAACAAAATTGTTTAAAATGTATTTTAGTGTAGCATTTCACCTCTACAGAGATTATTTTATGTCTCTTTCCTTTGACTCTGTGGATGATAAAAAGGAAGTTGGGGTCAGCTGAGCGCTATTCCACTCTGTAGACAGAAAGGATCTTAGAAAGGAGGCAAGTTCTGGTTGTCCAGGGTCGGCCATGATGGCTGGCGTCCTATTGCATCCACCGGCAACATAGAGAGCATTTACACTCACAGGCTGGCTGGGGTGGATGGGCTCTGCACAAAACAGGACAGGTGCCAAATCCAGAGAGAAAGTCCAAAGACTGTTTTCTCTTGCACTTAGGTGAGGCAAATTGTAACTGATCATTTCTTAGACCGTCAAATGAAAATGTATTTACATTTCATAAATATAAAACTGGACTTTATTCACCTATAGGGAAGGAGTTGCTTGAGTGAGAGAAAAAAAATATGATTAGTTCTCTTGTATGTGTTATTAAATGTATTTTATTGAGCTGTCTGATAAGCACATAAATCATTTGAAATATCAACACACAGACGTGTGGGGTTTGGCTGCTCTGCTGCTATCGAGTTACTTTTCTTTTTATGTAATGAGAAAGAACTTAGGTACCTATGGGGTCAATTTGAGATTGGACTTGAAATGGTGGTACGTAGACGAAGAGCTTCACTCTCCACTGGAAAAGGAAACTGCAAAAAAAAAAAGTGCATCTCATTAGTGGGGAGCCAGAATGTATCAAGAGAGAATTCTGTATGAATTCATTGGGTTCCACTTGGGTACCCCAGCCCTGGTTTCTTTCTGCTTCCTAGGAGATATTGATTTATAACATATTTTACATATATATATATATATATATATATACGTATAACTGTAACTGTATATCTATAACACTATATATACGATTTCCCTAATATCATCTGTAAATTGTTTTTGAGCCAAAACCTGTGTGAAGAGTTTTGCTACCACCTTCTCAGACTCACAGATTTAACTGTTCCTCCCCTCAGAGACTGTAGCAGAGATGCACAGGTTTAACAAAAGTGATGAGTCTGCATATATTGGACTTGAACTGTACACGGCTAGTGAAGCAGAGTTGCAGTGACCATTTGAAAGATTAAGCTGTGAGAAGCAAACACTGTTTGAAATAGAAACAGCAGAAACACAAAGAATCTGCACTTCTCAAAAATGGAAAATTGATTTTTAGCAGGTGCATTTTAGATCTAGCATATCTAAAAGGCCATATAGGAAATTCTTCCCTAACATTTCTCCTAAAATGTTGATGAAAAAATTTGCTACATATTCTGAAAAATAGTAAATGTTAAAAAGTTACGATACTCAAAAAAAAAAAAAGCCTTGCATGGTGGCTCATACCTGTAACCCCAGCACTCAGGAGGCTGAGGCAGGAGGATCGTTGTGAGTTCGAGACCAGCCTGGGCTACAAAGTGAGTTCAAGGCCAGCCTGAACTGCACAGTGAAACCCTGTCTGAAAAAGACAAAAAAAAAGTTACCATACTAACATTGACAGAAATTAAAGTTAGACTATTGTCTGGTAAGCTGGCTGAAATAAAAAAAATAAATTTGTGTCACACTATATCAATGCTTGCTTCTTTTTAAGAAGATATAAAAATATTAATGGAATACAGTCCAAATTACGTATTGGTACAAATTTTTACTTTGTTTGTGATTGAAATAAGGAAAGATTAAGGCAATTTCAAATGGTGTGATCTCTAAAAATTTCTAGCAAGGCACTTCACAATTTTAGAGATAAACAGAGGATTGAAAATAAAGTCACACTGATGAGAGGCTATTCCTGGCTGGTCTTTAGGTCTAGAGCCAGAAAGGTTAAAAGATTTGTTCAAATGGGAGAGATGGAAAAAAAACCCTAACTTTTACTGTTTTTTAATACTGCTCATTTAAATGACAATCTCAAGTCCTTGGACACTAACTTTGTTGACAGTTCGCCAGGCCCAGCTGCTGGGCATTCCCTTCACAAATTGGCTCAAACCTCCCATTTCAACTGCCTTTTGCACTGTTTTGGTTTTTTTTTGTTTGTTTGTTTGTTTGTATTTTTTTTTCTCTGCATGCTGCAGCCATGTGGAACTTATTTGTGTTTTGCAAACACATAAAGCCCTTGCAATATACCACACATTTGCAAGTGCCCTTCTCCCGTCGTGGAACACCCTTCTCTCTTTTCTTCCCTAATGCCTACGGATCCTGGGTCTTAATCTTGTCTGGCCTCTACTGCTTCTTCATTCTCTAGGAATTCAGTTACTCTGCCTGTACACCTCTGTGCTGAAATCTCTGTACACAGAAGCTGGCTTCCCCCACTGCACTCAAGCCCTACAAAAGGATTTCGTGAACCTGGGTGCCTAAAACGTAATAGGCAATCAGTGAATATTGAATTGGCTTTTGAAGAGAGCACACAAGCACATTAAATGGAGATGTCTCCATTGATTCAAAGGAAGAAAAGGGAGAACCGAAATTTTCAAATAAAAAGAAGTGAATATTTTTTGGTAAGACATTCCTCTCATTGAACTTCAAAGAAGTTAAATTAATGGATTCAGGGTCACTGTTGCAGTCAGGTTTTGCAAGGGAACAGATTCAATACATGACACGTAAGAGTGTAGCCAGAGGCCTGGAGCCCACTGCAGTACCTCATCCAAGTCCATAGCAAGGATCAGCACCAGGAAGACCCAAAGGCCAGCGGTGAAAGCTGAAAAGCAGTGAAGGATCTGTGCCTCAGGCTGAGAGATCTGTACTGGAGCCAGGAAGTGATGCTCAAGGCAAAGACCAGAACTTCCCCAAAGAGAACAGCAGCCATCCTGACTGCAGCCAGGAGCCAGGTCCTCCTCCAAAGAGGATGGCAAGTTTGTATCAGGAAAGCCAGGCCCGGGAAATCTTTTCCTGGGAAATTGGCAGCACAGTATCTCTCCCTCCCTTTCTCCTTTGATGCCATTTGAATAGCTGTCCTCGGGTGAGCCTTCCACAGCCAGAACCACGCGGACTCAGCTTAGCTGGGTGTCCCCAGTCAATGAGTTGATCCACCACAGTTACCAAACTCAAGCATAAAAGAATCAAGATTTAAAGTCCCTCTCATCTAGGTGTATTGTGACATCCAAAGATCATAAAGGACCTGATGTGTGCAGTTCATCTTGTCAATTTGGAAGGATCAAGTAAACTGTGGCGATGCAGTTGGATTAGAGGGCTGGGAAGTGGTGCTCCTCGGTGGACTAGTGCTCTGATTTCCGCTGCTGGATGTGCTGTCATGACGTAGGGGCCAGCTGCAGAAGGCAGTGGCTCCTGGTCCGGCACTGGCGGGAGACTTTTGTGTCATCCACATGATGCTACGTTTGGTGCATGCAGAGTGCAGGAGTAATGATGCCAGGGTAGTTTCCACCCAGATTTCAAAGGAAGGCCTAGCAATGCAGGGAATATTCCCTTGAGAAGACAACTATGGGAAGCGGAAGATTTGGTGGAAACCACAAAGAGTTGGAAATGCTGTGAAAGTGGAACACCTGCTGAGGAAAGCCAAGCCCGGGACTTTGAATTAACCCAGTCTAAGCCAGAGGCCTTGTAGGCTGCAACCAGCAAGTTCGTAGGAGTGGGGACATCCAGTCCATTCGGAACCGGCTCCACCACCTGCCCCAGATGCTGGACATGAACCATTTTAATGTTTACACTGCTAGCTTCCAATCTTGCTTTGGTCCTATGCTTTTTTATTTTGTAGGTTTTTGTTTTTTGTTTTTTTCCTGCATCCGGGATGGAACTCACAACCTCACGTATGTAGAGTTGCTTTTTTTTTTTTTTTAATCTCCCTACTTCTCTTGGAATGGAATGTTTTTCTCTAAGCCATCGTATGTTAAAACTATATAACTCGCTTTTGAAACTTTTTGTAAGGGTTTGCAGCCAAGAGTTGATTGAAATCATGAAGAAAGCTTTGGTCTTGGGCTTCTATGCACTGCTAGCACTCTTGAGACTTTGGGAAGGATTATTACGCTTCCCGCGGTATGGAGGGTACATGGATGATGTGAGGTGGAATTATGACCTTGTGAAGGAGATTATTTGGAGATGAAGGGTGGTTTAGGAGATGTGATTAGGTGTCAAGTTGACACACAGGTGGACTTGTGCCAATTCAATCTAACTGACAACTTCACTGGGTGAAGAGATGCCTGCAGAGCTGATCTCATCATGGGGACCCTGTATTAAGTGGTGGAGTACACTGATGTCTCTAGCTGAATGTGCTCTTAGGAGGGGTAGGTCCAGGATGGGTCACTGGGTTCGTGCCTCAGAGGGGACGTCTCTCGATGCTTTCTTCCCTGTGTTCTGCTTGCTGCTGTTATGAACCACCACATCCTCTGCCAGACAATCTTGACCGGAAGTCAGCCCCCCGGAAGTCAGCTCCCCGGAAGTCAGCTCCTATGCAACTGTGAGCCAAAGTGAGCCTCGCCTAAGTGGCCTCAGGTGTCTCCTCCCAGCAGTAGGGAAACTGATAGATAAAATTCTTTGTGAAAGCTCCGTTGTGATTACTGGAATTTCACCAACACGAAAAAATACCCAAGTACAGAGGAGCAGTGGATGACCAAAATATTTTATGTAAGCTATTGTTTTAGTTTTTATTATTTATTGTAGTGATTGGTGAAATATGCCGTGTTAATTATAGACTAAATGAAGGAGTTCTGAGCATTGTACAGAAATGCACATTTCCAACTCAGGACATTTAACCTTTTTTTTTTTTTTCTCAGTAGACATTAATTGTTGTTTTTTGCTTTTTATCTTAACAATCTGCATTGCAATCTTACACTTTTTAACTAAGAAATTTTGGATTTCACTGTAAACTTTAATAGATTCTAACAGTTAAAATGCATTAATTTCAATAAGCAAAAGGAACCTTAAAAAAATTTAAGTTAACATAATGAATTAAAAAATAATTCTTTCTAGCAACAGCTGATATTAAATAAAATGCTTAAAACAATCAGGAAGAGAATTCAGACTGGCATAAAATTAAGGCCAATTATCTTATTCTTAAAAAAAAGAAGCTTGTGATATTTTTCTTTGAAAAATTGATTTCAGACACAAAGATAACACATTGTAGAACAGAGGCCTTTATTTACTACTTTAGTCTATAAAATCACCAATTTTACAAAGGTTTTCTGTGCACTGCACCCACATGCAGACATCATCATTAAATTCAATTAAATCTTGTCATTAAAATCCCACGTCTTGCTCACAATCACAAGTGAAGAAAATAATAATGATCTTCAAGGAATATTATGTCCAATAAAAATATTTTATAGAACACATTATATGCCAGCTTCTCAGAGTGGAACAGTCAGAAGAGGGCACTGGCAAAATGCTCCTATTGATCATGGGAGATTTGATGTATTCGTTTCTGCTTACTTTTCTCTCGGATAAGCACACACGGGGACTATTGCACCCAGCTAACACGGAAGAGAATAGCAGTTAGAAATACGCTTAGCCAGTTAGAAGGAGCATTATCCTGTTCTTCCTTTGCTTAGGCTGATATGGAACAAGCACATGAAGGGAGTGTTTGAGAACAGGACCGACGGAATTTTAAAATCGCAGCCAGCACGGTGTGCTTGTTCAGCGCACACACACCAGCCTCGGTTAGAGCTGTGGTGCATCCCCCGCGTGGGTGTGAACGTGTTTCCCATTTTCTTCAGCACAATCTCCAGTGTGTCATCGGCAGACGCCCTCTCCTGTCAAGAAGTAACTCTTTCTCCCAAGAACAGTGGAGGGCAGATGAGATCTGGAGCAGCCCAGCCGTGAGACCCCCAAGCTCCTCATGAGTCCCCCTGAGATCCAGCCTAATGCTCTCGCTGGCTTCCTGCCTGCACGAACTCCTGCTCTCCCCTGCGGAGAGCACCCCACGCACACTCCCAGGTTCCTCCTCAGAGCCCTGGACTCTGGATATGGTAACATACGAACTCCAGCCCCAGAATGTTTATAACTGCTCCCCTTCATCTCTGTGGGGCCATGCAACTTTTAATATCTGCATTATTTCCGTATTTCTTCAGCCTCCAACCTCCTTTGTGTCCCGCTTGATTCCCTGCTTGATACTCTGCTCCTTTGCAAATTTAACCTCAGCAGTATTTTCTGAGAAGAGAATCCAGCTATGGAGACCAAAGGCTCAAGCCCAAGAGTCTCCGCTGTGTGACATGGGGTGTCTGTGTGCTGGGAATTTTACCTGTTGTTTCCTGCCGCACATGTTTAAAGCTCCTGCAGTCCCTGTAGCTTTTGGGCTCCTCTTATGTCTGCAGCTGTTTGCCTCAGTTCTGCTTCTGGGTCACTCTTAGGTCCTGAAATACCACAAGCCATTCCTCTTCCTGTCTCTTGTTTTTTCCTCTCTCTCTCTTGCTCTCTCTCTCCCTCTCTCTGGCTCTCTTGCCATCCCTCTTCCTCCCTTTCTTCCTTTTTCCATCCTTCTTCCCTTCCTTCCTCCTTTCCTTCCTTCTTTCCTTCCACTCCGTCTTCTACAAACAAGGTGAAAACTCCGCCCCGCAGCCTCCCCCTCAGCCCACCGCTGTCCTTCCTCAACATCCACTTCCCAGAACACTCTGGCCCACCTTCCCCCTGCAGCCTGTCTTCCCCACGCTGGCATTTGCTGCTCCCCTTGCATGGCCTCTTCAGTCAATTTTAAGTTCAGATTTAAATACTCCTGCCCTATTGAGAGAGGCCAAACCACACTACTTCCCTTAGACTGCCAGATCTGACACTTGACAAAATGACCTTAGTCTTTCTATTAAACTAGTTTCCTGTACTTGTCTGCGGATCTTTATCGACTCATTTTTGATCTCCATGTGTTCACCATTCTTTTTCCTGAAGCTATAGTTGCCTCTCAGTTTAGTGCCCTGTGCCCTTTGTCTTGACTTAAACTCTGATTAAACTGAGTCAAGTGCAGAGAGGGAGAGAGGAAGAGAGAGACACAGAGAGAGAGGCCTGAGGACCGTTTTTGCACCTAGTAGCCTGACCCTGGTTTCAGTTCTCATTACCTTTCTTTGAATCTGGATATCTGCATCCCACTCTGCATTCCTGACAAAGCACTCATGGCATTCTCCTAGTTTTAATCATTCCTGCCAAAGTTTAGACTGCACAGAGCTGCCAAGCTTAACTTCACAGCGAAACATGAAATTCTTAATACTCCACCTTAAAACTTTTCTCTCAGGAGATCCTTGTCTTACCTTAAACACGTCTTTAGGTAGTTTTCACATCCTGTTTCCTTGCTGGTTTCCTATGAGGTGAAGTTGACTGGTTGTATTTCAAAAGCAAACCTCGGTCTCTGATTCTGAACCAAGCTTTTGCATTTTATGTGTATCTATCTACTAAACATGATCTTGAATACCTAGAATGCACAGAACTTGCCATAAATTTGCAAGATGCAAAAATGACTGAATCATGATTAAAGAACTCAGGGAAGTCCCAACCTGGCAGACAACAAGTATGTTAATAGATTAATACACACACACACACACACACACACACACACACGAGACACCTTCTGTAAGGGGGAAACACGCTAAAGAGAGTAAAGAATGATAGACAGGAGCAGAGGCTCTAGAATTTAAGGCCCGTACCGACAAATCTGCATCCTTCAAACAGTGAGAAAAAGGGTTTCCGGGCTGGGGATTTAGCTCAGCGGCATAAGTGCCTGCCTTACGAGCACGCGGTCGTGAGTTCGATCCCTGGTACTTGTTTCTGGTTTGATAGAAAAATTCGTAGCTTAGAAACTGTAATACTTTTGGGCTGGGGATTTATCTCAGTGGCATAAGCACCTGCCTTGTAAGCGTGTGGTTGTGAGTTCGATCCCTGGTACGGATAAAAGATAAAAAATAAATACATAAATAAATAAATAAATAAATAAAAAGGGTTTCCAGCCAAGGAAGTGAGCACCAAGAGGAATTTCCACCCAGGAGGACCAGTGACAGCTTCCCCTCTACCCCGGCTTCTGCAGCCACTCAAACAGGAGCAGCTTGGGAAGCAGAACGAAAGCTAAAATTCGGGTCCTTTCTACCAGGGACCATTCACTAGGGGGAAATCGAGCCTCCGGCACAGTAGCCATGCAGTAGGTTAGATTGGTTGGAAAAGCTTGATTCTGTCACCTGCAAGCTCCATGATCTTGAGAAATCTCACTTAATCTCCGAGGCTTTGGAATTATGAAACTGTATAACAGAACCTTACTCAGACTTTTATTCGGTGAATAATATGTATACTTACAACATTTCCGATATTCAATCAGCAGTCACTCAAAACTACTAATACTATTATTCTAGAGGCAAAAGGAGGGGCGGGGATTCAGCTCCAAGAGGATGCTACAGAAATATGTGATCCTCCCATTATGTTCTCACATACAAATTAGAAATCCTGGGGAGAAAAAGAAGCAAATAATACAGACAGCAGCCAAAATTCTCAGAAGAGACAGCCGTGTTCAACAAAGAACGGTAGTAGAGGATATTAAAGAGATTTGCCTTGAAGTTATTGAAGATAGTAGAAGACATTGATTAATGATTTGCTTACAGCACTTTATGTTGGAATTTTGACTGAAAATTAACTAAAAAAGCATTAATTGATGTTAACTTGGGTCTCATTCAGTAATGAAAAGTTTAAAACAATAAAATTGATTGAGCATCTACTTCTGCAATAAGAATCATGACATGGAAGAAAAGCTGTAGGGGAATGGAAGAACACACTGGAAAGCCAGTAAATGTTATATAATTATTTCATTAAAGTTTATTACCATTATGCATGGTTTTCAAAAACAATCTAAAGTATATGAATTTGATTGTTTAAAATTTTTAGGAGGAGAATGATAGCATTGATGTGAGATAACTAATTATGTATAGTTTCCATACCAGTGCAAGACTGTCATTATGGAAAAACTAATTTTGTGGTATAATTCATGAAATATTATTGCTGTCTTTTTTATTTCCATTTAAATGTTGTTCATCATATTTATTTTATGCTAAAGGCAGTGGAAACATTAAAACAAGTTACATAAAATAAATTCAGTTAGAAGACTGCAAGGTCTTTTTTGAAAAACAAATTCAGTACTATGATTCAGTCACAATAAAAATAATACTAAAAGAAGTCATGAGAAATGCAGAAAACCTTAAGGAAGTTCGATTTAGACACTTCAGACATTAACTACTGCAGGGCTTAGAGTTAAAATACTGTGGAGAACTCTTTAAAAGCATTCAGATGTTGCTTAATTTTTGATTACTTTGATTTCTCAGACTTAGTGCTCTTAGTTTAGACATAAAAACTGGCTAGGTAAGTGTTACTCTTATTGGAGGAATATAGAAAGGCATCCTTCCTGACCTCCACATACTGTTTAAACACAAAAGCAGGCTATGTAATGCCCTTTAGAAGTTTACAATGTATTCAATTTTTTTAAAATTACAAAAATATGCCTACTGTGTGCAGAAAAAATATAATAGAAATATTTAACAATTTATCAAAAGTCAACAATTATGCTATATTAATTTCAAATTATTATACATATGGGTATATGGATGGGTATACATGTACATGTGGGGAAATATATCTACAGACATCACACACACACACACACACACACACACACACACACACACACACATGGTATAATTCAAAGGCTCATGGGACCATAGTTAGCAGTTATTCAGAGGTGGCTAGATCTCAGTTGTGGGACTCTGTGATTGATTCATGGTGAAATGTTAGAATTAAGGCTGTAAGTGCTACCTTCTTCCCAGCAGAAACCTCCTCAGCTTAATCTTTACTTGCAGGATTTCTATCAGCCTTCTGGACTTCTTAGCTCTGACCCGTCTCCCCATCAAGTATAACCTAAGGAATTCCAGCTCTACTTTTTCAGTTGGCACCTCCAAACTTTTCCAAACTCTTTCCACAAGCCATTCCCAAAGGCTCTTGAGCCACATGATCAAGTATAGTCATAGCGATGACCCCAGTCCTGGTACCAAATTCTGTGCTGTTTATTTTTCTCTTGTTGCTGAGACAAAATACTCAGCCCTCTTACATTAAGGAAGGTTTATTTAGCTCATGGTTTGTAGAGGTTTTACTCCATACTCAGCTGAGTCTAAGGCAGGATAGAAGGCAGAGAGGTATCACAGAGAAGAAAAAGTTCATGGTAGGCACAAAGTAGCAAAACAAGTGAGCAATGGACTAATATAATATACTGATGAACTTAAATCTGGTTCTTAAGGATTGTAGTTAGCAAAGAAGCACAAGACTACCACCACTCCTTCTATCCCTTTTATTTTATCTAGGCTACTTAGGGTGTGTAACATTTGCACCCTTAATCCTCATGCCCTTGAAATCCTATTGCACCATGAATCAGTTCCAGCCTCACATGCTGTTAGATCCAGTCACCTCTGGGAAAGCCCCAATGAGGACTGAATGGGATTTGGAGGACCATCTAAACATAAGGCATAACATTCTTTCCCTGCCCCCCAAAGACTCCTGCACATCTCTTTATGCAAAAGGCATTTAGTCCAACTCTAACAGTCTCCAAAGCTCTAACAGTTTCAGCATTGCTGAAAAGTCCAAGTTCCAAATCTCCTCTGAGATTTAAGGCAAACTCTCAACTGTACGCCTCTGTAGAAATGGAAAGAAAGTTAAATACTTTCAACATTCAATGGCACCAGATAGACATTTCTATTTCAAAAGTTACAAACAGGGAGATAGCAAAGAATGGGAAAAAGATAAGTCCAAAATCCAGTAGAACAAACATCCCTGGCAATCTGTAGCAAGTTGTGAAGTCCTTAGGGGTTGGGTGGTTCCACCCCTACAGCATTTCTGGTGATGGCAGCTCCCCTGGATTTTCTCTTGGGCCAGCTCTACTCCCTCCTTGGAGTTTTTCTCAGAAGATCTGAGTTTCTGGCTATAGGAGACATAGTACCATATAGTGGACACTGATTCAAAGCATGTACAGCCTTTTGAGAAACCTTGCACCAGCCCTGAAAACTATTGCCATCTGGAACAGTAGCCAAGCTTCCTTCTGTCTTGGATATAGGGGTCCAGTGCTTGTGAGCCAAATCCCAAGAAACAATTTCCCTAAGCTGCTGCCCTTCTGGGACATGTTCTCTGGGGCTCTCTTCTCAAAGTGAAGTCTTTCATTTTTGCAATTTTGAAACTTCAAAGGGATAGAAGTGTTGTCCTCAATCCATCTTTTCTACATTCCTCTTCTGAAATATTTGAATTTGTCTTGCTAATCTTTTCAGTGACCAGTTTTTCATCTGTTCCACCTTTGCAGGCCACAACTTTACTGGAGTGTCCTTTCTGATCAAACTCACCGTGTTTTGAATCATTCTGTTGGACTCTTTGCTTTTTATTCTCAACATAAATCTGACTAAGATCCCACAGCAGTAGCCATGTAACTGAGTCAACATTAGACTGCCTTCAAATTTCTTCTACAAGATTAATGAGTCTGCTGCTCTTAAGTCTCAAGCAAACTTTCTGGATCGGAGCAAACTTCAGACAAACTTCCTGCCTTGGTATAATACACAGTGTCTGGAGTCCAACAGCCAATTCGGTCCTTCTTCCCTTTACCACCTAGGGATAAGCCACCCTAGGGTGGGTTTTCCACACTCTGAGGTGTGGAATTGCTTAGCTAATTTAGTTGACCTTCTCTTACTCAAATTGACACAATCAGTCAAACATGGCAAATATTATGTAGGCCAAAAATATACACAGCATAGCACTATGTATATTTTTCCAGTCTCGCATAATTCTGATTGCATTAGCTTTTCATGAGTTTTGAAATCAGAAAGTAAATTCTCTCACTTTGTTATTTTTCAAGACTATTTTGGCCATCCTGAATTCATTCATTTTCCTTATGAATTTTAAAAGCAACTTGTTAATTTCTGCTAAGGAGCCAGCTATAATTTCAATAAAAATTGTGTCAACCATAGAGATCAATTTGTAGAGTACAGCATTTCACCATATTAACTCTTCCAATCTGTGGCTCTGAGATATCTATCTCTTTATTTTTTCTTCTTTAATCTCTTTCCACAATATTTTTTACATTCTTAATGAACATATTTTAAAGTTCTTTTGTTGAATTTATTTCTAAGAATTTCATTGCTTTGGATATAGCTATTATTTTGTTAATTTAATTATTATATTTCTTAATGTACTTATTTTCTTAATTTTATTTTTTCTTTGATGAGCACTAGGTTATAGAAATACAATTGATTTGTAAATTTAAACCAGGAACATAGAAACTTTGAACCCCAAGGGACAAGTTAGGGAGTTAGACCTTGTCTCAATCAATCAATCAATCAATCAACCAGACTAAGGATGTAACTCAGTAAGAAATCTCTGGGTTCAATACCTAGTACTGGGAGGGAAAATAGAGTTAATTTCCACATAGGGATCTTGTATCATGCAACCTTTCTGAATTTCTTTATTGATAACTTTTTAGGAAATTCTAATATCATGTTAGATATTTCTTTGAGGTTTTTTATCTACAAGATCACATCACTAAATTGTTTTCCTAATCTGGATGACTTTTATTTCATTTTATTTCCTAATTGCTTTGGATTCCATTGCATCTTATATTAAGCAATGAATAATATTGTGCTTAGTTGTCTAAAGCATTCCATAAAAAACACCACCAATAAGCTAACACTTTGAATGGTACAATTCAATGTCAACAAAAAATGAGGGACCATGAGAAGTCAGAACTACAAATGAGGGACCATGAGAAGTCAGAACTACAGAAGTGTTTAGTATGAGGACTGTTAAAAACTTTGTAAGCAAGGGAACTGGCTACAATTTCCTCTCAAAACGCAGCCAAACGCTAGGAAAGTCTGTAGAGAGGTCCAAGGATCCTTCAGTGCCTTTATTGCCATTGGTTTTTGTGACCCGGGTAAGGGAAGAGGGTATTATCAGTTGGCCTTTTCCCATGCCTTGCCTTAATGACCAGAGGACAAGCTGCCAAATATTGGCATCTTATTTCTGGGTTGTGTTACCTGGCCCCTCTGGTTCATGCGTCAGTACTCAGCTGCAGAAACCAGCAGCACATGGCTTCCTTAAGACCAGATGTGACAAGAGAATCCTCAACCCAAGGGTTCCTCTGAGGTCCCAGAGTCTCATTAGGTTCCAATTAAGCCTCCTTCTGCCTTTGACCCCTCAGGGGAGCTGGGACAGTTAACAGCAGTGTTATTGGGAAAAGTGATCATAACGATGTCTGAGCAGGCAGCTTTCTACGTTATCTTAAGAACTGTAAGTTCATATCCATCTGCACTTTGCTCCCGCATTTACATTGATGTTTTCACATTTGCTCAAAACTAGATTTGGGGGACTTTACCCAAGTTAATGATATATTCTATGATATTTGCTTTAACAAGTCAATGAAAACTATCACGTTCTGCTATCACTATTGCTATGATTAAGTTTTTTGAGATTATTTTCTGCAATATCAAGGCTTCGCATTGATGACCTATGGTCTTTTTGTTAATCGAGGTATTCCACAATGGCATTTAAAAACATTAAAATTGTGCTTTATACCTACTTAAGTCTTTTACATATACCAATTCTATGTGAAAGTTGTTAGTATAGTAAATTATTTTCTAATTTTACATTTTCTAAACAGAATTGTTATGGGTTTCTGCACAATGGTCTTGCATCTAGTAACCATATGGTACCATCATATACATTATAAAGTTTGTTTGTAATCTTTTCCTCTGCTAGCCTATGCTGTATTCAAAATAATAATTTTGTTTTTCTTATTTCAAGTTATATGATTATTTTTTTCTTTCTTATTTTGTAGACAAGATATGTAGCACAGTGATGAAATGTACTATCTGACTTATATATGCTTAACGAATTTCACCCACATTTAACGTTAGCTGAAAATGTGAGACAGAATATTTATTATTAATTAAGGAAGCTATATTTAATTTGTACTTTTAAAGTAGATTCTTTGAAAAACTTAATAAAATAAAAAATACCTGGTAAAATTTTATAAAGGAAGGAAGAAAATGATACAAGATGGGAAGGAGAGAGGAAAGAGAAAGATATATTGTGAAATATTACAGATAAATACACAGTAGGTAAATGTTTTACATAAATTTTACATAAATTTCTTTGTGTCAGTATATTTGAAATATAAATTCATAAATTTCTTTGTGTCAGTATATTTGAAATGTGATGAAAAAGAATTATCATAATGTATTATAAAATTAGAAAATGTACATGTTCAAAAAAGACAAAGAAATAAAATAAAAAACCTTATAAATTTTTCGTCACTAAAAGCACTGAATCAGACTTTACAGCTTTTAAAAATATGTGCTTTCTATTTTGCCCAAACTATCCCACAACAGAGGGAGGAAGGCTGTGATTTCCTGATATTCAACCTGGAAGTGAGAATAAAAGAGAAGAATGTGATTGGGAATCTCACTTCTAAACATGGGAGGATTCCTAAGTCAAATCTATCGCCCCTTAGCCACCTTTACCTTGAATGGGTAATTTATTCTGAGAATGCACAGAACATTTTAACTTTTAAAAATCTGTTACTATAAATAACCAAATTAGGAAATTAAATCTGCAAGATTGAAATATATTGATGAGGCAGTATAAATTAGCAAAACCATTTTGGAAAGCATTTTTTTATTTAAAGTTAAATATTTTTATACTCTCAAAAATTTATACTCTTATGCATATAATAAAGTCTGAATATCCATACAAAAATAAGTACAAACATGTTTATCTCGCTGATTTTACAAGCCCCCAAATTACACAAAAGTAGATAAATATATTGCCATAAAATATAATAAACATATAAATTTAAATATCATACAAAACTAAAAAGGAAATAAAATTTGTAAATTGTAATTCAGCACTAAACAAGTGAATGCATCATCTTAGCAGTACAGTATTTAGTTTAATAATCAAGTAACAGTAGGTATGTATATGATGCTTCTTAAATACTTTTTAAAAGCAACTTAAAACTAAATAAGGCATTGCTATTTCATAGCATGATTATGTCAAAACTGTGTTTAAAAGATAAGGAAACCTAAAACAGGATTTAATAGACTTAATTGGGTGAAGTAGAATGGAGTAGAAGATGTTCTCCTAAGTATTATCAAAGTCATGCAAGGGAGGACCAACAAATGGTGAAAATTTGAAATTTTTTTAAATATGATTATCAGCTGGGCGTGCTGGTACATGTCTGTGATCCCGGCAGCTGGATCACTGTGGAGAGCCTGGGCTATCAAGTGAGCTCAAGGTCTACTCAATTACCTCATGAAACTGTTTTAAAAAGAAATATTACAGTAAAAGACACACTGCCTTTAGTCCCCTTCAAAAGTCTCATTCTTCCTTCCAGTACATTTATTCCATCATTCGTGCCCCTTTCTGAAGCTGATCTGGAAGTCTTCTTTCATAAGTGATCAAAAATACAGTGCCTGCTGGTATCTAGGTGGACCCAGAGAGAAGCCAAGCTCCTGGAAGCGCGATGGATGCGGTGTCCTCCGCCTTATTCCCTGGATCGGGCACCTGAGACTCCCTGCTCTTCAGTTGAGGCACAATGACCTTGAAAGGGGAAAGTTTTAAATCAATTCAGAACATGGAGGGAGCCAGGGAAGCACCAAGGACACAGTGGCAGGAATGTTGGGATGAGCGTGTTGGAAGCAAGCACGCATATTTTGAGAGGGGTCCGTGGCAGTGTGTCTTCTACTATAGTAAATTTTGTTAAAGGTACACTTTCACCGCAGTTTTCAATCATTCATAGTTGCCAGGTTGATGGGCTGTTTGTCATGTATTAATTAAAGAAGAAATCTACAACCAGGCATACAATCTGACAGAATGGAACACTTATTCATGATCTCAAGGTTGTGTAGGAAATAAATCATGCAAGGGAAATTTCTTAATTAAATTATATCTACACAAAACTGTATCATAAAGCATTCTTGATGTAGAAATGCTGGACTTATTTTAATGTGCACCTCTTATTACAGGATTATTTTAATTGATTATTCCCACCTTGAAAATACAACTGTATTAGTTGCTATGTAATAATTTTCAAATAAACATATTGCAGAATTACTCTTCACAATTTAGCATTTAACCTGCCCAATGATCAAGACAGTTCTTGTTCCTAAAGCATGTTGTTCATGTGATGGTTTGTCATTTCCTGTTACTGTTTAAAGAAGCTCCACCAACTAGAAGAATTGGAAGGAATTCGTCCAAGCCCAAGTCCATGTTCCTCAGAACACAGAGTATTAACATGTCAGTAAATGACATGTGTAACCTCTACACTCAGTGCCCCTCTCCCCGTAGAGGGGCTTGCAGAAGTCTCTTGTGGTGGAGCTATAGTGACCTGTTTACCATACAGAAATCTCAAAGCTTATGTTTGGATTCCTAAACTAGTAAATGTTTGAACATTTCTTGAAATGTACCAGATTTCTCCATTATAGGAAAGACAATCAAAGTCTTTAGGCACAACAGATGAAAACTTAGGAGACAAATCTTGTAAGTTGTTTTAGAGAATGAAGATGGTGTTTGTTTGTTTGTTTGTTTTTCTTTTTTTTTTCTGTGTTTGGTTTTAGAGTCCCTTAATGGTTGGTTCTATTATAGAATAATATCTGATATGGTACTTTCAATGTTATTTTATCTAATAAGTTCACAAGATATTTCTTTGTGGTTTGAATCAGTGTTTGGATCTCATTAAAATTTTCTTTGGATTTCCAAATCCTTAAACACTTATATAATCAAGTAAAAGGAAATTATATTTTTATCATCTGTTTATGTCAGTTACAATTTCCCTTCTCAAATTGTGTTTAAAATATCAGCAATTTTTACCCTGCAACTTCCAGTGGGATATCAAATAGAGTTATGTCAAAGGTGTTTAATCAATGAGGTTGTCTCAGTAAATATTTGATTGCAATCTAGAAGTAAGCTGTAGATGAAATGAGCTAGAATTATGGAGTTTTTAAAAAAATATTTACTACATATGCAAAAATAAATAAGTTAATGTAATAAGTTGGCTTACAGTGATTTATTAATTCTACAGCTTATTTAAAACTACAGATTATGAGCTATTTTATGGTAATAGAAAATGCATTAATAGTTTTAGAGTTAAATAATGTAGTTTTTTAAAATCTAAGGATATTTACAGCTATTTGCACAAGGAAATTAGGCCTCATGCGAGTTCTCAGATAAGCATATATATGATAATTCCATAAGTGCAGTGCCATTTCTCCAAAGAGGAAATGTATAAGTGTCTTATTGTTTGCTGGCAGGAGCAACATATTTAAAGGAAGTTACACACTTTATATTTAAGCCAGGGGGCAGGAATATAGCTCAGCAGCACAAGCACTTGCCTGGCAAGCACAGCATCCTGAGTCTGATTCCTGGCACGCACATGCACACACACACACACACACACACACACACACGCCAGAATGTCTTCACTATTACCTGTGTATCTCTTGCTTGGGTTTCAATGTAGATGTATACAGTTTACATTATACCACAGAATTTAATAAAAATATGTTCTCTACAGTGTATTCAGAGTCCAAAGCCTTCAGATAGTATGATCAATACAATCAGGGGCCAGGGATATGGCTCAGTGTCACAGTGCCTGCATGCCAAGCACAAGGTTCTGAGTTTGACTCCTGGTGTATGCACACATGTGCGCACACACACACACACACACACAAAGATAAATAGAATTGATAACAAATAAAAATTGGAACCTAAAGGAGAATTCAGAATTTCAAGTATATAATGGTTGCTACTCATTTGCTCTGGGAAGAAAAAAAAAAGAAAATATCAATAACAATAGAAAAAGGTAAATAAAACATTTGTATCTGAAATGAATTAATATAAATTAGAAAACTTTTGATTTGATGAATATTCAATGACAAAACCTGTAACCAAAGCCCCTTTTTTGTTTTCAGGGTCTGGGGATTGAACCCAGAATATTCACCCTGACCTACATCCCCAGCCTAGTAATTATCATTTTTTTTATTTTGAGATAAAGTCTCACTAAGTTGCTAAGTTTCCCAGGCTGGGCTTGAAACTTTGACGCTGCTGCCTCAGTTTCCCGGAGTACTAGGATTTCACATGTGTGCTCCTGTGTCTACTTTATGACCAAAGCTTACGTAATTTGTGGTGATTGAAACATTGATGATCTGTATGTCATCAAAGAGCGCCCTGCCACCTGGTCCACTTACACACACAGAACCGCTAATGCTACCCCTCATGCACTGGAACGGAAATAATGTGCATGCCTCTTATCCCTCGAGTACACTGTCTTTGGAAAAAGGGTTTTTAGAATCATCCTTGGGCAAGCCCACTTCCTGTGGCTGTGGTTCTCAATGCTGTTACCTGCTGATGGTTCTCTACTTTCTGAGTCACCTTCCTCTCCTCCGGCCAGTGCCTGCAGAGCTCTGGGCTGGCCCTTCTGTTTCTTGACTATTAGTATGGATGCTGCGTTTTCCTAAAGCTGAATGGAGCATTTACCTTTGCCTGATTCCTTTCCGCTTGGTAAAGTCAAGGGAACAGAAGTCACACCCAGGTTCCTGCCACTGTTGCTAGTGGTCCAGCCGAAAACCGGAGCCCTGGGAGCACGCGCACATCCAGCCAAGGGTGGAAGACTCGCACCGCAGCTTGCACGGTCTGAAGGAGGGAAATAGACAGCGCTCTGGCTGATCTGCTGATTACAGGAAAGGCTAACATCTTTACAGACAAAAAACAGCTCCTCTAGCCAGAAGTGCACACAAAAATACATACAGTATTCTGTCAAATTCCCCAATCTGTAAGGACTTCTTAGTGTTTAGGGCAATCAGTGGGATTTGCACAGCAATCATTCTTTGCACTGCAGGTGTCTGGTTTGCAAAGTTCTTAGGCTTTTAATTTGTTTTTTACAGAATGAAGAGTTTATATGACTACAAATCACCTGCCTGTTTGTATATAAATGTCAGTCTCTAAAATGTCAGTCTTTCAGATATTAAAATGGTCATAAGAAATGTAAAGTCTTTATTAAAATTATACTCAATAAAATAATGGTTGAAGATATATTAAATAGCTTTTCAAATGTAAACAGTCTTCCTAATTCTGCCTGCTAAAGTGCATAAAGTTTTCATCCATATTTTAGTGAATTTGTATCTTCGTGAATGATGTGACATCATTTGGACAGGACTCACACTGTGTTATCAATAAGCACAAAACAGCAAACTTTTCGACTGACACTTGAGAGTAATGTCACTGTTGTCTACATAGCATACAAATCAAGTGCTGATAGTATTCCTTGTTTTCATTTTCATTTGGACTCTGGCACTGCTGTAATTAACATGTCCAAATAATCTTTGTTAAATGTCATCATGCTGTTTGATCAAAGACTTGCATTAAATGTCCATTAACCAACTAATAATGACCCTATCAATTATAGACTAATTCAATTAGGCACCACCCTGAATCACTGGTCAAGGGCTAAGTCAAAGTTCCCAGCTTGATCCAAATCAGACTTGAAAGGCAAATATTGAAGCTATGTTAATTCAGCTCTGCCAGGGTGATCTGAGTTTTCACAAACTCAGCAGAAAGTCACTTTCAGCAATGCTGTAAGCAAAACACGGTTGTTTGCCCTAAGACTTTTCAAGGTTTTATACTTTTCTTCAATTATATTTTATTCTTTCTAGTAGAAGTCTTAGAGAGATTGGGTCACAGCTAACCTGCTAACTTGAAGTCAACTTTGGTTCCTTACAACTGTAATTATTTAAGGATCATTTTTCAAAACAATTTAAAACTAAAATTTTATAGCATATTACAAAAGCCATTCATTATGAAGAGAATAGAAAATCAAGCTATTTTCCCTTCTACACTGTGATTAAAGTAAATTAGTACAAAGGCATTTGATTTGATCCTTATTTTATTAACTCTAAATTTGTTTATTAATGAGGTTTTTATTTGGGGCTGACTGTATCTTTTAAACTGCTTTGAAATGTAATGAGAAGATAAATGGACTTTTTACAAATGTTTTCCCAAGGACGACCTTTGAAGCTTCCTCTGGAGAGCTGATTTGAAGTGCTCCTCTGTGGAACATCTGAGTAGATTTCTCATATCCTCTTAACTCTTTCAACTTCTGGGCTGTGATTCTCCCTGAAGCCTCTGACTCTCTTTCAAGCCCCGAAGTAGGACTGCAAGTCTGTACACACCAGGTGGCCTGTCGGTGGACGTCCATCGCTTGGGCAGAAACTCCTGTAACTGAAACTGCAGTGTGGGGATTCCGACAGCTCAGGCAGAAAAACTGTGGCTCAGGTCCAGAGCACTGCAGGCTAGAAGCCCAGTGGTCACTTACTACAACCAGAAACACCACCTGAGCTTTGGTTCCCAATCCCCCATGTCATCTATGGCAGAAAATACAGCCCTGGTACCACACACCTGGCGGAAGTGACTAGCAGATGTATTAGCCACCTTAACTCACTGAACACTGAAGTGTGAAACTATTCACTCGACGCCTATTTTTATGAATCTGATGGATAGCAGAAACTAACTTGTCTCTTCCTGTGATTTTTACATCTCCAGAGAATAGACTGATTATAAAATAAATTAGATACTACAAAAATAAACAATGAAAGTTTAGTTATTTAAAACAAATCTTCATTGAATGAAAAATAACAGAAATCAGGGAAAATATATTTGTAATAGCCACACAACAATGTACAGCCTCTGACTTCTTTTCGATAAAATAAATTTGAGTGAAAAAATTTGAAAATTTGTATTTAAAATAAACTCATATGGCAAATTAGCAAAAAAAAATACAACACATATGATAGAAACAGTGTATTGATATCACGTAAGTTATTCTTAAAAGCCAATAAATCTTTATTCCAATTAATTAGTGACATTGAACAATTAATAACTTAAATGTCTCAGTGCTGTTTACATACATTAAGTGTAAAAAATGCCACTTGCTAAAGCATAACATTAATGAGTATGTAAAGAAAAAATTCTTGTACACTACAAATGGAAGCATATAATCTTTCTGAAGACAAATCTAAAATGTCTTTCCAGTGGAAGATTGTCTCTACAGAAAAAGCTTCATCAAATAATAAATATAGATATCCATGGAGTTTGGTCTTTTCTCCCCACATTTTTATAATGCATATTGTTGTAAAGATGAATGTATTTCACTTTTGCAGGTTCATACATGTATGAACATATTTTAATTATTTTATCTCCAGTCATTCCCTTCACCCTGTACTACCCAGCTTCATATTGCCTTTTATGAAGGTAAAAAAAAAATTTAAAATACTATCTATAGAGGACTGGTAAAATAATTTTAATACCTCATGCACACAAAATAGGCAATGGTATATAGCCACTACAAACTATGCTATTATTATTTAATATTATTTTTTGTAAAATATTTGTGAGAAGGGCAATATGCAAAATATGCAAAATTTCAAAGCTGTATATAATACTGTGAGCTAACTATCAGGATACATGAAAATAGGAAATCTCTAAAAATAATATGGGGAAGTTAGCAGAGGTTAACTCTGCATAGAATTATAGCTAATTGTAAATGTATTCCTAATATCGCCTTTACCAGCAAGTATTTTTCGTTCAAAAAACCCACCTTTATATTTAGAAGAATTTTCTTTGATTAGATAACCTTAGTTCTTTTAACCTATCTTCTGGAAATCGAGAGATCCACGGCAAAAGGAGAGGGTGAAAAGCGGAGGAAAGTGTTGGTTTTCAAGGAAACACTGAAGGTGGTGGCGCATGGCTGTTTTTTACTTACAGGTGAACGATCATGGTAAATATTTAAGATGACTTTTGGAGCAAAAAAAGTTTTCTAAATCATTTAATGGCATAGAAAATATCAAGAAGGAAGGAGTAAACCATTTGCCTACAAATACTAATGAAATGTGTAAGCAAACATCCAGTGCTCAATATTTTTCAAATGCTAAGCACAACAATTTTTTCTGCAAAACATTTAAGAATAAGAGAGACAAATGTTGATTTTATCTGATGTTGAAACAGTTTATCTCTAATTCTAATTTCTTCTACATAGCAGGTGATTGCATTCATAGTGAAAAGATTATCAGAATAAAGGCTGTTAGATATATAAAATGTGCATAGTTATCATGCTATCTCTCATTCTCAGTAAAATTATGCAGTTGAATTATTTGTGTGATTTTCAGCAAATCCTCACACAAATAGCCCTGAGCTGATAGCAATCCTCAGGTACAGTTAGATTAGCATAAAGCTCTTGCATATTGAAGCTGCAGATTTTCAAGTATGGAATTACGGCAATTTTGAGTTTAGGGCTGATGATACCTGGGTATCTGGGGTCCTGACAGTTTGAGAGGTGATAGACGAAACCTTCTTCCCGCTGGAGTTCAGGAAGCATGCTAAGTGCACCCCACTTTGTCTTACCTGAGAAACACATGCCATAGAACACCAGTGTGACAGAAAATTCCCTCTAATCATGTAAAAGTTTATTGTATCATGTGATTTAGTTTGGTTTTATTTTCATACTTTAAAACTATGATAGAGAAAATTCATTTCAGTTTTAAATGTTTGCAAGCCTGGCTGGAAGTTAAAAATTAGCTCAGTAATAGAAAAATAGGAGTGAGTGCTTAGGCTGCCACAGTACTGTGTGGAGTGCGAGCCCCTGAACGAGTTAAACAACGCAGGTGTAGAAGTGGGATAGTGTTTCTTTATTAGTTCTTCGCATTTTCACGTGATCTGCAAGCATGGGTTGCAACTGGGCTAAATGTATGATGACCAAGAATGTTGTTCAAAAGCCAAGTACAGTAAATGTTGCCCCTTAAATGTAGTTATATGCAATTGTTTCTTGTAATGTTAAGGTTAAAAAATATTGAAAACAAAATGTTACCTACATATTTTTTCTATAACTCAATTTCTGAATGCAGTTACCTGTCTGGGTCTGTGAGTAGTACATTTGTGGATCCAAAATATTGTAGGTTGATAATGTTTAAGGAAATTTTTTGCCCTAATAATATGGACTTTTTATCATTATTCTCTATATGATACTGTAGAATTCCTATTTACATAGCACTTAGGTTGCATAGGTGTTATATGTAATCTGTAGTTGATTTAAAATGTACGCAAGGATAGGTACACAGATTATATGCAAATGTTATTTTGTTAGGGGATTTTGACAACCAAAGATTTTAGCATCTACAGAGGGGTTTGAGATGCCAAGGGATGACCACAGTACATAACTATGTTAACTTTGATGATGAGTCAATTTTATAAAGCTTCAGAAAGTTGTAAAATATATAATTTAAATGATAATCTCCATAAACTACATAATAAAACATGTGACTAGATTTTATCATAAGCTACAATAAATAATAAAGTAGATAAACTAAATAATAGGCAAACACTAGAGCTTTTCAGATATAATGACATTTTAGATGGGTGCCACATTTCTGTGACAGTGATAAATTTATTTGGCTTTGCCCTCTTTTCTTGCAAAGCTCTCTGTCAGAATCACTGTCATCTTCTCCCCCTGCTTTGAGAATATTTCCGTGAAAGTCTAGACACTTTCCCAGCCCTGTCCCAGGGAGCCATGGTAGGCACTAGGCAGGCGTTTGAAATTCAGTTTCTCTTAACCTTTTCCTAGCAGATGCCACAGATGCTCTACACCACTATCCTGCACTTGACATGCTTTAAAAATATTTATACATTGCTAACAAAACTGTAGATGGTTTTACAACCAAAAATTATATTCCTAAGTAACCTTGGTGCAATATTTTTTGTTTCATTTCTGCCTTGCTCTGTAAATATTCCTCCTCTCTTGTTTGCATTCTTATTGGGGTGAAATAAATCACTCAGTACAATCTACAATGTACTTTTCTCTTTTACTATTGTTTTGGAACAATGTATTGTACAGATCAATATTTAGATAAGAATGCAAAATATAACCATTTGTTTATATTATTTTCATTAACCATTTCACTCAATGGGGCATTTCAGTTGGATGTTTTCTCTAATTTGAGTAAAAATGAGATTATTTTTATATACATCCTGAGGAAAAGACTGAGAAGTTTCCTTGGAAGCAATACCCAGATTTTCCTCTCTTCCTGTATTCTTCTAACAAGATTCTCTCAGACTCTGAGGCCTTCCTCAGTGCTATTTATTTTCTTGTTGCTGAGGTCTTCTTGTATGATACTTACTGTATTCAATACACTTTTGTACACCTTTAATAAACAATTTCATTTTCCAATAATACAACACTACAAAGATAATTATTCTCATTATTCAGAAGAGGAAATTGAGACATGGAGTAGCTTGTCCAAGGATTTAGACCCAGCTCGGGAGCCTGAATCATGCAGCCCATTGAAGTAGGCTGACCCCTACAATCTGATTCCTAAAAATAGGGGAGAAAATTTAACCAGATGCCTTTGACAGTATAAATTTGTTAATGTAACTGCAGTACTGTTTCCTGTACCAGTGATGTTCTCTCGCATATAAAATTGAAGAGAAGCAGTTAGGATTTTCTGTGATGATTTATCGTCACATCCTCCTCCTTGGTTTGGTTCATGTCCGTGGAATTTACCAAGGAAGCAGTTCCTGGTCATGCAGTGAAGTTTGCTGAGGCGGTGTTACCTGTGAGCTAGTTTCATGCAGCTTAACACACAAAGTCCAAGACAGTAAGCCAGACTTCTGTCCCAGAGCAGCTCAGTACTCTCACACCTGTTCCATTGGAGCCCAGCTTTGGGAAGCAAAGAACTAAAGTAGCAGAAGATATTTGGTTAGAACATTTACAGTTCAAGTGTAGCTGGGGATTTCTGTTAGAAGGCATCATGTCTGAGTGCCGGGGGAGGCCTCAGGTCCCGAGCTTCCTTACAGCCATCATGCATGCTGAACTCCAGGTTCTATGGTCCTGGTTTTCCCAGGATGAGCTCTGTGCAGCCCTGTTTGAACAACCTCATGTCACACAGGAGATGCTTATTATTTTTATATCGAAAGAAACTTTGTTTAGACCTGGTATTCTAAGCTGAATGCAGCAAATTTTAAGACAAGGTCCGGCTCAAACCAGATTGCTGTCTATTTAAGTAGAGAGGCTGTTTTCTCTGAATCAAACATGAAAAACAGTTCTAGATTTAAAAAAAAAAGGCTAGAAAGGGGGGAGCAGGTAGAGTGGGAGAAATTCCTATCAGAAAGAGCCAAGATGCACAATTCAGGACAAAAGATTCCCACCCCAACAGAGTACACAGCTGACCGTAAGAACTGCACAGAGGGGTTGATCCAAGAGTCCTCTTTAAGTCACCTGGGCTGAGGGCTTCTGGGACTTAGTTCTGAAGAAATCAGCTCCAGTGGCATTCCTGTCCTGGGGGCAACTGGGTTCCTGCGTGTCTCTAGTCCATCTCAGTGCCACTGTGATTCAGTGTTCTGTAAGGTAGATTTATTTCTGTTTTGTTTTCTACCACTTTTTGAACTTCAGCAACGAGAAGAAGACTTTGAAGTACAGCAGCTTTGCCCGAGTGTCTCTGAGCAATTAGATTTGGATTTAGGACAACAAAAGGAATCCATATATTTAAGCCCAGACAGTTGAAGAACAAAGAGGAAATTCATGATAAAACACAGGGCTCCCCTAGTGTTGTAAATCCAGGGTTGCTTTTGTTTGTCTTAAACTTGCTGTCAGTTCGATGAGTACGATCACTCTTCAAAAGTTCTCATAGAATCTGAAAAAAAGCATTGAATGAAAATGCAATTCACGATATCTTTGAATGACACAGAGGTTAAAATCTGTCACTGTCTTTTATTCACTGTTTATCTCTGGACAGCATCTTTGGATGTTTCTTATTTAGGTCTCTGTTTCCATTGCCTTATGTGTAGTGTTAAGATAACATCTTACTTTTGGTAGTCATGGTTCACATATGTGCGTACACACACACATATACAGAGAGAGAGAGAGAGAGAGAGAGAAGAGAACAATGTAATCCACCATTTCCTGCTTAGAATATATTTCTGTGATCTTTTGCTGTTGTTCAACACACAAGGTATTTTAGATGATGTAATACATCTTTAGAACCTCAGAATAACATTTTACCTGAAATATTATAATAAAACCTTAAAGGTAATACTCTACCCTAGTCCATTTTCCAAGTTGAGCTCAATGTCTTTAACACATGTTCCAAAATGAGGGCAAGAAGCCATATGAATTAAAAAATACAGGTTCACAGGCTCTGACACATTGGAAACTTTCTCCACATCTTTATTGATTGTTATCTATGTGACTAAAAATGGCCTTTCTGTTCACGGTCCTCAGCTCTGTTCTCATTCACGGCCTGTTTCTGATCCATAACATCTGTTTGTGTCTCCCTTACTTCTCACAGGACAGGGGCCCTGAAATAGAAAAAAAGGGCAGAGTGGTCAGAGCACCAAGGTCACACACGGGATGGTGACAGTACCGATGATAAGATCTAGGATGTAGCATGCCTGTTAGTCACAGGAAATGGGTGGAAGTCAGGGCTATTGTAGGAGGAAAGTGGAAGTTATAGATCAAGGAACACAAATAAAACCAAATGTAAAGTTCCTACAGGAGTTGTCCACGTGGAAAACAAAAGTCTCAGGTTTTTTTCCTAAACCAGAATTTCCAGATGTAAGACGCAAGAGTGAATTAGAAAAATCAGAGTAAATTATCGATCTATTCTAGATATAGGTTCTTCTCATCTTGTATACATTAATCACTTTTTGAGGGCTTTAATGGTTCCGAAATTTTCACTGATCTCAAGGCTTTAAGTTCCATATTTTGCAAGAAAGCATATATTCTGAGCTCGGATATCACAGGCATGAATGCGTAGTTTTAATCCTCTTTCATTTTTGAAGAACACTTCACTTTTCCTCAAGGTTTTTAGGGAGTGCAGCTTTCGGGAAAGGGATTTTCATTGCCAGTCATTACTGTTGCTCAACTGTGTGTTTTTGAATTGATTAAAATTCATAGAAACGTTTTTACTTCCATTGTTATTGAATTGATCAATCGCAAAGGTGAGTAAATTGGATTAGAAGCATAGATTCTGGGAGATCATAATCAGTCTCTAAGTCCATCCTGCCAATCCTGATCCATCTCAGTTACAGTTACAAAGCAACACAGTTAGAGGAGTCAGTTTAATATAAAATGGGTCAGTGGACTGATGTGAGCAACATTTCACCTTACAAATGGTCCAAATACTTGCTAAAGGGATCTAAGACTGTATTTACCCCATGGCAAAATCAGTTATGTTCCAAAAACACATGCAGTCCTCCGATTCAAAATATTTGTAGAAATAACCCAGAAGACTTTGTGCTTAGCATATTTGATTTTTAATCTCTCCAGTTCAAGAGAATTGTAAATTTACAATAGATTTAATTGTTGCATTTACATTATGCGGATTCCTCCTTTTAGGTGGATCTTCTTGTCCCTACCAAAGTGACGGGAATAATCACACAAGGAGCTAAAGATTTTGGTCATGTGCAGTTTGTCGGGTCCTACAAACTAGCCTACAGCAGTGATGGGGAACACTGGACCGTGTACCAGGATGAAAAGCAAAGGAAAGACAAGGTGAGTCCTTACAGTGGCTGACGAGGCTCACAGTGGAAGGTCTAGGTCTACGTGAAATTCATTTAATGAACACCTTTTACATTTGTATTGAAAACAGGGACTACGTATTCTAAAAATTGTGTGTTAAAAAGACTTCAATAAAAGTACTTAAAGGTGCTTATAGTATAGAATAGTGAAACCTAGAAAACTACTTTGTTATTGATTATGTAAGATATGATGCTCTAAAATCCCCTTTAGATTTTATAAATTTAACAGTAGCTTGAAAAATTTATGATAATTCACATGTAAATAGATACAGATGGGTTTCATGCCATCATCATTTTTAATATTCAAATAAATTATTAGTGTTAGAACAGGTGTTCATTTGAGAGAAAGTTTTCAAAAATTAACTGTTTAAAAATGTTACACTGTGTTGATTATGTTGACAAGTGGGAGTTTAAGGAACACAGGTAGACAAATATTTGCTATTATTGAATTAATCATCAAAATAAAAATCAGATATTTTTCCATTGTTTCCTTGATTATATTTAATCAATACATTTGTGTGACTGTTTTATGGAATGCATAATGTGAATTTTTATAATTATAGCTATATGTATATGTATATATGTATATATTCCCGCCATTCTAATTTTTTAAAATTCTTGCCAGTTTGAATGTCTTTTTAAAGTATTTACTAATGTAAATTTCTTTGAGACCCAGGAAAATGAAGTACAGGGAGTATAATCAAGACCAAATTGGGTACATAAATTAAAATCCAGCCTCATTTGGACCAGTGGCATTGATTTAAGTCATGGCTCAGACATTTTATGAAAAGCATTCTAGCTTTCTGAGAACATGAACAAGAAATCTTAGTTCAAGGATTTGGGGACAAAGTTATCTTAATTAATAGTATTTAAGTATTTCTAAATTAATAATGAATTTTTTTTCTTATCATCCCTTTTATTTCTTCACTGTTATTACATTATTAATCATTAGAAATGTTGAGAATAGCACTCTTCAAGTGTACAGTGAATTTATGAATTTTTCCGGAAACACTAGACCTGTCCTGCTATTGTAATGAATCAGTAAAGGGTGAATTCACTTCACACAAAATTCATGTTACAAGGGATGCACTTTTAGATTCAGACTTAGCTATATGTATTCACATTTTAACATTCACACTTAAACATCCATTTAACATCTCAAGACATAAGCACCAATTACTTTGTAAAGACTTAGAAATGAATATTCTTCAATGTTACAATTTTTTACATTTTTATTTTAAACAGAAAAAGTAAAAATAACAATAAAACAAAGTTCAAAACAAGCTAGCAGGTAGTGACAATAATTAATACATTACATATTGTTATTTTCATAGTAGTTGTTCAGAGTACAAGATATAGGCATGAAATATTGTCCAAAAAACAGCACAAACCTTTCTTTTCAGTGAACTAAGACAGACTAGCTGTACAGCTGGCTTAACTGTCTTGTATGTATATATATTTTTTCTGTTCTCTTCCTGCTTTTCCCTTTCTCCCATTATACTTTTTCTGTGTAACAGTTTCTTCCCCATTCACTGTAGCGATTGCACATTTTAGACCTTATTCATTTCTTCAGTTTCTCACACCAGAGGTGCACTATGAGGCTTACACATGTGGGTTTGTTCTATTTCACTTGTGAGTATGGTCTTGAGTTCCATTCATTTACCTATAAATGTCTCATGTTTCTGCTTCTTTGTGGCTGAGTTTATCTTTTGTATTCGTTCCTCAGTTGATGGGCACTTGTGTTATTTCCAAAATCTGGCTATTACAAACTGTGCTACCATAAACATAGGTGCACATATATCACTGTGGCATGATGTTTTTAATTCTTCTGGGAAAATACCCAGAAAGGGAATAGCTGGGTTGAATGGGACCTCTAATCCTAGTTTAAGAAATTTCCACATTGATTCTTTCCTTTAAGAATTTAAAATAATGCATGGTTTATGATCAGTGATGTCTTAGATTGAATGAAAGTTGAATTTGTAAAAATTTATTTCATGAACCATAAAAAAATATCATCCACAACTTTTTGGAAATAACTATTCCAGGTCTTCTCCTTTACCTGTTGGTATAGGCACTCAGGTATACAGAGTATATGTTTCATAAGGGGAAAATTTTTTAAACTTCCTTAGTAATGCCACCTTGAAATTAATTTTAAGACAGATAAGTCATTGTGTCTGTTACCCTTGCAGAATATTTCCTAGGAAACACATATGTAATAGTGACATCTTTATATAGACTATTCAGAGAAGAAATACAAAGAAAATTAAGATTAGAGATTTCAGTCATGAAAACACTTCTTGATTTCCATTTATATTAAAGATGGGCTTTAATAATATAGAATAGAAAAAAATAGAATAAAATTTAATAGAAATTTAATAGAATAAAAATTTGCTTATAAATGAATTTTATTTCATTATTCTAGTTTGAAAAATACATTGATTCTTCTTTCAACTGTGTCCTGTTGGTTGAATGTGATGCTCAAGTATTAAAAACCTTACTGACTTTCTAATTTACTTGGCCTATCACTTACCTAGAGTGGAAAGTGAAAATTCACAGTCATAATGATAGATTTGTCTGTTTCTCTTACTATGATATTGCTGTTTGCCTAGGGTATTTTGAAAAGATTTATCAAGATCATGTGTCAAAGTGAAAAATAAAAAAAAATTATAGGGATATGGTGAGGTGTGAACAAAGCCCCTGAGTACAATTCCTCATGCCTCAAACAAACAGAAAATAAGATTTAAGAGTCCTTTTACTTCTTTTATCTTGTAACATACTTTTCTCTGAAATTTACTTTGGTATTACTGAATTATTCCAGTTTTGTTTTTGTTTCCTTAGTGTGTTTTCCGGTCATTTTACTGACCTGCACTCTGCCTTTGAAATATGTTTCTGTATCATGTGCAGATGGGTCTCTACATCTGTCCGTCTGTTTTATCAGTATGTGCTTGCAGCATATAATGAGCACATCATCATGGTGTTTTGTCCACGTACACAGCACATCTAAATTCACTTAGGGTATTGTCTTGAGTGCACCCATTTGCCTTCTTAACTGAAGGATTTAAATGACTTACATTTGATTTGACAACTGATTTGGTTTAATTTGATCATTTTGCTCTTTATTTGCTACTGGTTACTTTTTTGCCTTCATTTGGATTGACTGAATGTTTAAAAATTCCATTTTATTTCCTTTGTAGCCTTGTTTAGCTCTAATGTTTTGTTATTTTAGAGGTTGCTTTAGGATTGCAGTGTATATTCTAGATTTTTGAAACCAGCTTTCCATGAATATTCTGGTCAAGGAACTGACACTACCTCCAAAAGCACAAATAAAATAGTGGCTAAAAGCTCGTGTACTGAGAAACCACACTTACTACAACATATGATTTTAAAATTGCCAGAATAAGTCTGAGAATTGGCCCCTACTAGTCCATTTGAAAAACTGTGAGAGAAGATTGACATATGATCTACTTGTTGGAAGAATGTAAGAACTCTCACATTGACATGCTATCTACACGATGCGAAAACTTTCAGAAGTTAAACTTCTTTAACATTATAAACATTTGCCCTTTTGTGATAGTCAGATTTCTCCTCACTCACACACAACACTGAGTGGGTTAATTTGTTCGGTCCCAGATGGTCTGGCACCAAGGCAGGGCCATCATGACAGAAGGGCAGGGCGGAGCAAAGCTACTCAGTTCACGGTGGTGGTGAAGCAGAGCAGGAGACCGCACCAGCGGGAAGGGGTGAGGGAGCAGACCTGGTGCTCAGGGCCACAGCTCACAAGAAGGGTGCACTTTACTACTCTGTTGTCTCTTAACACAGCGATGCTGACAGCATTGAACTGATAACTTTAACATTAAGTTTATCTAGTTTGTTTATAGAACTACAAGTAATTAGATTCAGTGAAAAAAGATAACTATTCATTTTTTAAAAAGGAGACAACTGACACCAATGAACTGTGAATAAAATGCAGCAATTTATATTACCATAAGGAAATAATTTATGTAGAACAAGGAGGTACAGGGCAGTGAACCTCTCCATTCTCACACAGAAGGGAATTTCAAAAATAGATTTAAAAAAACTTGAAAAAATAGGCACATCAAATAAAAATATATTTGATGGATATAAAATAATTATCATGCTTTGTTTCTATTGTCGCTGCCATTACATGTTTTATCCATAATTTTCTGTGTCCTTTGTATATGTGAAAAGAAGAGCACAGTATAATTTGGGAACGATTTCTCTGAATTTGAATGAGCCGTCTCCTACTAATTCTTGACAATATCTGCAGCTTGTTTTTATGTTCATGTTCCATAAAAGAAAAAGTTTCAGCATTTACAAGTGCAAACCTCAATCAAAAGTCTTCATGAAGCTGAATGTGATCAATTATTTAAACATTTCAGGACAAAATATGTGTCTGTGCAGTGTTTTTTGGCTGCAGATTTTGAGTAGAAATATTCACAAAGATTCCGTCTCTCTGTGTGTCTGTCTGTCTCTTTCCTCCTCACCGCCCATCTGTCTTTTTCTATGTGTACCTTCTTTTATTGCTTGCTTGCTTTGCCAGATTTGGGAGATGTGGTGAGCAAGTGTAGTGTAGCTCCAGATACAAGATTACTCCAAGAAAAACAGTCTCAAAATAATGGCAGTATTTAGGCCTACAGTAAGTGCTATCAGTGAAATTTTAAACTTACATGATTTTCATTAGACAGAACAGCTAAAATTCCAGAAACCAAAGCTAAAGGAAAATCATGCCTACTCATGTGGATGCACACACATATGACTAAGTATATACATGAGTGTATACATATGTGCACACACACATACAGAGCTAAAGTCAACTGAAGGAAAATAAATGTGGTTTTCTCTTTAAGAGATAAATTTCTGCCATCTTACTCCAGGAAAAATGGCTCTGATCAAGAAATCAGTAACAAAAGCTGCCGAGGCTGCATGAGGGAGAGGGGAAGGAAACCTTCCTATGCTATCGATGCAGTGAAAACTAGTACAACCTCTAGGTACATCACCATGGAGACTCCTCAAAATCCAAACTAGAAATTCCATTGGCCCAGCTATTCCCCTTCCTGGTCTCGTCTCCAAAGAATGAAAGACGTCAGACATACGCATGACAACATTCACAGCAGTGCAGTTCACGACAGCTAAATCTCGGAAGGGGCTCCATGTCTATCTACAGATAAAGGAACAAAGTAAGCATGGCGTTTACACATCCTGGAGTACTACTTTGCCAGGATGAAAGATAATCTTGAGGTATTTGTAGGAACGTGAATGGCTTTGATATCACAATGGTAAGTGAAATAAATTTATTTAAATGTTATGTAGTTTCTCTTATATGAGACTCCTCCAAAAATGTAAAAAACCAAAAAAAAATAGCTTTCTGGTGAGCTTCCCATACCCTTTAGAAGACTGCAGTTAACTTAGAGTATTTGTTTTCACCAAAATTCCACACCAAATCTTTAGCCTGGGGTGAGGGTCTCACTACAGTTTATACCTATTTATATTTCTCTTTCCACTTTACGGTTTTTTCTAACACTTAACTAACTTTCGCATTTCTCCACAACATGAATTAAGCTACATTTTTATTTGAAAGTCAAATATTCCTTTGCTCTTATGAAAGTGACATTTGTTTTTCCTCTTGGAGCCATTTTTACTGTGTTTAGCAGGAAAACTGCAAAACTTGACACTTTCAGTGTTTAACTTTTTCAGGCTATAAGCCAAAGTAAAACAATAATAAATTTGATGAAGAGTACATATATGGAAAAATTACAAGTGAAAATAGGTTTTCTCATCTAATATATTCATCATAATGTCAAAGTGTTTAAGTAAGCCTGAACGCACACCAATACACACATTCTTCCAAAGAAGTTGCTAAAGCTTTATTTCATCTTTTTCCTTGAAAAAAAAGTTTAAATGTCTAAGTTGAAAAAAACCTGAAAGTTTAGCTAGTCTTTTAAGAAATGTAAAATTTAAAAACTCTACATCCAATTAAATTCCATTGGGACTTAAAGGTAAATGACACATATTCATCAAGAAATGTGACAGCAGCTTGATGAGCTTATGTTGAACTTGAACGCTCTAATTCATTCTGTCAGACATGAAATCCTGGTCCTGAGGGCAGGGGAAGAGGGTACTGAAAATAAGCTTCTCTTGGCCCCGCCAGACTCTCAGAAGATTAGAGGACAATCTGAATGTTCTCACAGCCTCCAATTAATTTGAAAAGTGAACAAGAAAGATGAGTCTGATTGATGCTAATATCAAAGGGAAATTTTTGAAACTAAGTACAGTTTTACATCATTGGTGTCTACATATTTACTTGGTGGAGATCGTTGAGAATGAAATGTCTTCAGAAATAGTTTAGATTTGAGTAAGTTTGCTGATTCTCTTATGAACACCGTAAGTAAACATTTATTAACTTTCAACCAATTTGATATTGAAATAATTCAATTAAATGTTTAGGAATATTGATTAGGAAAGGGAACATGCAGAAGGTGGTGATCTTTATATTGATTCAGTCATGGGGATTAGAAGATAATTTCTCTCTGCCAAGCTATGGGGAAATTTTGAACACGACTTAATGGGGCAAAAAAATTATAGTCAGTGAGGGATCCAGGAGGTGGAAAATTTTAGTTTGATCAGCATATTTTTGAAAAATCAATATTTAACCTACTAAATGTCCTGCCTGATAAAATTAGCCAAGGGAGAAAAATAGCACATAGATTATGTCAGTGTCATTAAAATCTATGAATCTGCAATAGAAAGAACATTCCCAGGTCCTTCCCATTCCCATTCTCCCAGCCTTTCTTAATAGTGGTGTGAAAAGCGGAAGCGGCAGCACTCATTAACCAAGCCATCACCGCGGGTATGGAGAGGGGTATTCAATGCAGCATGGCAGTCATTACAGCTGCTGCCAAGCATCCTGATCTTCCGGCCTCAGCGGGCAATGCTCAGGGAGCTAAAAGCGAATTTGAAAGTTGAAAGTCTCCTAACTTGTGCAAGGCAGAGGTCAGATGAGCACTGAGTGCCATGCTGTTCTTTTGAAATTTGATCCAGTGGAAAATCTTGAAGCCTAAAGAGTAACTTCAGGGGTCAATAACAGGGAATCTCAGTGGCCATCGGGGAGAAGGACACTGGGAGAGAGAGAGTGAATCCCTGCCCCTAGGAGAGCAGCCCTGCATTCCTCAGCAGGGAGATCAAGGGTAGATATTCCAGATATTCATGAGGACCCTTAGGTAGTTCTATCCATTCAGAGGCCTGAACCTGATGTCAGAAATGACATATCGGGGAAAAAACTACTTTGTTGAAAAACAATTTCCAAGAACTAAATGACTTTATGTAAAACACTAGAATTCATTACTAGTAAGGGGAATCATTTTCTTACTTATTTAAGTTTCACATAAGTTCTCCTTAGTGTACTTAGGCATTTGGTGAGTGACTTAATGGAAACTGCAGTTATGGAGACAATGATAGACTTTCAGCCTTGTCTAGAATAAGGATGTTGTTTCCATAAACACCAGCTGGTTTCAACCATTTAGAAGTTTATCAGCTCTCTTCTTCCTTGTAATACAGCATTATGGGACCTGGCTAAGGTATGCCAGGTGAGGAGAATACAGAATTGTCTGGTCACATAAGGTGGATGTGGCTGGACTTTCGAGCCTGACCATCTACTTGATAAAGTTTCTTTTTCAGTGAGCTTAAAGGTTAGTGATGACTTTACATTACAGGAGGACGTAGAGATAATAGCTAATGTCATGATCTCATATTTCTTGCAAGAAGATGACCTGTAATTAGTGATTTTTGACAAAGGACAATCTTAGGTATAAATATTTATTGAGATTGCATGAAATCTGATAACAGAAAGAAACAGGATATTTAGTAGAAACATAAACAAAGCAATTCTGTTATTTTCATAATCTATGCAGCATAATCTGTTTGCACTGATAAGAAAATATCAGGCATGATCGTGCACTCTTGTTCTGCCAGCACTTTTCAGGGCTGAGGGAGGAGGATTGAAAGTTTGAGTCCAGCTTGGATAATTTAGCCAGTTAGTGACAGTCTCAAATTAATTAAAAAGCACTAGGGATGTAACTGGATGTGAAGGTCCAGGGTTCAGTTCCCAGTACCATACACATACATCATCATCTTGATAATACATGAGAAGTAAAAACATCTTGTGAACAATTTGGGGAGGCTGGGAAATTCCAGACCCAGGCCCTGGGAAGCTCTTAGCTGATGAAGGGAACTGTCTGATTCCAGCTGACACCTTTTCACTGTGTTCCTTCATGGCAGAAAAGAGCAGATAAGCTCTCAGAGGGCCTTCCGATAAGGTACCAGTCCCATTCCTAAGGGTTCTGCTCACATGACCATTCACCTATCAAAAGCCCTATCACCTTGAGAATTAAGACTGTAGCCTGTCCGTTGTGCAATCGGGCAGATTCAATCCTTGGCACAGCACTGTCAAATTCAAGGGAATCTTGTCATTCTTTTTCAAGCTTTTACAATTCATGTTCACGAAAAAGTGAGAATACCTAAAAATGTTTCTAAGATCCATGACAAAGAGGGCCATATCTCAGGAAATACCCAGGTTCGGAATTGATTTAGCAGAGTAAAATCAACTATCAGAACTAAGTCTCCCTCTTAGGTTGGGAAACAACCTAGTTAAACAAATTTGAATTTGGAAAGCAGCACATTGTCCTGTGTGGGGGCACAGTTGTGAGGATGCAGGAGAAACGCAGTGGGGACTTATTTCTGAAGATTGGTTGTGAAGTGGGGGTGGGGGTGAGGAGCAAAGCAAAACACTGGATGCACGTCCAGAGGTCAGTGGACTGGGGGCTCCATTTCCAAACCTGTGCGTAAATAACAAGAGTCCCAATCCATGTACCTGCCACGAGCCTTTTGTTCTTGGATCCTGGACTGAGAATGGTTTAAAAGCAGAAAGGCATCAGCAGAGCAAGATGCACGGTTCGCAGGACACAGCTGAATGAGGGTCTGTGGTTCCTTATACGACGCCAACTGCAGAATGGAGCGGCTAGGTAGAGGCTGCCACTAAAACACAAGCAGCAGTGTCCCACCAGCCGGGAGCCAAGGTCATCTCATCGCAAAGAGCCCTGGCTGGTAAGGACGGTTTCCTTTCGCTCTATTTGGAAACCACAGTAGAGATCAGTTAACCTTTTTGAGAACTGATCACAAACATTCCAAGAAAATTCTTTCTCTGCTCTTTCACATTTTCAAATATTAAGTGTGAAACATGGTTAATTTTGTCATTTTTCTGATAGCATTTGGATATTTTAGCTTTCTTTATTAGCCCCTCCCTGCCATAAATTTTAAAAAGAAAAATAAATAAACAACAACAAAAAATTAAAAAACCCAACAGTGTTAAAAGCATGCCAGCAGGTGATAGATAAGAAGAAAGCCCAGATCTATAAAGTGCGTGGTGGATTCATAGTTGGGACCGTAGGACGCACGTCCCCAATGCCGTGACTCATCTTTAGTGACAGATAATCCCCTAGCACAGATGTTTTGAAAGATGACTTTCAGTATGTTTATGGAAAAAAGATTAAACAATGCAGGGTAATGTAATGCCAAGGAATGGATATATGTTTGTTCTTCTTGTTGTTAATTACCTGATGTCTTCAAAACAGACTTTCTTTATTTTCAGGGAGTTTGATAAATTACCTTAAAATCCAAAATCATATAGTGTTTCTACTTAACAGATGTTTCTGCAAAACTGAAAACAATATGTAAGAAAAACACAAGGTCTGTATCGCATAGCAGTGCTGTCAAGGGAAAATGTTCATAAATAAAAACAACAGCAGTGTTATTACATGCTGTGTTACCTTAACTTTCCGGTGCCAAATGCCAACATCTGAACACTTATTTAAATTCTATCTTTTGTATCCCCCATCACTTACCATAAATCAGCAAGTATGTCCAAATTTAAGGTTCTGATCATCATATGTTTATGTTGATTTCCATTTTATGGCATATAGTTGAATAATAGTTTCATAGTGGAAAAATTGTTTATGCTTTTATTTAGCTTATGTATGTACTGCTACTATGAGAAATTCTTTTTTATTTTATTTATTTTGTTTATTTTTAAATTTTTAATTGTTTATGATTTTTTTTAATTTTTTTAAATTTTTAAATTTTTTTATGTGAGGAATTCTTAATGGTTAACCCAACTATGTTGATTAAAAATGCTAATGCATAAAAATAATGATCAGTAACAATTATACAATAGAATGGGCATGGATGTCGACTTTTAATAAATTGTTTAATATTTCCAACTTATCAAAATGTAGTAATTAAATTATTCAAAAGGTCCTAATTAACTGGATTAAAGCAGATTAACCAAAAGAAAATTGTTAGTGTTTTTTTATTAGAAATATTGTATTGTTTTATTTGATCTGAGTCTAGTACATATCTTTCCTACTTGGGAAATCAGTAGTTTATCATCTGAGTTGGACAGAACCCATGTCATCTTCTGGCAGAAGGGCCATTGAAACTGAATTCACCATAATATGACCAAAAATAAAAAATAAAAAGATAATAAAATAGAATCCAAAAGTTAATGACTATGTAACTTTTTTGTTTTGTTTTGTTTTTGTTTTTTTGTCTTTTTGAGACAGTCTCACTATGCACTTTAGGCTGGCTTTGAGCTCACTTTGTAGCCCAGGCTGGCCTGGAACTTGCAGCAACCCTCCTGCCTCAGTCTCTCAAGTGCTGGGATTACAGGCACACACCACCACTTCCAGCCACAATTAGCATACTGACTGTATATTATGGTATACTTGAGGGTACAGCAATGCTCCAGGAAGTCAGTGTATGTGGTACACATGCCAGTTTTACTAATTACCATCACTCTGGTAAGTAGCAAGTTGTTGAGCAATTAAAAGTCTTTTCTTGAACACTTATAAAATAACTTAATTAATGTTCCAGTGTTTTTGTACCTTTTCACAGCCTAAATCAGAAAAGCATTACCAGCTACCTACCTACATGTCTGTGCTCATGGGAGGTTATAAGAGGCCCCCAGTCCACTCGCTACACCTGTGAGATGATCCCTTCCCCAGTGATTTCTTCCCTTTTTATAAACTCAAATATTTTGGTGTGTGTAGAGTACTCATGGAACAAAGACACCTGTCCTTAGTCCTTAGGGGTCTTTTTAAGCAGGCACACCTATCTTACCATCATACTGCTTCTGAGTTAGTGCAAAACACAAACCCTTTAAAAAATAACTCAGAATAAAAAGATGAGCCCTACAGAGAGAGGAAATCCTTCCAGTTTTCCTGTAAGTGTGAACAGAGGACAAATCTCAGAAGCCTGAACCCAAGGGTTTTCATTTCCTGCTTTGCAGTAAAGCTAGAAACACAATTATTTTGACAAAGACAAAACAAATATTCACTAGTTAATAATAATTAAAGGAGGCCAGGCATGGCTGGCTGTGATCCCCGCACTCCAGGACACAGAGGCAAGGAGAATCACAAGTTCTAGCCTTGTCTGTCGAGCAATTTAGCAAGATCCTGTCTCAAAATAAAAAGTAAAAAAGGGCTGGAATATATACTAGAGTGAAGGTCCTGAGGTTAATATCCAGTGCCACAGCAAAGGGTATTCTTCATAAGTTCATGAAAATAATGTTACTTTTCAATAATAAAATTCTACTACATCACTGTTTTTCCTTTCTGCAGTATTCCAATACCCAGCATAGGGAATAGCAAATCTAACTTTTCCCTTCTGATATCGACTATACTTCAGTGACCAACAAACATACTCTGAACTTACTAAGAAAAAAATAAAATTTGGTTTAGACCAAAGCTGGCTTTGTAGCTGCTCTGAGCAGAGTCTGCATCCCCTCTGCTCTTCATTCAGAGTTGCAAAAGTTCACAAACTAGAAAGCAGCTACCCAGGAAATCAGAATTTCAGATAAATGATGGATTATAACTGTTAATTATAATTGTAGTTTAAATATTTGACCTGCCAACCTTGTCTCCATTGAAACTTCCCTAGATCTGCCAAGGGGATTGAGAACAGTCAGGGGAGAAGATAAAAGGAAATTCCTTCCTTCTGAGCCTACAGAAATACACACATACACTCAGGCTCTAGGAAGCTCCCACTCTGCCACCAGCTATGACTCTGCTCAGCGGCACCCTCCGTCTCTCGTCTCCTAAATGCCAAGCCTGGTGGAACCCACAAGGCTGAATTCCCCAGTCACTCTGATGCTGAGCTACCTCTTCAGTCATTTCTGTCTGAGATAGGGTGAAACCCTTCACAGAGACTTGGAGAGAGGACAGGCTTTCTAATGTCTGATGCAAATTACCAAAGACATCCATTTCTTCACTGCCACATAATTTATACATCTGCCACAGAGGGGGAGCGTCAGGCTACAAATTGTTCTGATGAAATGGGAAATAGCCCGGAGAGATTAAGAGACCATGCTAGGAGACACACTGTAGCTTCATTGGCAAGAAAGACTCCTCTGGACTTTTAGAGAATAGACGAAAGGTATTTTGCATTTCTGGTGCAAGATTAAAAAAGAAAGAATTAGATGTTCTTACCTCCTGACTACTGCTGGTAACCATATCTCCTGGAGGTAGCTTTGAAAAGCAGATGATTTTTCCAATTCTATTTTTTTCCGTAGGAATATTTCTTGAGGCAGTCAAAATCTCAGTGCTAGCAGGCAGATAGTTTGAATATATAGCCACAGCTTAGAATGGCATATTTTATGTTTCATAAATCTTTATAGGCAATCATCCTATGTGATATATTTCCTAGGATATTCTTGTTACTTATGGGGACTTTCATCATAAAAGAAGTTAAATGTGGCTTTCTAAATGCCAGTGAGTTTGAGAGAAGTAAGGCAGCCCTCTCACCAAGGTTAGCATGTTTTTCTTAGATTTTTCACTTAGTCTTTTTGCCAGGGTCAAGGTCTAATTGCAAGTCGTGATATGAACTTCATAAAAGCCTATAAGTTCTTCTGCTAAGAATCTTGAAAGCCAAGATTATCTAAGCAAACAGTGCACAAAGTCCTAGAGGTCACCATGTCCTTCTCATCTTTTACCAGGCTGGTTTGAGTGTTAGGAATTCCTAGATGAGCTTGTAGCTATCATGATGGGCCACAAAATCACAAATACTGCCTGTGCACAATCACGAATAATTGAGAATTCATTCTTTTCCAAGGGAGAGTTGGACCCCTTAATCTCACACACCTGGGGTTGGTTCAAGTGTTCTATGAAAGTCCAGAAGTAAAATGTTCTCAAACTTATTCTCAAAGTTGTGTTATTTCCTCCTCTTCCCCTAGAATCTTGAACTCTAAAGAAACTGAGAAACAATGAATTTTAGAAAACTGTCACACTGATCTCTTTCACATATCAGCCAGTTTTCCTGTCAATTATGTAAAAACTGAGTAAAATGGATCACAATTGGAAAAGCAGTAGAAGTCTAGAATTAGGTAGTAGGAAAGAGACTGCACGTTTCCAGTTCTGGAGGGGACAGTCACTGGAGTCTTCTACTGGTGGATTTAAAAAAAAAAAATCATTGGCTTAGCCTATGATTTTTGTACTATATCAGAGATCTGGGTAAATAAAGCAAAGCCGGATCAGTTCAGTGAAATAATAGAATTTGCAAAGGCAAAACCCTCACTTTTTTGCATAATTCCAACAGGGAGAAAACTTTGAACCACAAGTTTTCAGAGAACAGTGAGAGGGAAACTCGTTTTCCCAGAAAATCTCTGTGTTTGTCTTAGTGGTTTGCAGCAATCCCTGCACTGGTGGTGGACTGCAGAAGTTAGTACTTGTGTTTTTCTTTTTACTTTTTCCATCAAGCTAAAATGTTCCACAATTGGACCATTGAAGTTTAAGCTTTGGACAGGCAGTTTGAAAGCCTCATATCCTTTTCTTGAGGAAGCTTGAAAGGTAAACAAATCACTGCAGGAACCAAGGTCTAGATATTTTAAAGGAGCTTGTGGAATAAAACATTGTTTGGAAAAGAACCTAGAGAAAAACTGTGTTACCGAGATGAACTGTGGTGCAGAATTATTTATGTAAGTCATGATGCTCTATAACTTTCAGAAAACCTGACTGCACTTTCTCAGGAGATTTCACATTAATCCTGAATAGATGGTCAGAGGAAGGCTCCTCAAGAGCTTAGAAACCATTGCAGAAATGATGTCAAAGAACGCAGGGTAATGATATTGAATTGTCTTGTAGCTAAAAGCTAAAAGAGAGCAAGTAACACTAACTGTTTGGAAAGTTTAGTAGGTCCATATTCCTAAAAATAAAGTTCATCCAGAAATTAAACTAAGAGCAAGAAATACAGAAATAGAGTGAGAGTAAATCCTCAGAGTCAAGGGTTTGAAGAGCGCATCAAAGGAATAAATTTCATTGGATTTTGCTGTTAGGATTTAGTGAAAGAATAAAAACAGAGGGCCGGGGATTTAGCTCAGCAGGCATAAGTGCCTGCCTGGCAAGCGCGAGGTCATGAGTTCGATCCCCAGTACCGAATAAAGTAAAATAAAATATAAATAAACAAAAGCAGAGAGTAAGTTCACAGTTATTTTTGAACCCTGACCAGTTGTTATATTCCGGCCCATGAGGTTAGGGACATTTTACATAAAACTCTTTGGAACAATTTAGACTCTTTTTCCAACTATCTGTTTTACAAATGTTAAAAATTTCTCAGTGAAACCAACAACCCTTTGACACCAGTCTGCAAACTTCAGGACTCCCAAATTTGCTGCCCTTCTAACATTAGTTGCAGGTTGATATGTCCCGAAGACTCTTCTGTGAATCTTGACTAGAAAGATTCACAGAAGAGACTAGAAACTCTTACACTGTTTCCAACGGTACAGGAGGTACAGGTGGAAATCAGCAGCGCTCAGAGGGTTATGGGGCACCGTCCAGGAGTCCAAGGGCTGTCTCGGTGGCATCTTGGAAAGTGCTAACTGCTGTCAGCACTGATGTAGCATAAGAACCCCCATATTTTGCTAAGAAGTTGACCACAGCCCTGGAGATTTTTCATGAAGGTCAGTCATACAGATGGACTTCACCGTGTTCGTGATTCAAATTAGTTTTCATCCCCTACTGGGGTCAGGGTGACACAACACTCCCAACCTCAACTTCCAGGCTAACATGGGCTCCATGATGTGACTCAAGGCTCTGCAGAGGAGAGACTCACTGGGGAAAAGTTTGAGACAACAGTTTGCTTAAAAATAGTGTGTGTGCACACACACACACACAAGCAGCCTGTGGACAAAGGTGTATCTTGGTAGATGTCACTAGCAAAGAGAAAAAGATGACCAATTCCTTTCGAAGATGGAACAGCTGATCATCTAATTGTAGTAGCTAGTGGTTGGTCACAAAAATGGAACGATTTCCATTGATTTGTTACCTAAAGATACATGCATGGCATTTTCATCAACTGGGACATGTATGTGACTTTGTCCTTGCCTGTAGCTTCACCTTAAATAAACTAAAATACTTTGTTTCCGTTTTTTACCTTCTGATATATACACAGGAATGTTCCCCAGTTTAGATGGCCATTGTCTTACCTTCCTGCAACTCAAGAAAGCAGCAACCTTGCCCAGGGTGCTGCAGGGTGAAGGCACTGTGCCAGCTCTGGGTTCCTCTCTGTCCAGGAAGACTTTTGCTGAAGCACTGCTGAAATTTTCTGTAGTGGAATTCATAGCTCAGTTCATTCTTTTCTGCAGACTGATAGCCTATATGGACATAGTTGTCACAGTCCACATCTCCAACAAAAGCATTGAGAGACAGAGAGAGACACAGACAGAGTCACAGGGAGAGACAGAGACAGACGGAGTGTGTGTATGCACCTCTTAGAATGTGATTCTCAGTGTGCCCTGTTTCCTGAAGCAGCATCTTTTTAAATATTAGAATTTACCTTTCAAGTAGTTTCTTATTTCCTTATTACAGCTGAAAGAATGCACTCACATTGAGACTAATTTTGTTACAGAGTCTCTTTGGTTTAGTGGAATTGATTGCAGGGGAAATCATCAAGAATGATATACCAGCCATTCAGTCATGAGATAGTTTCAGGATGCTGGTAAATCTTTGTAAAAAAATTGAATTTGCTGAATCGTAGTTGCAGCCTATGTTATTTAAAAGAATAAAACTTTGGTTTCAAATTTGTTATATCCAACCACAAAAAGAGATATTATCCACGCAAAACATGAAGCAAAAACATTTTAAAATATAATATAGATTTTAACTGAATTTTTGATAATTTTGTACATTTAATGCAATATTTATTTTTACTTTTAAGGAAAATGTTGAGATTTTTAATCTAAAAGAGAGCCCAGTAGAACATAAATTAAATTATAGATTAACCTAAAATATATTGACATTCTACGCATAGAGTTAGAAACAAAGAAGTCTCTCTTCTAAACACTTCTTCTATTCAAATGGAAAAATATTATGCTTAACTTCATTTGTACACACAAATACAGTGAAAATTTTCATTAAGACTGTTACTTAAAACCAATGATTTAATTCAAGCTGTAACTCTAAAATTTTTTATACTCCAAAATTTCAAGTAATGTTGATTCAAAGTATATAAAACTGAGTTTTATGGTGCCGAACCCTAACCTAATAAGCGCCTGACCTTTAGGTCACTCAAAAAAAATTTTATATATAAATGGTTACTTTGTGAAATAGTTAAATCCTAGTATTCACTAAATTTACACTATTTTAAAAATAATCTTAAGGAGCAATTACTATGTATGAAATGTCATAAATTCAGTAAAATAAAAATTAGGACAGGTATAAATTTATGCATTTACTATCTACAGGTAAAACAATAGGCTTAAGAAAAAGGTTTTGGAAGTCCACAGTTTGTTAACCCCAAATTTTACTAGAATAGCTTTAAATCTTAGATTGACATTGATCAAAATTTTACATCTACAGCAAAGATACAGCATGTCTTTTGAGCTGTGCATAGTGTACAATGTATTCTAAGTCCAAATGAATACCGCACTTCAATTTAGTCCTAGTTAAACCATGAGGAATGCAAGGAAATGAAATCAAGATGAAGTTAATTCTGAAAACAATGCAACGTGAAGAATTATTAAACCTGGAATACTTAGCCTGAAGCATTGAATATGACTTTCTGAGGAGTTACTATCAGTGTTAAATACACCAAAAAATACTTCTCATTTAATGGGTTAGACTTATATGTTCCTTCAAAATAAAACACTGTGATGAATATGTTGAAGTTAGAGAGAGGCATGTTAGTAATAGAGATACAGATTTTCAAACTGTCTAAACCTATATCCACTCTCTTAGAAGGGGAATTGCTGTGGAGAACTGAAACCTACATGTGAGAAATGCTAGTGAGGGAAGTTGGTGCAGAACTCTCTGACTTCTTTTCCAAGCCTCAAATTCCTTCTATGTGTCAAGTTAGTAAAAGCAAGGGATATCAGGGATCAGAGCTAGAAAATGCTATTCCTGTATAACAATTTTTCTGTAAGTACTGTAGATAAAAGACAAGTAGTTGAAATAAGATATGCAAAGTATAGGTTCTGCTCTTTCAACCTGTGCAACCACAGACATGCACACGTGTGCATGGGCACACACACACACAGGGAAGCAGATACTTTATCTTCACCCTCTCTTGCTGAGCAACATGGTCTCACTGTAGAGGTATAGTCAATAATACCAATGTTATGCTCAATACAATTCACAAGACAGACAGAAAACAATAAAGAAAACTGGAGAAAGCTTTTTTCCAACCTTCAGATTTTACACACCACGTGGAATCACAGCTATGGCTGTAAGCTCCACCTGCCGGATGAGAAGTGTCAAAATCTAGAATGGGTCACCAAAAGGTAGACGGGTGACGTTTAGTCACTTGAGCCCTCATTAAAATACTGACTCGCTAACCTGAGAAAGTGGAAGAGCGCTGTAGAGAAATGCCGAGAACCTCTCACCACTGGGAGGATGTGAGCCCGTGTCCCAGAAGGTTAGAGCAACGGAAATTTGTTTAAAACGTTTAATGAGTTCAGTTTAACACAAAGAAAAAGAAGTATACCTTCAGGAACAAGTGGTTTTTGTAAATAAATAGTAAGTTCACAGAAATCCCCAAGCGACTACAAGAGTGAGGGTCCAGGACTCCTCACTGCTGTGTCCCCACCCCTAAGGAAATCTTGCCTTTCTCGTTCATCAGTGGTGGCTTTCTAATGATGGTGCCTGTCCTGGCCTGGATACACTTTGGTGCCCCAAAAGAATAACATGCCTTTGACTAAAAATGTATTAGAATGCTGCCGGAAGCAATGTTTAGTTGTTACATTTTATCTGGTTTTCTGTGGGTGCTGGGCTTTGAACCCCATTAGATTGCAACCTGAATTGTAACTGGCCTCAAGGACAGTTAACCATGGAAATCAGAGCCCAGCGTTTCACCCACATTGAAGGAAGCGAGTGTCTCTCCTTCATCTTCTCTTAGGTTTTAATACAGAAGCCTCCAGAAGAGCCTTGCACATCTGTTTCTTGACGACTCACATGTTAGGTAGTGCCCGAGGGACCCTTGGGCATTACCACATTTGACTGTGTCCAGACTTGTCACCAGCCAGTTGGTTCCCTCCCTTCCGAAACTGGAACTTGTGTCCATTTCTCATGAAGTTTGTAAATCAAATTTCTCCTTTCCCATATTAAATGTCCTCCCTGCTTTAGGGAGTTACAGTATGCTCTACGAGCCTTTACCGATGATAATTTTAAGAAGGGTTACTTGTAACCCTCAAGCGGGCATGGGAAATGCATATCAGAGACTTTATAAAGCTGACCTGCACTGCTGTGGGCACACTCCTTTTCCCTTCAAAGGTGAAATAGCTGTCTTTAGGTCTTCTTAGGGCTGCAGACAACACGCAGTGTGGGCCACGTGTGAACACAGCAGGTGTGAGACGCCACGGTAGGCTGGGCCAGTATCCACTGGCCCTTCCATGCTGTCCCCACTCATAGCCCTCCAAGGATACAGTTACATTTTCTCAGTTTCAGACTGTGGCCTTGGTGATTCCAATATCCACTTCAGCTATTTTCTGTGAGCATTTTTGTTTTATAAATTATGCTGTTTTGTGAAAGTTCAATTAACTTTTTTAAAATGAGCCTTAAAAGTTTCTATAATTTTTGCACATTAAATCAGAAATTTCAGCCCTGAACCCTGAGCCTGATGGCCTGGGCTTATGATCCTAGTACCTTGCAGGCCGAGGCAAGAGGATTACTATGAGTTTGAGGCCAGCCCGAACTATAGAGCAGGACCCTGTCTCAGAACACAACAACAAATTAAAAAAGCACACTACTTGTATTCAGTAGACAATCCATTATAGGTGTCCTCCATTATGAATAAAGATATGTAACTAATCATTTGCTGCTATATGATTTGATACCTCCATATTGAAATCTGTGCTGAAAAGTGGAAATTTCAGAGACTTTTTTCTTCTGCATTTCCTTTCCAAGAGGCAGTCTACTATTATATTATGAGCTGTTATAGGTCTGACAGTGAATATTAATGAATTGAAATTGTATTATTCTGAAGATACATTTCACTCTCTACCAGGGCTATAAAATTGGAGCTTACATTCCATCTAACAATGGAATGCTACAATCTCAATAAAGCATTTGAACCCAACATCTTATGTTAAAAGTGTCAGGAAACCAGAAATTGCATCCATATTTTCTGCTTTTGCAGTGACAACTTGTCTCAAATTTGGCAAGTGAAAGCGTGGGCATGATATTTGCTGCACAGGTGAGCCTTTACCCACAGAGATCTGTTATCTTTAGTAACATATTTCAATCCAAAATGATTTTCCCTCTGGACAGTGCAGGCCAAGCACTGTTGAGGAGAAAATGCCTATTAAATGAATGTGAATTTACATATGGCAACATGATTGACCCTAGACTAAGCATAGCCAAGGAGTCTTCTCTTGGGTAAATATTTATTCAAAAATAACCTTTGTGATATATTCTATGACAATTTGAAAAACTGTTCCCCTACCGGATGAGGACTGTGTTTTGCCTATCTCGTAGATAACTTTCCCATGGAAACAGCAGAAGGTCCACTCCCTCTCATCTCCTGTCACTATTAGTCTGGGCCACAATCTAATGCTTTTTTGGAACGCACCTATTTTTTTTTTCTCTAAATGCAGTACAGAGAGACCGTTTGTGACCGTGTAAGTTGGAGCACACTTATTCTAGAAGGCCATATTTAAAGCATTCCCTTTAATTTCAGAATGTTCAAAGATGTAGGTTAAGTATGTTCTCATATGAAGGTGATTTTTTTTTCCCTTTTAGAAATTTTTTATCTTCAGTTTTCTTTTTGGATGAGTAGTCATGTCTTGATCTTAAAAGAGAAAAATTATCTTTCAGTTATAAGATGCCTCATAGAATTAAAAGGGAAAAAACCCTGAGATTTTTTCAGTACTCTAGGTGAGATAAATTTAAAAAAAAAAAAACATAAATATAAAATACTAGAAATTAGTAAGAAAGGTTCAAAAGCTGAAATAGAAAATGGTAAAGATTTCAAGTAAAACCTAAGTTTCCTAAGTACCTCATTATCTCCCAAAGTTATTTATAATATACTGTCATTCTTATGAAAATTTCAGTATTTTGAATTTGCTTTTTTTTCTCTTTAGCAGGCACTTGTCCAAATTAATACAAAACTGTCATTGAGGGAGGAAAAAAGCTTTAAATGCTTTTTTAAAAAGAAGAAAGAAAATCATGCAGTGCAGAGTGTCAAAATATCACAAGTCCTGATGACTATAGCGTTTCATGGTGTGGTTTCAAAAATGCAAAAAAAAAAAAAAAAAGTATTTCAAAACCATCTCTGACTGGTTTGTCTTTCTGGGAATGGGTTCATTTTATTCTTTATGTGGGAGGTGTGCAAAGGGCAATGCAATGGCTATTACTGCTCAGCAGACATTCACATATCCCTGCCCATTTCCTGGCACCTCTGCAGGTAGGGTTCAGGAAGCTGGGTCAGGTCAAACACATGCAGAGTGAGGCCCTTCCTTCTGTACCTTGCTCTTTAAAGTGCTGTGTGCCGTCCACCAGCCTGGCCCTTGTGCGCACGGCGGTCACCTGTTCCAGATGACAGCTGGGCTTTGCCAGCAGCTTGGCTGCCTGAGTCGCTCCTTGGAAGATAGCAAGGTGGGATAACTGCCTGACAGCTGCAGCCTGTGGCGGTGTGAGCAAAATATAAATATCTACTGCGTTTCGCAAACTTGACAAACAGTGGCAGATAAAAGTGATAGCGCTCTGTGCTCCTGTATTAGAAATCGATTCCTGCCTCCCTTAACTCTTAAACAGTAATTGAAAAGGCGGCTAGAAATGAACACTCGAGCAACCGAAATATATTTTGAAGCAAAGGAAATGACTAGTTATTGCGCGTTCTATTGAAGAAGAAAAAAAAAATTCCAGAGAAAAAGAAGGCTATGCAATTGATATTCTTCACTCTCCTTTATTAGGTTTTCCAGGGCAATTTCGACAATGACACCCACAGAAAAAATGTCATCGACCCTCCCATCTATGCGCGACACGTAAGGATCCTCCCGTGGTCCTGGTACGGGCGGATCACGCTGCGGGCTGAGCTGCTGGGCTGCACGGAGGAGGACTGAGAAACCCACACAGTCCACGAGCTTTTTCTTTAGACCCCTAAGAGTGTCTCCCTGGAAGGAACTGTGCAACTCTGTAGGAAACTGAATGGCGTTTTCTGTTTTGTTTTTGTTTTTAATGCAAAAGTGCTCAAATTATGGTAGGCCACAAACTGTCTTTTTAAGGAGGTCTAAGCCTGCCTGATCAAGGATTTAATTTTTATAGTTCAACTCTCTTAAGTAACATCACATTAACTGTGAATTACTTTTTTCATTGTTTTCTGAATTATTTACATTGGGTGAAATATGTTAGGGAAAGAAAGTAGCCTTTTTATAGCAAAGGTTAAAAAAAAAAAACCTCTTCATTAAAGAGTCAAAGACTAAAGAGTGGATAGAGCTTTTACAAATGATGCTTAATTCTTATTAAAAATACTGCAATGTTAGCAATAAGTTTTTTTAATGACTTTGCATTATCTTGTCTCCCTGTGCCTAACACTCAGTGTCTATAACAGAATTCTGAAGATGAATCTGTAATATATGCTAATTCTCATCTTACTTTCATTACTTCTAATTGGAGATTGTATAACTTTTGTTCCCTTTTGACTCATGTCTCTATTCTTTGCTTACCGCCTGAATGAGTCAGTATTTTTCCAATCAAAATTTTTCCGATCACTTGCCTAAAAGAAGTATTGTCTTCATTTATATCTATAGAATCTGATTCAATATCAGCCGACTGATCCATATTTAACATTGATTAAGTGTTTTATTTTTATTTGATTTTAAAGAAAACTGTAACTAAATAATTCCCCAAACAATTCCTTTTTGAAGAATTCCTGATTGTCATTTCTCTACAAGGAACCACAGAAATTATATCCCTTTAAATTTAAGTCTTTGTTTTGATCATATTTACTTAGCCTAATATTTACTTTGAAATAATAGAAACATAAATTCTTTGTCTAGTTCAAATGCATCTGGCAAATTAATATTAACCCAGTGCTACATCCCTTGGTCTAACATACTCTTCTGCCTACATTTCCTGTGAAACCAAAAGTTTGTCCTATTGGAAACTGGTGGTGGTTTCTCAGGAAAGCATATTGCGTAGTTATTTGTAACAAGCAAAGTATTTACTAATGACAGTGTTGTAAACCATTCTCATAGATGAAAATTGATTTCTATTTATTTTGCCTCAAAAGTCCTGAAAAAATAAGCAATTATCATAACAATTTGTTATCGATCATGGAGGGTTCATTGACATGCCTCTCAAATTAAAGCTCACCCTGCCTCCATAAAAGTCCTCAGCGTCTAATTTATAAACTTTACAAGTATTTATTTTATAAGGCTTAGACACAGAATTATTGGAATTTTAAATGAAGAGTCCCGGAAAAGAAAGAATGGTGTGTGTAGGAAATGTTAAGGTCCTGACCAACACAGATAAGTGTTTTTTTTTCTTTAACGCTTGTGCTGCATCACAAAAGCCACTGGACTGTTAATGTCCTGTTTGTCCCTGTGTTGACACTATTTCCTAGTGATGTATATATGCAGTGGTCTTCAATCATCATGGAGAATTTAAAGGGAAAGCCAATCACATTGACATTTTTAGTAAGAGGAAAGTAACTGACCTAAGCGAGCTGACTGACCACATGGGGTTCCACGCTCACATGTTTTCTATTTCTGCTTCTTATAATAAAATTGTGGACATAAACCCCCTGCTCAGCTTTCAGCATCTTTCAGAGACAAATTGCTATGTCTTCGAAATTATTTTTTGTAGTAAACTTTAAAGATGGGAATGCAAAATATTTTTAAGTAACTACATTTTAACTCATGTCTTGCATAATTACTAAGCTACAAAAATATCCACATACCCACAGTGCAGCCAGTGATTCTTATTTCTGTTGGGGTTAAATTCCTGAATGTTTTTCTTTATGTGTTATGCGAGACTTTTATTTTAAGATTATATTTTAAATATGATGAATAGTACTTTGTGATAACTTACATTTCCAAGACTATTCATGGCTTTGTGTGATGTTTTCAATTTTTTGTATTGAGAACTATTAAAAAGGAGTTGGTTAAAATTATATTTGTTATTTTTAGAAAGACACTGAAGTTGCTTTCACTTGCTTGTACATTTATCCTCTGTCTTATTTGCTCTTCACAATATAGTGTGTCCAATGGAATATTTGTCTCCTGATGCCCAAAATAGATGACAGCAAAGAGACTCCCACACGTGGAAATATTCATGATTATTTTGAAGTAGACGGCGTGTTGCTTGTGTCAATGACATTAAAATGTAGCGAATTTATTTTCTTTTAATTATCATTAAAACAAATCTTATAAGCAGAAAACAGGAATTATCTAACCTTCATGATGTTAACTATAATGTGCTAATTTTATCACTTATAAAACTAATAATTCAACCATCTGTGTCCTACTGAGAGCGTTCATTGGTTACTCACTGCATTGAAGGTTGACTTTTTCTTTCATAAAGATTGGTGTGAGTTTTGAAGACTTGGGATATCTTTGCTGGTCAACAAACTATGAAATGTAAAACTGACTGTGGCTTCTGGAGGGTCAGTAACTGCAAAAATAACCGAGACACAACAACCTTTGCAAATTTTCAAGCTGTGTAATATCCTAATGCTGTTTTATTTTTTCTTTGTATATATACTTAAATCATGTAGGATGTTGTAAAATCAGTATGACCTTGTCTAGTCTTTAAACTTGAAATAAACTTTTCAAAATCTGGGATATTTTTCAAGCAGTTGTAATTAATCACATTTATAAGAAGACACACATTGTGAACGCCCACGACTTTTGACTGCATGCTTGGCATCTTTTCTGCTTGTATAAAACACTTAGCCATAGGGAGAGTAGAAATTATAGGAGCCTTCAAATATATGAGATGAGCTGAATTGGTCATTCCAAGACTATTAAACTGTATGCTTCCCCGGTGTTCCTTTCATCTGTAGAAACTTTGCAATTGACAACCGAAGTCATTTTTTTGCCTCCTGCGTATTTAAATTGTCGTTGTCCATGCCAAATGTGCCCATGGCTAATCAGACGATGTTGCTGCCATTTCTGTTACGTTTCCATTCTCGATGCTCAGGAGCGTAATGAAGTGAGCCAGTCAGCAGCAAGCAATAACAGGACAGCAGTAATGTATTCTCTAAGTAAGTTCAGCTGGAAAATCACAACACTAAGCTTCTTCATAAATACTCTTTCTGGCTCTCTGGAAGTCCCTGGGGGAGTATCAATCAAATGTACTTTCCACTTTTTTCTATTTTCTTAGAATTCAAAAATTGGTGAAAAATTAAGATATTAAATGTTGCCTTCACTGGCACCTCAGTGAATCTCTGACAGCTCTTAGGACTAAGTTATATGTGTTTATGTGTTCACACATGTTTTTATGTGATTACATATTAACAGGAATGGTGTGGTGGAGATCTGTTGTCTGCCTAGTTTTTTCATACACCCATACGCGAGAGTTCCTGTTAAATAAATGCAGTTATGCACATATAATTCTTATAAAGCTAACAGTAAATCATGAAAATATATATAGAGAGAAGACAAAATTCATTGTTGATACCAGGAAAGAGTAAAAAAAAAAAATTTACAACTCTAAGGCTTTTAAAGTGACTGGGATTCAAGATGCAAAAATAAAAGAAGCCTTTAGAATTCTTAGGAGAAACCCTGTCCAAGTTGGAAAATTTTAAAATGTGAGAATAACTCCATGAATGGAAAACATCTTCTACACATAAAATTAAAATTTGACATGTCTAACACTGTGGCTCTGAACACATGAGCTAAAGATCTGAGTAAAGAAACATTAGATTTTTCTGTCAGAAATGCAATGATTTCTGTCTTTCCAAAGAATAGCTTTCAAAGAAATTAACAATCAAGGTAGTGTATTAGTTATTTGTGAAAAAATATTGCTTCTCCCCTTTGAGATGCAAAAGGACTCTTTTGTCTGAACCAGTGAAGAGGAATTAAACTACTTTACCAGTGGACAAATGTCTCAAATACCATGGACCAAAGAACATTAGGATTTGTCTTTGCCGAGGTGAGGAATGCCCAGAGTGAATCACAATTTTCCTACAGAGTTTGAAACAGGAAACAGGATTCCTGGATTCTATTATCATAAATGCCTAAATTCATACACAATATTTCAATATTGCAGCCAAATAAAGAGTTTTCCACAGTAGGCAAGTGGCACTGACTCAGGGAGTTATTTCTGTTTGCTGAACCTGGTGACGGTAAGGAGAAAACATTTTTGGAAAAGGTGCCTCATAGTGGTTTTTGCATAATGTGGCAGAGACTGAGTCCTTTGAAGACAGGGATGCTGTGGAAAGGCAGTGTAGCAGCACTAGCAAACGTTCCTGTACCCGTGATTAAACATGGCACACAGTGACGGCCTCTGACTTAATTTTATTTCATTGTCCTCGAAGGGATGAACCACATGCTTCCATAGTTATGAAAAGTCCCCCTAGCGTTCTTCCATGTGCCCACGTACAGCTATGTTGATAATGATGATGAATCGCAATGTAAACTCACCCAGCCTCCGCGTGGAAGAAAAGTGGCGGTGGTGAGACCGCGGGTGAACTCCAAACACGCATCCCCCATAGCCAGTGTGCAAACTGTGTCGGGGTCATTTATATGAGCGCAAGGCAGGGCACTGCTGAGAATTAGCAGGATGACAGCTGGGAGCAGGCCGTGTGTGTAACCCTGAAGACGGACGTGCCTGCATGCTCGGTGACTAGGGGGAGAACACGCATCTATGTGGACCTTAGAATCGCGCTTCTGTTTAGTGACATAGCACAGAGTGAAAAGATAAAGGAACAGTCTTGGCAGAGCAGGGCCTGTGGCAGAAAGGGTCCTGCAGAGCCCAGGGCGTCTGCCCTGGCCCAGGGAGTGAAAAGTGATGGAGCACAAAGGAAGCACGAAACTATCAGGGAGGAGCTTTCGCTCCTTGGCTCTCAGGGTTCCCAGTTCATAACGCGACACGAGCATGTTGCATGTAGACGGCAGAGAGAGCCCTAGAATAAACCTGTTTTCAGTCATTTAGGTATATCGATAAGATGCTTAGGGTATGTGGGCTTAGATTTCATGAGCCATGTTTAATCCATATTAAAACAATGCATTTAAAACTGCTAGTGGAAATAAATTAATGAGTCAAGACTATTTTTGTTTCAATTAAGTACACAGGACATGAGAGAAGAAGGGAAATTAGCAGAGGGAAAGGAAGGGGAAGGAGAGGTGAAAAAATGTAAGTACATTGTAAAAATTATTTTATAAAATATTTTAATTATATTCCTATATATATATACACATAGTATATTGTGTATTGCATATAGTATATATATTTGCTATTGATCACGGCTTAGCTTATCTTGATGACATTAGGATTTGCTCATAAATGTCAAACCGTTGTAACAGGATCAGCCAGCTGCCCCCTACCTGGGCGGTGTCGCTGGCTGCTGCAAGGACTTGGTCTGCTGGTGGCCGGGGTGAGTTTGCAGCCGGGTCCTGTCAGTTAATAGAATACTGTTGGGGGCTGGAGAGGAACAGACGAGGTTTGGTACTGACAGCCTGAGTGAGCTTTTCAGAGGCAGAGGTACAAAATGAGACTGTGTGAGTTTTTTTCTGGGCCTCCCTCCCCCGTAAACATCCGAGTGCAGTATCAGCGTCTCCCTTACTGCACCTGACTACTGGTTCTGCTAGCAGATGTGCACCCGAGTTCTGGGTGAAACCTGAAGGCTCGTGTGCCGCTTGAGTCATGGCTAACTGTGGTGATCCTGTTATTTTGGGTGACAACACAGATCCGTGTGTTGTTTTGTTTTGTTTTGCAGTTATGCACAGCACTTTATTTTTTAATTATTAAGTGTATTGGTACATTTTAGATATATATAATGATCGTATTCATCACAGGGAATTTATACCTGTACATGATAGAGCTTGATTCTTAAGTTTGGTTTTGTTTTAATAGATTATGCTGTGCTTGAACTGGATTTTCTGGTTTAAAAATTCATAATCTGAATCTTTCCACATCGTTTGAACTTTGTAATTCTGTATTTCAGAAATTTGATCTACTCTCACCTTGCTTGAGCACTGTTCTACCCAAAGATTACATCACAATTTCTTACATCTCTGAATTGGAGCCTTAGACTGTAATTCAGATGCTGATGCTGTACAAATATCAAAATATGTTTTCACTTTCACCAGACATATAAACATTGTGTTTCTTTCACAAATAACACACTGGAGGAACACTCTGAAGAAACTACCCACATTTATTTTATTAATCATTCTTTTAATATAAGCATCTGTTTTGCAGGCTAAAAGATGGGACTGAGTTAATAAAACAAAGCAGACAATTATAATAGGCATTATGACAAAAAACATATTCATGTAAGAGAGAAGACAGAACAGAAGAACCTATGTCAGCCAATGGAACAGACCAGAGGGGACATGCTGGGCAGAGATACTTAAAAAATCACTAAAACTATCATATGCTATTTGTGGTCCACAAAATATACAATATATTATTTGTAACTACTCAAGAAAGAATGAATGAACAAATCCTCTTTGCAAAAGAACAAGGCAGAGCTGACTAAGTTTGGTTTTACCTGGGTTGCAGTATTATGATTTGTACCAAGATCTAATTGGTCCTTTCATCTTGAGTAAAATTTTCTTCTCTAACTCAAAAGGCATGGGAATGTGTCTCATTTCACAGTAGGATTAACCTGCTCTAGCCAAATAGTTATGACTTGTTTATTGTGTGGTATTTCACATGCTCCTACGTAAATTAATACACCAGCATTACCTAATAGCGTGTATGTGAAACAATTGACCGGTAGATGAGGTGCTGATTGCTGCATGAGTACATTTTTAACAATCCACCAATGAGTGAACAAAAATGAACTACTGGAGAATATTTGATGACCTTAATTTTTTTAAAGGTGGATGTCAAAATACCTGCTATAAAAACACTGGGGCTGGACTATTCCCTTGTAAGGAACATGCGCTCTTCCACCCGTTAATCACAGATACAGTGAACATCCCTTACCCAGTGGAGCTCAGTGTGAGCCCTCAAGAGTGGTGATGGTGTGGACACCTGAGGCATGCAGTAAAAACTGAAGTCTGGGACTTAAATCTTTGGTCTTTCCTGGCCGAGGTCCATGCAACATGACCCTTTCTTGAGATACTGGGTAACAGAGAGGAGGCAAAATTCCTGGTCAGCTATGCAGTTTGAGGGGCACTAACAGACACTCAACAGTGTGCGTACTGCCAGTGTTTCGTGAACACAGGGATTCCATGGATGGCGTGTGGTATTGTAATCCTTCATTCTAAAATACATTTTGCATTCATTTGTTTTAACCTCCTATAGGTCAAAAGTGTTTTGGTCACCTTTAAGACAGGCCAAGGCTATTCAGGGGTGTTGGATACATGTGTGAAGTGCATGATCTTACTACAATAATTTCAAATTACAATACACTCATCAGTAAGCAAATTCATAATATGTTGCAAAGCATATGTATTTAAGAAAAAAACCCTGAAGATAGTACCTGATAAATAATTTCACATTTAGAAAAGAAATCCAAATAACAAAGAAAATACAAAATCACCCTGCTTTGACTTCTAGTTCCAAAAGTTAAAGAGCCACTATGGTCTTAATTAAAAGATGAACTGAAATAGTAAATAATATCTTAGAATGTCAAATACAGTGGCAACACTGTCCAAGTAACCAACCTTTTATCAATAAATTGATTGTCACTGTCTTTTTCATTCCCTTGTGGCTTTTCAATTAATAGAATTTGGAGTGTAATCAGTTACAAATAACCCTGTACAAGCCTGTGTGATCATTAAATTAAATTTACAAAACTTCATTTAAATGATCAATTTTCTGTCCATTACTTATAACCCAGAATAATTTGAAAGACTCTTAGACAACTGGAATTAAGAGATCACCAACTATGAAATGCCAATGCTTAACTCTTAAGTCTCTCAGGTTATTATTTATTCAGTATCTAAGATTGCTCAAGAATGGGTCACGTGACTGTCTTTAGCAATGGCTAACATCTCAAATGTGTACTTAGTGTGGCCGAATTCATATATTTCACTGAGATCAGAAAGTTGGTAGTTCTGTCTTTTTTACAGTTATGTGGTTGTTGTTTACAGGAGAAAGAAAATACTCTTGCTCTTCCATTTGTCTTTAAGGTTTTCTAAAGAGATGCAATGTTAAATTATCTTCTGAAAACTGTGAGGAGGCACACTTTGTAAAGCAAGGACTGTTTAAGATCCTTAATTGATTTATCCTTGAGTAGGATCTCTACTATAAGCCTGATGCATGTTCAGCCTCTATTCTCTTCCAGGTGTGAGACTGTTTCTAATGTATTTGTGTATATTAAGTTATTCCAGGCCATGTTTTGGACCCAAATTGTCTTCCTTGTGAAGCTCACCATCTTATATATGGTCTTATTTATTTCTAAAACCATTTTCATAGTAAATTATGAGTTCAAACCTGTGCTGCTGGTGCTCTGTCATCTAAGAAATTTACCGAGTATCTACCAACACACAACAAAAGGACTCATGAAAATATTCAGGGTCAAATGTGTGTGCAGAGCAGCTGTGTAAGGCTGAACAGCCTGCACCACGCACAGGGTACCAAGCTGGGTGCCAGCCTGTGTGTCAGCCACACCCTCCGTGATTTGCTGTCTGAGATCTTGATAAAACTGTGCCCAGCACTTGTACCTCATGCCTGTTGTGTTCCCACAAAACAACCCTTTTTCTAAGTAACAACTTACGTGTGGCAGCTGTGGCTTGCTTCTAATGCCTGTCTACCATTTTTATTAAAGGCAACATTCCAGTAAGGGATGTTATGATAACCCCTAATTTTTAAGTATCACACATTGACCATAGTATGAAATATTTCTGCTCAGTAGAAACCTAAGCACACAGCTGAACAGTCCAGCCCTTGCATTCCAGCCCTCCACCACTCATGGCTAGGCACCAGCCCTAAAAGTGGGTGGAAGTTGCTGGTTTTCTTTCTTATTCGGATCTTTAAAAATGCCTACATGAGTTACTGCAAGATTGTATCAGATGATTCATGTAATAGACAAAAGAATAACATGGAAATTCTAGAATCTTCTTTATTCATTCATAAATTCTTGTTGAGTGTTATTCAATGTATATGGATTTGAGAAGCCAGAAAAGCAAGCTGATATTCTGCCTGAACTTAGTTTGCAAATAACAATGGTAGAATTTGGAGTAGATTCAGAGCAAGGAGCAGATGCAAACTGCCCTACACTAAATGAAAAAGCTCTTTGGTGACACTAAAACCTCTAGAAGCATCTAAGACCTTTCTTTCTGAAGCATCTTTGAGAAGATGCGTTAACTAGTGAAATATAGACTCAGTCAAGATGGACTTTTTAATGTTAGGTGCACAATATTTAAATTATTTTTTCTTCAAAGCATGTTAATTAGATATTTTAATCAATAATTTATTCAAGAATGAAAATAAAAGCAAATATTTGTACATTTGTCTTTAATTTCTAGCATTCAATCTGAAGAGAAAATGGATTGAAAAGCATTGTCATGTTTTTGAAAATTTGACAGGAGCTTCTAGCACAGCTTTCCCATAGGAAATGCCTAGTATATTAATGAGAGGAAAGAGTCACTGGTTTATTTCATGAAAAAATAAATTTTGAAATATTAAAATCACATTTAAAAAAAGCAGTGGTTTCCCTATACAAGTCATATTTCCATTGGCTAGAATGTCCTTTGGCACTTCAGAATGTGTGTAGTGTTGTCTAAATAAAAATGTAATTGGCCTCTGCCATAAAATTGAGCCCTGAAACTATAACTGTGGCTGATTTGAAATTTGTTTTTGTGGCTACAGCATGTATGAGAAGATTCATTCCAATGGAGTGGCTTCAGTATTATTAGAAGTTAACTTTTAATAAAAGTAGTCCATCTGGGAGTTGCAGTCTTATCTCTGAACGAACCTTTTGGGTTTTTTTTGCCAACCATCTAGTTACTCAAAAGCACAAACATGCTGACCCTGATCAAGGACTGAATATACAAGAACTTTACTATCAGCATTCTCTTAAGTTTGTTGTATCAAGTTACAAACTGTATTTATAAACCTAATTCTCCACTCTGTCCCTTCGGAATGCAGGAAGCAGCTTACAAGAGTCAAAAGATACACTGACAAGGGACAAACTCTTCCACTTGTTGAGAACCACACACTCAAGGTGCCCAGATGTGCAAAAATTCACCGTCAGTATGGCCATTGGTTAGTTAAACTAGATTGTGATACATTTTCTCCTCCGAAAGAACAGTCTCTACTGTAGAAATTAGACAGCTTTGCAGGGCTCAGAGTGTCCCTGAGAAGTTTACTTGGTTTTGTTTCTAGGATATATATATATATATATATATATATATATATATATATTTCCATGTATATACACATGTGAAACCTACTCAAAAATTTGAACTCTCTGAGTTTACTAGCCTTTTGGTTGCAAAAACATGTTATTGTAAAATGCTTTTTATTAGTGCATGTGTGCAGTGCAGAGCAAACACATTCACCTTCACCATGGGGAACTGTCACATATGCACATTGCATCTGAAGCCTTCCCCCTCCCCCTCCCCCCACCTCCCTCCATCTCCCCCACCCCCAGCCCAGGGCCCCCCGCCTTCTCCACAAAGCCCGGCTCTCTGTTTCCTATCACTTCTTAATTTTCATCTTTAAACCATTTACACTTTGAGTTTCTCATATTAGAGAGACCATGTAATATTTAACTTTCCAAACCTGGTTTATTTTACTTAACATAATGGACTCAAAGCACATCTATTTTCCTACAAATACCACAGATTTATCCTTCTCTGTGGCAGAGTATACTGCATGGAGTATAAATACAGCATTTCCTTTATCTACTCATCTGTTGATAAGTATATAGGTTACTTCCAAGATTTAGTTATTATGAATCGTGCCGCTATAAGCATGGGTGTTCATGGATCACTGTAATATGATCAAAACAACACTGAGATTTCATCTTACTCCAGAAAGAACAGCTACCACAGGAACTGTAAAAAAAAAAAAAAGAGTAAACGATGTTTTGGTACAAAAGGAACTCTTTCACACTGTTGGTAGAAATATAAACTATTATTTGCACTGTGGAAATCAGTGTGGAGATTCCTCAGAAACCTAAAATTTCTAAAAATAGAAATTCCAGCCGAGCCAGCTGTACCTCTTCTGCTTATCCTCCCCCAGGGGGTAAATCAAGCATGCCCTGAGGAAGTCAGTAACGTGTCTAAATTCTCCCGTTGTCTGCAACATCAGTGTGAGGTGAACATAAAACGTAAAATACTCTGAAGAAAGGGGAGAAAGAGGAGGAGAAGGAAGAAGTGGAGGGAAGGAAGAGGCAGCAAAACAGACGAAAGCTGGCTGCAGCTTGCACTTCAGGCCACAGGTCTGCCAAGCCTGCTGCACAGCAGACGCTTCGGGCCCAGCGGGTCCCAGGCACAGACAACCACAGCTTCGGCGGCAGCGTCTCCCCAGCGTTCACAGAGCCAGCGCTGGCCAGGCCCAGCTTTCCCACCAGAGCTGCCACCCAAGTTCCTGTCTGCGGCTCCTCCCCTCAGGAGCAGATTCCAGACAGAGCCCTGGCCAGAGCCTGCACACGGGGCAGCGGGAGAGGAACCGCCGATGGATGGAGCTTTAGAGTGGAGTCCTCTCCCAGCCATCTGAGGGAGAAAATGCTTAGACTGGGTATTTTGTCCTTGTGGTTTTTCATTCTTGTTTTACCAAAAAGAGAGTTTGGAAACCATGATCCAGAAAAGCCAGAAATGGAGAGATTGTCTTTGAAGGTCTACCTGTCGTTTTAAAAGGAAGGGAAGTGTAGATACTATGTGGTGTGCCGGTGCGTGCGCCTGTGTGTGCAAACAAAATATCTGAAACTTACTCCCAAGCCATCATAGCTGACTGTAAATAGAGCTCAGTGATGAACTGACAACCCATTTTGAGCAGAATCCCTGGAAATTCTGGTTTCTTCTATCCTTCATTTCCAGCTAAAAGAAGTCTATGCATTTACCCTCCCATCAAGGTAACCGTTATTTCTCCCATCAGTCTGAAAGTTAACAAGCTGGCCTTTTAGATCAATATCTTTGTGGCTCTTCTAGATTCTGCTCCAGCAAAACCTTTTGTGGTGCCAGTAAAAACACCCTTAGGTCCTTCCTCACCACCGCGGCTCCACCAGCAAGACCTCCCTGGTTGCTGACCAGGCTTTGTCTGTAGACCACATTTCCAGGTCTGGATTCAGAGATCCTGTGTGTGGAAGTGACCGGAACACTGCAATTCCCCGCCATCCCCAAGGCTGGGCCCAGCTGCACCTCTGCTAAAACTGTGACCATCTCCTAACCTCCACATGGGTATTTTTGTACCCAGCAACCTGAACAAAGGGCAGACGGCCTCTGTGGCTCCTGCACTCAATGACTGTTTCACCTGCTCCCCCTCACCTGCCTAGCCTGTTCATTCTCTTGAGACATCACAGCAACAAGAGGTCATTCAAAGAGCTCCCCCTGCCTGGCAAGCTTGAGGTCCTGAGTTCAATTCCAGAACTCATACCAGGAAAAAAAAAAAAAAAAAAAACACTCTTCCTGTTGTTTGCCTTTTTCACTAAAATGCAATGAACGATCAGTAGACAAAGTCTAGGAATTGTTGCTGTAGTACATTGGTAGCTGGAATGAATGGAAAACAATTTTTTGAAAGTTTGAAATAGCATCCCAGAGAAATTAGCAAAAGAAAAAATGTGTAGTTCGTTTTGAAGTGGGGAATTAATAGTAAGCATCTCTCCCCGAAGCCTCCTCATCGCACACAGGTTTCATCAGATTTGTCTCAGACAGGATCAGTGTCCAGAGGCTTGTGTGTCTGAATCATGTGTGGAGGCAGGAGGGGTTCGGGGTGCTAATTCCTTCCATGCTGCCATAAACATGGCTTTACAGGGTGAAAAGATTCTGTTCACAGTATGATGCAACTTTGCATTCTGCAGGCAAGGGAGACTAATTTTTCAAGGAATAGGAGTCATAGAAATAAAGCCCCATAGAATCATCACTGTGGAGCCCCTTTGGTGTGGGTGGTTAACTGCAAGGGGAAGGGAGATTCTCCTGAGCCAGGGCCAGGGCTCATCTATCCCCTTGGGTAAACGCGTTTACGTGCCTAAGCAACACCAACTGCAGGCCTGGGGAGATTTTCCATGGCTCTATTCATCAAGGTGGTTTTTGGCTTTTTAAAAATTTTTTTTCCTGGACAGCCTTGTGTTTCAACACCACTGGTACCAGTACCAACAACGGCGCTTGTATCTGGAGCCATAAAAGAGCCTCCTTCAGGCCCTGATCTCCTCTATACAGTGTGTGCTCCTTTGCAATGAGTTCTGGTGCAGTGTACCACTGGAGAGGGAGCCTGTCACCTACAGCTGAGAGAGGGGAGAGAGAGAGAGAGACAGACAGAGAGAGAGAGGGGAGACAGAGGACACAGGAGAATGAGGAGAGGGAGAGAAAAAGGAAGAGGAGAGAAGAGAGAGAGGAGGGAGGAGAGGAAGAAGAGAGAGAGAGAGAAGAGGGAGAGGAGAGAGAGGGACAGAGGAGAGCGAGCGGAGAGGGAGCCAGGCTGCCCACACGTGCACTCTCTGCTGCTCTCCTCTGCTTAGTGGTGTATGCTCCTCGCATCCCATTTAAACGCTGAGAACAGCTGCTTCTGTGTTCAGCAGAGGGACTTTCAAAGCGATGTTAGAAACATCTGACAGTCTTTTGGTTTGCAATGCGCTTTGACCCAGGCAGCTTTTTATCTCTGCCTTAGAAACCTTCCTCTTATCGCTGGGCAGGCGCCAGGGTGGGCCTCCAGGTACCTTCCCGACAAACAGTGCCGCAGTCCTCTGCTGTCTGTCACAGGGCCCGACTTCCTCCGAGGAGGAGGCAGGCGTCCCACTGTTTACTCTTGGGGGCAGAGGAAAAGCCGAGTGGAAGGCCTGGCCACTGTTGCCTGCAGCCCACAGCAGGTAAACAGCAGTAAGCAGCGTGCTGCTGCTGGCCAGGCTGTCACCTGGCATATTTCGCTGCGGTCTCTGCCTTCTCAAGGAGTTGAAAGTTGATTTGAACATGAAGATTAACTGAAAAGCACCACCTCATGACTCTGCATGAATCTGTCTGGTTTAGACAGGTCTTCCAGTTGTGCAGAACTGCAGCAATAAACAGACCATTCATAAAGCACAGAGTGTGTGCTCGTGGTGGCAGAATATTTTGCTTAAAATGTTTTAAATGATGCCATGAAGAATTTGGGCATGGATCCATTTCAAGCCATGTGCTGTCTCAGGGGTGGCAAACATAAAAATGTGCTGAAATTGCCATGTGGGTCAATTTTAAGATCTCTGTCTCCCAGCTCAATTATGATTCTGTCCCTACCACCAACAAAAACTACCAACACAGTCATGCCACATGCCTTTCTTACTGGCACCTCCACAAGAACCAACAAAATAAAACCCTTTCTTCTCACAAAGCGAAAACAGACTCCTCACTTTGACATCAGCTTCCGTCCACCCCACTCAAATCTTATCACACTGTGAAAAAGAGATGGGGTTCTTGACATTCTCTTTTTATAAGGTCACCAATTCCCAGGTCCACAGTGACTTTCCAGAGTCCGTTGGCGCAGGCCATGTGAGAGGTTTTGGGAAAAGTCATAATTGACAAATACAGCTTCAAATCAGGATGGAGCGCTTTAGTATTTATTGCAATTTATTACATGCCAGCCCCCAAAGAAGACCTCATCTATTCCATTTAATCCTTACAAGAGGCTGATGAGGTGGATGACATCAGCTTCACATGCTCTTGAGGAAACCAGGCACATACACATTTAAGCACTGCGCTATTGTAGAATGCACAGGCCACATGCCGCAAACTCACCCAAGCTGAGCTGGGAACTCAAGCTCTTTACTACTAAGTTGGTGCTATGCACTTCCGTTCACTTGTTAAACAATCCGCCTTTTATACAGCACTAAAGTTTTTGAGAAATGAGGAGATGGATGAACAAGAACGAAAAATGAGGCCATTTCTTTTCTTGCCAAACTTTATTTGCGCAATCAATCTGCAACTGAAATGTGCACAACTTCCCCCCATTACCTCTTGCCTTCGCATAACTCGGATTCATAAAACTGTGTTCCATATCCCCATGCACAGATGTTTGGGGCTCTCCTCAGAGTTAAGACACACAGATTCTGCACTGGAAAGTGTTGACCATAGCAATTTTTTAGGCAAAGGTCTGCATGAGTGATAAGATTAAGACAAATGCCACTTTGGTTGTGATTTCATACCCTGGGCACTGAGATAACCAGCAGCAGCCTGAGATGTCAGACAGCGGATGTCAGAGGGAGCCCTGGATGTCAGAGCCCCTGGCGAGCACCCCTGTGCAGTGAGACAAGACAGGCCTGTTCTGGGGGCGACACTGGTGGGTGCCTCCTTATCCCTCCTGGGTGAGGCTGCAGACTTCCTCTTTATCTTTCAAAGCTCTGGAAGCACAACACTAAGGGTGACCTGTTCGGTGACTGTTTTTCTAGCTTTCACCCAGTACCCAAAGGCATCTGCCTCAGGCAGCGGGACTTCCCAGTCTCCATCCCCTGCCCTCTTTCCACTCGTACCTCCAAACCTTTAATCCACTTCCCTTTGATAACAGAGCCCCCAGCTCACTCAGGGTTTTCCCAGAATGATAAGCCCCTGAGTTTCCTCTTCACCTGGATCATCCAGTGTTGAGATTGCCTGGGACAGAACTAAGGTGGAGGGTTAAAGGGCAAAAAGAGAATTCAGCCCTAGTGAGGGAGAAAAACACAAATTATAAGGCAAAGAAATGTGAGGAAGCGTGGTTCAGACCCACGCATGCAAAGTTCTCTGAAAGAAGAAATTAAATCTGCCAGGGAAAATTGTTCCTTGTCCAGAATAGCAACACCACTGAGGTGATCATGATTTTGTTTGTTTGTTTGTTTGGTACCTGGGATTGAACTCATGACCTCGCATTTGCCAAGCAGGCACTAATGCCGCTGAGCTAAACCCCTGGCCCATGATCATGATTTTGTAAACTAAGCCTTAAAAAATAAGCAAGAAGCTTTAAAACAAACAAACAAACCTGACAAGTACTCATTCTAAAAAGCAAGCACAGCATAAGTGAAATCGGCAAATGGGGGCATGAGAGTGAAAGGAAGGACTCTGGTAATGGAAAATCAAGCTAGCAAGGGAGAGCTGACCTAGAGCTGGAATCGTCTGAAATCACCCTCTTACCCTCTTACCCTCTTCAGGGATAGGGGACTTACCCTGAACCAAATGGAGCTGAGGAAGACCTTTTAAAGTAGCTCAGAATGCAAATTTCACTGCTGCAATAAAGGATATACCAAGAGTGTCTAAAATGACAGGAAAACAGGTCCCCCCACCAGACAACTCAAGAGCAAGCAGTGCCGTGTCACCTTGGCAGAGTCCCTTCCCTCTCGTGGCTCTTTGTCTGAAACCCTAGGCCTCCAGTAACTGACCCAGCCTCAAATGTCACATCCACAGCAGGAAATGAGTTCACCACTCCAAACCTGCCCCCATCCATCCCTGAGACAGCGACCTGGCTCCAGGGTCACATCTCTCCAAGAGCAGCGGAGAAACACTCTCCTCTGCTAAGACGCCTGCTGTACCTAAGAAGGGGAGAGGAAATGCTAGATAACAGCTAATTGCAAAGAATGCCATCAGCGTTAACTCTGTTTGCAAAACATTATGTTACAAAGGGAACAGAGAAAAGGAGGTCCATTAGGAGACTTGAGCAGGCTGGATGTGGGCAGAGGAGCCCAGTGAAAGTAGAGAGGGTAGTAGCAGTGAGCGGAGGACCATGTTGTAAACTATGCATCAGCCAGCCCTGGACGCTGGCATACATATCCAGTACCCAGGCAAGGACAACCCAAAGCACCGCTTTCTGCCGCAATGCTAAATCCCTCCACCGAGCAGCAGGGGCTGAGAAGAGCCACTGTGGGACCCTTCTGGGACCCAGTGTGAACTCTTGCTGGCTTCTGGACACTATGGACCCCGTTGCTGTTCCCTGTTGCTCAGTGTCACAGTGCCCCCCTGAGCCCCTAGCAGTGAATGGGGTGTGGGCTGGCGGGAGCACGTGCAGGGCAGAGAGAAGAGCTTGGTCCTGAGTAGCAGGACCTTCTCAGTTTCCTCTGCAGCACTGAACTCTACCCAGTGGTTATGGCCAAACAGTTACCTACATTTTTGTTTTGTGGACTGATTGATCTCTTACCCTGAGAATTACGAACGTGTAAAGATACTTGTTCACAGTCTTTAGTGTTCAGAGGGAAAAGTACAACCTTTGCCCAGCTGTCCAGTGGGTCCCCAGACCTGAATTAAAAACATGCACATTCACATTTCACTGTGAATATTATTTGGCTACAAGTCAAGAGTTCTTTCCTCTCTTCTGTGCCCAAGAAAGTAAGAAAGCGGAACAGAGACACGTGGAGATTGCTTGATACCTTCATCTAACTTTTCCAAATCCCCAGTGTATGTTTTTGTAACACATCTGCTTGCATTTATAAATAAGTGAGTGACCTTGTGAAAATAAACAAAGATTGATCGTGTTCATTCCTTGGTAAACGTGCTAAGAAGCCACCACTGAGCTTGCTTCTGCCTGTGCTAGATAGAGCTCAACCTCTGTGTCCTGATGAGACAGTTTCCATCATCACTATTTCTATGACGTGAGCTGATTTGGTTCAGAGGATGCTCCTGTCTCTGATCCTCTGTGTGAGCTGGTCTTTATGTCTAGAATGTCCCTTTTCACTGAAACATCCAGAAGCAGCCTACACCCCTAGATACCTACCCTGAGAATTACCTTAGCTCTGTGTCAGGTAAACTCAACATTCAGAGGCTGGGAAAATACAGTGGAGCCTCCATTCATAAACCTGGTTCTCTCCACAACTCTGATGGCAAACGGAGTTGAACAAGAAGTAGATTTAATTTCTCCCTTGGGTCAACTTTTGAACCTAACCACTGAATTTGATTTAGTTCTTGTCCAATTCAGTTTGCAACCAGAATCACAGAAAGAACTGAGCTCACGGGCGGAGGTGCCGCTTATATTGTACCCGGTATAAGTCCCAGTTCCCTGACTTCCTCCTCTTCCACCCTTTCCCCTCACTGAAGAGAGTGACACCAGTTCAAGACCTTGTCACCATCAAGATCCACTGCTTCTTTGATATTTTACAATTTTCCATTTTCTAACCACAATTCCTCTTTTTTCGGGATCGTCATCCCCTTATCCACCCAAAGCTCTTTTCTGTTCTCCATGGAGAAGGGTTCCAAAGGTCTTTCTTTATTCTCAAGGGTTTCACCATAATCTAGAACCTACCTCCTACTACCTTGGAGCCTTCAGAAGAGTATGCAGCAAACAGCTGTCCCGTGGGAGGTAAGAAAACATGCCTGGATTGGATACATCCCCCCATACTTTCACACAGTGCCTCCAGCACACGAGTGCTGAAAGTCTCCACTCTTAAACTGGACCCAGAATTTGCCTCATCAAGCCCTGACAGGTCTGGACTAACGTCATCCCAGGGAAAATCTCAGTGCTAGTGAGACTGCTGCCATGACCAGTTCATCTTGTTCTTTACAGACTCATCTAGTGGTGTTTTCAGTAATGTCCCTGTCTCTGCTCTGCTGTCTTCATCTCCCTTGCTCCGCAGCATTGTTCTGAATCACACTATGAGCACATTCTCCAGCCCCTCAGGACCATCAAGAGCCTTTTACTTGGAGAGGAAAGAATTGAGGACTTGAGCGCTCCTGGCCGTGTGCCCCAGTTCCTGCTGAGCCCCGCGAGGCAGCCGCCTTCCACTGACGTTCATAAGGAGCATTGCCTACAGCCAAAACCAGCGCTGCTGCCTCTGTTCAGAATCTGCAGACCGCACCCGGCCACCTTCTCCTAGTCCCTCTACCACTCCTCTCTACATGTTCTTTCTCCAGCTTTTAAACTTCACAGAACTATAATGTGGAAAAGCATAAGATTCTGTACTAAGCCTGCTTCTATTAATGCTGTGCCAATGAAAACAGAAGATGTATCATATCTGTGCCTTGATTGTTCTGTAGGATAAATGGAAATAATGATAACACTGCACTCTGCACAGCTTCCTGTTAGGATAGTGTGCAATCTGTGGTATGAGCATGCATATTCTTCTACTGGACGTGCTGGGCAAGCATTTCCACTGCTCTCTAAATGCTACTACTCTAAATAGCAAATCATTTCAAACTTAGAGGTTTAGTATAATCATTTATTTGGAGAGCAGTGATCTAACTGGGAGAAGCCATATAAAGAGAAAAACTATTATTACCCAACTTTTAAATGATCATTTCTACATGTTACTCTTTTTCACAATGAACCCTAAATCTATGTTAATCTGGTCCCTGCCTGTCCCAGTCCTATGCCATGATCAATGTTGGAATGGTCATCAGATCCAGTTTTCGATCATGTAACAGGTTTGATTAGCACCATCATCAACTTTGTGCATAATTCTTCATTTCCCCAATGTTTAGTGTTTTCCACAGATTTCTCATACATCTATTCAGCAAGTATTTCCTGACTGCTTACTCTTTTGCTGAGCAATGTTGAAAGACTTGGACAGACCAGTGATCAGGAAACACATACATCTGCCTTCACTGTAATTTGAGCTCACTGAAATCACATTGTATTTTTTGAAACAGTTCATTGCTTTTCGTAGTTGTTAAATGCTCTCTGAAATGTGTGTGTTAATTTAGTGTATTAATTTTCCCATTGCTGAGTCACAACACCTGACACCCACAACTTAAAGGAGGAAAGGTTTAATTTAGTTCATGATTTCAGAGGATTCAGTGCATGGTAGGCTACTCAAGGCAGCTCAGGCAGAGACATCAAAGCAGAGGGGAGCTATGGAGCAAAGCTGCTTAGTTTGTGGTAGACAAGAAGCAGATCTGGAATCAGTGCTAATCAGAAAGCTGTCCAGGGCCCATGTAGACAACACAACAGCAAGTTTTCACATGTTTCAAGAGGAACATGTGAAAGCACCCACAAAGGTGTCCATCAGTTGCCTAGAAGGATTTATTTTAAGGGATTAGCTTATACAAGTTTGGGACAATAAGTCCACAATCTGTGAGAAAGGCCAGAAGGACTTGGGGAAATATTGATGATGTACTACAAGTCCAAAGGTAGTCTACTGGTAGAATTCCTTCTTCTGTGGAAATTGTTCTTTAAGTCTTTCCACTTAGTGAATGAGACCTCCCCACATTACAGTGATCTGGCTTTTGACTGTACCAATTTAAATATGAATGTCATCCGAAAAGAAAGCCTGCATGGAAACATCTAGAATAATACTTGTCCAAATATCTAGGCACCATGCACTAAACAAGTTAACACATAGTTTCCCATCATAAAACAACTTTGCATCAACTTGGCATCCACAAACAACTCCTAAAACCTTTCCAAATCTCCAAATAGAATAACAAGATTATATTTTGCCTAACTATGAAAATATGCGGTATGCAAAAAATGCACTGACCCTCTCCATAATAGAAGATGTATGTCCTTGGTTGGTGTAAAATCTTATCTTTGATAACCTATAACTTAAATAGTATGATGCAGAAGTAACACATGTTACACACATGTAACAATCTGTTAAATACATGCAAATGCTAAAAGCAAAGCAAGGAAGAATGATTTAACAAGTTCCATTTGTCTGGTTATGGGTTTGGGGTCATCTATAGGGTTTCTAACTTTCTATTTTGTTCCCATTCTGTGTATATTTTGCCCTCATCTGGTTATGATTCTTCACATCACAGAGTAACCTAACCTTTAATCTTCAAGGGTTTCATCTGTTAGTAGTGCTGCCTAAATTGGATTTCCATAGGTTTCAATTTACTTTAGTCCCATGGGTCAAATTTTCTGCATTCCACACACAGTCTTCCTCCCTTTCAGTGTGAAATAGCCATCAAATTTCACAATGACAGTCAGGTCAGTCTCACAAGCCAGCAATGTAACTTCCTTTGCCTGTTGATTCAGAAGTATGAGGAGTCTGAAGGGGCTGGGTGGCAATCAAAGCTTTCAGTTCAGTGAAGTCTCTTATTTCCTGGTAGAACAGTCTTCCCAGATGAGAGACCTCTAGGTCAGCATAGCATAGTGATAGGAAAAATATTTTGTTAGTGGGTCGCTAGGGGTAACCGTGACTGGTGTAGCTTCCATCTTTACCTCTTGATTTCTGGACTTTAAATCCTGGTGAGGAAATAGCACCAGATATTAGATGCCAAGTTAGAGCTTTTATGGCTTCCTGCGAAATCTGTCCTTAGCCCCAAAAGGAATTGCCACTTACCTGGCCTTATAACCATCTTCAAAGGCTATTGCATGCTCCTTCAGGAGAGCTTCTTCAGGACAGCAGAGGACGTGGTAAGACCAGTAAATTCAGTGGGGGCTAACCCATTGCTACACCCCGGAACTTTGATAATAAATTTAATTATTTGTAGTCACACAGCTCTTACTGTTCTCCTCTCTTTTCTTAATTTGAAAGTGATAGGATTTGGTAAATGCACTTAGCACTTCAGCTTTGCATTATGAATCCCAAGTAAATAGAACAAAGTCAGTTAGAACACAATAGGGAGGAAAAAACAAGAAGAATTCAGAATACTGTCGTCCAGTGAGCAATTCCTGGAAAGAAACAGCACAGTTTGGTAAAGAGGCTTCACTTTAAATGTGTTATGCAAGCAGTTTTAAGAAGCTTCATTTATTCTGACTGGTAAAGTTTGAACTCTGAGGTGTTGTTCCAATTCACTATACCATTTTGAGTGCAAATCGGGCTTGATATGCAAATTAAAATAAAAAGCACAAAATATTCAGCTTCACAAACTTTAAAAAGCATGTAAGCCATTTAAATTCATTGACGTGTGTAACCTGAAATCATTAAGTCATCTGTTAAACAGTCTAACTTTTGCATAAAAAGGAATTCATCCTGTAACCACTGAAAAAGAATCTATTACCACATTACTTTCTCCCCCAGCAAATTACATTCTAAAGGTCACATTCCCTACATATTTCCTAAAAAATAAATGGAGACTTTTATGAACCAAAGCAAACAGACCCTCTGATGTCAGCATAAATAATCTGTACACTGAGATTTTACCAAAGGGCGTGTGCAGTATACACCGATAAATACAGAGTGGGGAATGTGAACAGCAAAATTAAATAAATGCACTGACTGACGACTCACACAAAAAGGTTTTGGATGCTCTTAAACACTGAGACACCTTTACTCAGAGAGTTAGCCACAGATATTTTTCATTTAGCCACAAAAATGTGTGTGTGTGTGCATACGTGTGTGTGTGTGTGTGTGTGTGTGTGTGTGAAGTGACTAGAGATAGAACATTAACAGGTCAATAAACATGTAACAAAACTGGTATATCTAAAATACTGGAATAGCTAAAATAAAAATTGTCGAATGTCTACAGGACAGTATCTTCTGTCTCCATGTCATATGTAGCAACATCATGGCAGAGGAAAGTCTTGATAAAGACCACGCCGTCTATTAGTGCTGGAAAGGGAGTTAAAAATCAGGTCAGCTAACTGTGAGCCCAAGTTGAATCCTCACACTAACACATGTGTATTATGGAAAAATGCAATAAGAGAAAGCCCCAAAGCTCACTGAATTAAAGCGAACAGCTGTTCTCCAGTCATTAGTTTAATGAGAAAGTGTTACATTTCTTAGGAAGTCTATGTTCAAATTTCATATAACATTTGCAGAAACACAGTCTTCAGGTTTTGTCCTTTCTTGCTCCACAGGGTGAACTATTGTGACCCTGAGCCCTCCACAAAGAGATCCCTGCCCCAGTGCAAACCTGGACCCAGGGCATTGACCACCACTTTTGCATGCAGGCATGTATAACTTTTGAGCCTTGCATTATGCAGCATTTCTAGGAATTAAAAATAACTATGATAGACACAGCTTGAAAGGAAGCATCCTGTGGACTTGCAAAAAAAAGTCATGACAGACCTTGCACATGGGAGACGACAGGAACACAGGCTTGCCGTGTAGTTTGAGTATAGTCTGAAGAGGTTAGATGTACTGGGATATCTCATCTCTAGAGCTTCTAGCATGGAGAAATGTGTTCAGAGATTCTTAAATAGACTTCCAGTGAAATGAACCAAGTTTTGATTTAGTGTAGTTTATATAATAATGTGTCCATAGAAGACCAAAATCAACAACCATGTAGGGCTGTGTCGTATGTCATCTGTGGTTTTGATTTTTCTCTTTGCTGATTTGTGCATATATTTAACCAACATTAAAATATGAGGCATGACTGACAAATATGGTGAATGTTTCAATTTTTAAAAAATTACTAGAAGACACATTACCATGAGGGCCCTCGAAGTACCCCAGCTCTCAGGCTTCACATACGCTTATCCCCTCCTTTCGATGCTTTCTGAAACAGCTCTGGAGTCCTCTTTCCCAAGCGTCCAACTGTGCTGTCGTGGCTACCTCACTATCCGGAACTGACTCAAAAATTTGACATTTACTGGTCATTTTGACTTCGGAGGAGAGCCAGAATTTGCAGGGGATTATAATATAGTTGAAGCCACGTGGCAATGTTTTCAAAAGCCAGGCTTTCCTTTGGGTACTACACAGCAGCAGTAGCATTCACCACATTTTGGTCACACCTTGTAAAGACTCATTAATGCTTCTTTAAATTCATACATTCACCACATAGTTTCATCACCCTCGTAGAGACTCTGTCCCTCCAAAGTAGGGGTGAGTCTACCAAAACTTGATGTGGACAAGAATTTTAAATATGCCATGAGAATGTGATTTTTTTTCTGTAAGAAGCATTAACTTTTCCTATAGTTTCTGCTCTCCAATTCATTTATGTTTTCATATAAATATCACGACTAACTGAAAAACTAGCTTATAATTTACCTTCTTTTTTAAAAATTCCGAATGCTATCTCTTTCAATTCATTCACAACAGGAATGACTCACTCAATCTAATTCTGAAATTCTCAAATCATTCAATAACTTAATGAATGATTTCATTTCAGGCAAATCACACAGGTAGTTAGAAGTCATTGTATTATTCATAGTTAAATAATTGCTCTGTAATATTTCTCAGCCTGGAATTTGAATAGATAAAAATGACTGAAAGAGAATTTGCCTCACTATTTGATAACTTGGATAGAAAGTTTATTCTTTTGAATAGAAACTGTCTGCTAATGAGAAAGGGCAAGTTTTCACTAGTCAGTGATTGTTGCTAATGCAATTCTTTCCCATCCCTAGAGTATCTATTAGGTATGGATAGCCTCAGTCTTCCAAATGTGCCTTTTCCTTTAATTATGTGATTTCTGTGAACACAAAATCAAATCAGTAGATGTCAAAGAGTTCAGTTTATTCATTCTCTAAACATAACAGAGTATTACAATTCACATTAAAAAGATGATACATGATTACACAAATCTTACAGTATGATTAAACATCTCCTTCCATTCAGTTATGCAACTCTCAGTTATAAGAAGAGGACGGTTTTGTTAATATGTACAGTGCAACAGTAAAACTATTTAGATCCTACATCAGTATTTGAGGAAGTATTTTAAATGGTGGAATATTTTCCTTCAACATCATATATGTTTACTACCCTGGCCTACGAGTGCTAAACCACATGATTTAAAACTCCATTTTGTGAGAGCTTGCCCTTTCCATGGCTGGTAGGTATTTTGCTGGTTTCCAAGGTACAGACCACAACCATCATACTGTACAGTGTTTTCCATTTTTCAATGTAATTCGTTTACTTAGTGAAGGAAAATAACAGAGCACATTAATAAATTGATTAAGGTTTCCCACTGAGCACTGCAAGTTCACTGAGTCTCTGGTAAAATATGTTTCTTCATTTCAAAATTTTCTTGAAATGTTAAGGAATATTTTAAGCTTTGCCAATTGATTATTTTAAAAAACCCATATTTTCCACCTGGGTTTTTATAACTTAAACTTCAGTAAAAATGAGACAAGAAATCTCAGTTAAATTTTTCTTGATGTTATTATATTTTAATGAAATTATTGTTACCAACACTATTCATATATTAATATTCATGTGAATATTAATATATGAATAGTTAATATATTAATTTTTAATTACATAAAAACACTCTTTAATAGTAGCTATCTACAAACTAGTGTAATATGTCTATTTACCTGAATTTTTTTCTTTCCTATAGCTAACCTCAACTATTAATTGTATAATAAAACTCATTACACTGTGGAAAGTTTTATATCCAAAGAGATTATACATAGCCTCAAACTATTTATCTTCATCGCTGGGATCAACAAAGATTGGCAGGAAATGTTTTCCACATTTTCAGAAAATACTTAATGATCAATAATTACATGCTAAGCATTGTGGTTATTAAATTTTTTAATGTAATCAATAGCCTCAGGATCTCAACACTGGGATGTAGGATTGACTATGTAACTTTCAATCCTAGTGTCAAATGAAAGCTCTGGGGCCAATGTTTTCAGAAATAATGAGAATTTCAAATCACTACCAGAGAGCATGAATCCGGAATGGTAGAGCCCTTCTGCATGTGGGTTTAAGGCACAGGCTCATGAGTCCTCTCAGCTGAACATGAATGAGTGACGACATGACAGAGAAGGGAGATTGTCTGCAGGGATATCACTGAAAGCATTTTTTCTATTTCAAGTTGATGTATTTTATTTATAACCATAGATGTTTTGAGAAGCATACTTTTTCACCTCGTGTAGGATGTTCGAACCCTCTTCCACATATAAGGTACTAGGTAGAGTCAAGACTGAAAGAAGTCTACATAAGAGGAGAAGATAAATATCAAAGCAAACATTCACAAATAAACAGGGGTTCTCTTAAGAAGTCAGAAAATGAACTTTGCTAATACAGGAGGCCTAATGTTCAGTTCAGGGGATTAAATAGTAATAGATCAAAAAGAGGAGGGATCACTTTTATCTGGGGTAGACAGGAAATAATCTCTGAAGTGGCTTTGCTTTTGACTAAGCCGTTAGACTTCATTAAGTTCACACTGGTTTGACATGTAACACAGCATTTATGTTTGTTTGGCCAGAATTTTTGTCTCCTAATGCAATCACTTTCTAAAACACTTAAAATATCTGAATTAATAGCAAAGTCTTCAAAGTGGAAATTTAGACATATTAACCTAAAGTGAAGTGAATATGAAGCAAATTTATGACATGGGATGCAGTGAAACTTAACTTCATAAAGAAACTAACACATGATACCTAGATACCTAGGTTGAACCAGCAGACTTTATACAGTTTTTAAAATCAAATTCACTCGCTGCTTTCTTTAGATATGTGGGATATGCATTACAGACATCAATTATAACTAATATCCTTTGTAATTAGAGTGATGTGCTTAAACTGCAGCATGCTGCTAAATGTTTTAAAACACCCCTAGGTTTCATTTCAGAAACACCGAGGGAAAAGTCTTGACAGTACATTTGCTGATTTTCTTGAGTAAAGACTTCCACCAAGTGAGAGAAGTTTCTGTTCTATCTTTGCAACTTGCCTGTGCATCAAAAGCAACTTTAAAGTCAAAGAATGTTTAAAAGAGAGTTTAAAAAGTAAAAAGCAAGCTAAGTGTAGTAGCATGCCCCTGTAACCCAAGCACTCTGAAAGGCTCAGACAGGAGGATTATAAGTTGGAGCCCAAACTGGACAACTTATTAAGACCTCGTCTCAGAATAAAAACATAGGAGGCTTGGAGATGAAAATAGAGTTCAGTGCAAAAGCTCTGAAAACCCATCCCTAACAACATACACATAAGCACTCATGCACACAAACACACACACACGTGCATGCTCACACATAAAACACAGGTAAACAAATCATCTCACCTTGACCAGTTTAACTGAAAGCTTAATATCGCTAAATGCAAAGGAAAGTTTGGCAGAGACAGCTATTTACCCCTGAATGACCACGAGGGCTCAGCAGAAGAGGCTGGACCATTAAAAAACACAAAGCTTTATCTCCAGAGCTGCCACAGTGACAGGGAAGACTTCACACTCTGAGGACAAGCTAACAGCAGAGAGTTAGGACAAAAAGGCCCAGATCATGGGCATCCTTGCCACCTGCTCTCACTGTGATGCAAATCTACCGCATCTCTGACTTTTCCTCAAGAAGTTTTGGAGAATGAGTCACAAAATCCCAGTTCTGTCCACCAGCCGTCCACTCTAGCACTTCTCCAGCTTCTCTCAGGCCAGGGCCAAATGGAGCCCTCAGTGACAGCAACATCAGTTGTGACAAAACCACCCCCCTGCCATCCATAACCTCCGATCTATGACTCAGGAAGAGGTTTGAAAGACTCCCAAAATTCTCATCACCAGTGGTTGGAGGACCCTGGCAGAGATTCGCCTGCACAGCAAGGATTCTCCCTTACATGCCCTGAGCCTGACCCTCTAGTCAGCCATTTGTTTCTACTGTGATCTCAAAGCAGACAATGATATTCCACAGCACAGGGTAAACAGACCTAGAGCCTCTGTGAGCTTAGTGTCTTCGTTTTTCCAAATTTCATTTTAATGTTTTATTTTTTTAATTAACTTTATTTTTCAAGGAGTCTAATCATTCTGGAAACAATCTAAGGGATACTAAAATCATTTTGTTCACAGTGGTTGGAATACTTGTACTATAGAATGATCACATTTATCATGGAGAGTTGGTCCATGCACATCACAAACATTACCAACCTTTCTCCTTCTCTAACTCCCCCTCCCTCTATTAGTAGAGTATTGACTTGTTGTGGACTTTATCTTATCTGGGGTCTCTTCTAGGCTTTTGCTGGCCTGCACAAAGAAATGATAAGAAGACAAAGTAGTCCTGCACTTATTAAAGAAGGTGAAGGCAAGAAAAGAAGAGAGAAGTCGCCTGAGAAGTATTGTGCACAAGAAATGTGGGCCAGTTAAAGTAGGAAGAGAGACGCACCCTAAAAAGGCAAGGTGAGCCCAGGAAGAGGCTCACAGCAGGCATGAGGTGATCAGCCACCGTCTTTCATACCTCATTCCAAAGTCAGGTCTAGCCCACCCTATCAACGCCTTGCTCAATATTTTTCTCTACAAAGAATTAAAGGTACCCTTGTCTGATCAGTTTGACCTGCAGGACTTGGAAGCTATACTGGTCATGTCCTGAATCTCTATGGTTGAGAAGTCGTGCCCATTTCCCAGCCACTTTGCCACATCCTAATCACCTCCTGTCTCACCTCCAGCTCTTAGTCTTCTCTGGTTTTGCGAAATACCTGTCTCCCTGTTTCCTATGGTATGTGTTTCATTATGTTGTTTAGTTTATTTATGTTTTAGGTTTCTAATATAAAAGAAACCATTGAATATTCAAACATGTGAGTCTGATAAACTTCTGGTGTGAAGGTGCATTCATTTTCCTACAAATGACTCAAGGTTATCTTTCTTTGTGGTAGAGTAGTGTTCAACTGTCTGTTTATACCAAAAAATTTTATCCATTCACCTGTTGATGGACATATAGGTCAACACATACCAAGATTCAGCATTATGAGTTGTACTGCAAAATTATGGAGTTGCTTTACTGAGATAACAAGACTCAACAGGATCACACTGAGAACAGAGCCTGAGAAAATGAGCCCTTAGTATTTGCCAGCTAACACAGTGTAGGTTCTTGAACAACATGATCAGATAGTCACAGCAACAATCCCACTCCTGGCACCAAATTTGGACTCAGTTACTCTTCTCTTGTTGTTGAGACAAAATCATGATGCCCAAAATTAAGGAATGAAGGTTTATTTAGCTCAGTTTGCTCCATTTCAACCCATAATCACTAGTTCTGAAGGAGGGTGACACATGGCATAGGGTGGAAGATGTAAAAGCAACAAGAGCAAACGGGAAAACAAGCTTCTCTTCCTGTCTTATACTGTATGCAGACCACCTGCCCTGGAGTGGCTGTAGTACTTATACCTCCCAATCCCAGCACTAGATAATGAACCAATCAGAAACTCTAGATTCAATTGCCACAGAAAAGCTCAACCCCCACCCCATGAACACATGAGGTTTTATGGTACATTTAGGCAGAAACCATAACATTCCACCCCAGACCCCCAAAGACTCATATATACCCCTTTATGCAAAAGGTATTTAGCCCATTTCTAAGAGTTGCCAGAGACCTAACAGTTTCAGCATTGCTGAGAAGTCCAAATCCCAAGTCTCCTCCAAGATGTAAGGCAAACTTGTAGCTGTGAGGCCCCGTACAAATTAAAAGAAAGTTAAACACACATTCAATGGCACAAGATAAACATTTCCATTCCAAAAGGGACAAACAGGGATACAAGGATTGGGATCAAAGCAAATCCGAACTCCAGCAAAGCAAACATCAAGTCATGTAGTTCAATGTGCCATGTTTGAGACAATCTATGGCAACTTGTGAACTCCAAAGGGCTTGGGTGACTCTACCTACAGCACTTCTGGTGGTTAAAGCTACCACAATTATCTCTTGGACATTCTTTGTTCTCTCATATAGCAGAGTTACTCAAAAGATTCATGCTCTTGGTTTCTCCAAACTTCTGGGGTCTCGATGGCACCTTTGGCTTCACACTCACAGCTTCACACACTGCCCTCTCAGAGGCAGGCTGCCTGGCTTCCCAAGTTTTCTGAAATCAAGGTGGAAGTCTTTTTATACCCATAACCCTTGCACTCTGCATGCCCTGAAACTAGGACCATGCAGATGCTGCCAAGGTCTGCTGCCACTTGTTGCAATAGCCAGGCTTCCTTCTCTTGTGGCTGTAGGGGTTGAGTGCCTCTAACAGGCACTCTAAATCCAATTCTGAGGATTAAATTGTCTAAGCTGCTGCCATTCTGAAATGTGGCCCTTCTGCTGCCATTCAGGAACATGGTTCTCTGTGGTTTTCTCTTCAAAGCAAAGTCTTTCACCCTTGAAACTCTGAGGTTGCAAAGGGTGGAGACTTGCTGGGTTTTGTGATGACCTCTGGCCATCTTTTCTATTGTCCTATTCCTTCTCAGCAATTGAGATCTCTTCAGCTCTATCTTTGCAGTCCACAGCTTTACTAGAGCTTCCCTTCTGGCCTAACTCAAAACATTTTAAACCATTCTGCTGGGCTCTCTGCTCTTGCTTCTCAACATAGATATGGCTAAAAGCCTCCAACAATAACCATGCCACTACCTCAACATTATATTGCTTTGAAATTTCTTCTGCTAGATTAGATACTCCACTGCCCTTAATCTCAGTCTCAGGCAAAATCTCTAGACACAAACAAAATGCAGACAAACTTTGTGGCAAGTCATAGCACACATTGTCTGGAGTTCAACAGTCAATGCATCCTTCTTTACAGCAGAAACCTCATAAACCTGGTCTTTTCCAGCAGAATTTCTATCAGCCTTCTAGTCTTATGATCTCTGACCAGAATCTTCCATACAGGACAGCCTAAGGCATTCCAGCTATGCTATTTCAGATGACATCCAATTTCTTCCCACAAGCCATTCCCAAAACTCTTGAACAACATGGTCAGGTAACCGTAGTGATGATCCCACTTCTGGTACCAAATTCAGTTTTAGTATTCTTCTCTTGTTGCTGAGACAAAATACCTGAAGACCAAAATTAAGGAAAGAAAGATTTATTTAGCTTCTAGTTTGTTCAGATTTCAGTCCATGATTGCTGGCTCCAAAGAGTGTGGCACATGGCATTGGACAACATTTCACGGTAATAGAAGATTTAAAAAAGCTACAAGAGCTAAAGGGGAAAGTCCTTTCTCCATCTCCCTTATACTGTATGTAGGCTTCTGACCCTAAGGTAGGGTAGCATTCATGCCTCCTAACCCAAGCACTAAAAAATGAACCAATCACAAACTCTAGATTCAAACTTTTCTGAAAAGTCCACCACCCATGACCATATAAGGCTTTGGGGGACATCTAGATACAAAACTTAATACTAAACAATGTAAATTATTGTGTCTGATCATGGAACCCAGATATTAATATTTTACACCACCCTTGATTGTCCCACGTGTTAAAGAACAGCAAATAACCAGCCATCAGATCTGTATACCTGCCCAGTTCAGCAGCTGGAGAGCTATAGCAATTGTGTTGCATTTCTTTATAAAAGTACAGCTCCACCATTAGTATTATCAAGCATATTTCAAGTGCCTGTTGTGTATAAGATAATAAGGGTCTGTTTTTCCAAAGATCCTTGAAATTCCAAAAACACACCTCAGATGGCTGTCCTGTTACTCTAGCTATTTGAGTACACTTTTGTGTTTACAATTTGAGAGTATAAGATGACGTATTGTCACATTCTTGTCATCTATTTTGAGTTGCCAGTGAAGCTTCATCTTGGGAGAAATCACTGAGCACATCTTTTCTCTGATGCGTATTGCTGGGGAAAGGAGGGAAATATTGAGAATAATTAAAGTGAACAAGGAAGAGTGGGGGAATCCCTTAGGAAAGTGCTCCTGTCAGAGCCAGTGGAAGTGGATGTTCCAACAAATCAGGGCTCAAGGACTCCAAGCAGGAATCCACTTCCATGTGACAGGGGTAGTCCCCAAAGAATGCTTTGGAAATACTAAGACACAATTTTCAATCAAAGGGAAGGATTATTTTCATTTCACCTGCCCCTAAATCTCAAGAAGCTTAAGACATAGCTTGTGACTAATCACCATGACAATCATCATTATGAGGAAGTGGAAATTAAGATGTTTTGCTTCCATCAGTTTTACTCAAGGCTTATCCTGTTTGTGTCCACGTGATGGCCAATTCAAGCCCCTGTGAACACTGCAGAGAAAGCTGACTTCATTCCTCAAATCCCTTTATACCATTAGACCGTGAATCAAAAGGCAGCCTGCCATTGTATTTAAGTTGGAGTGATAGTAATTAGGGAGACCTAGAATTCCTCACCAACCATTTGATCTTAAGAAACACTGTTTTGCACTCTCCTTCTCTCCCTTGCTGTCATTTCTAGTACAGAAGACACTGAAAAGATACATTAACTCAAGGTCTCTCTCAAAATGGTATCCATTCAAAGATATATCAGTTGACAGTACAGCCTCGGAGAACAGACGACCTTCTGCTTTCACGGAATAAATAAATGCTGTATGGGTCAGCAGCCCTCAGATTTCCAGAGGCCACTAAGAACTTGGTTTTTAACAAAACTGGTACAGTGTTTATCTGCCTCGTTATCATGAAATGATTATGTGATTTGATTTTGTTTCATAAATTTTTCTTTTTTCACACATAAACAGTGGATTTCTTCTCCCTTGATGAAAGAAAATACTCTTTTGTAGCTTAAAAGAAAAACACACATAGGAAGGAAAATGGCTTGTGATCTGGGCCATTGTTTGTTGGGGTAAAGCAAAACATAACAAAAGGAATTTAGGAATGCAGGAAAATTAGAATTAGGGGCAAAAAATAGGAGTAGCAGGAGGTGGTGTGGCGAAATGAGAATGAGGGAAACTCCACTGCCTTCACTTGCTAACATTTCATAGCAAATGATCAGTACAGGTTATTTAAACATAGTAAATCAAATAGCTGTAATGAAGTGCATTGTATAAAGTCCTAAATGCAGGTTCTAATTTCTGAAGTTCTAAAAACAAAATAGTTCCAACTCACATGGAGTTTAATGACTCCAAAAATATTTATCTTCCTGCAGACCCTCACAATATATGAGTGCACACACACACAAACACAAACACACACGCTGTGGGATATACTGATAATATTAATGTATGCTATAATACAGAATTATATAAAGCAGACAGTGTTACTGTCCATCTTCAGATCTAGCAATTGTACCCTTCGGGTGTCTGCTTCCATCATCATACCTCCCCGTCTCGGTTGAATCTCCTCTCTTTTGGAGGAGCCCCATCATTACATTATTAACACCCTTGCAATTGCATGAAGCCTATCCAGCTAATGCAAATAAACCTTTGTGTTCTAATTTGAAGCCAGCTCATTAATACCCTTTGGTTCATAAGCAGTTGCGTGGTCCCTGCCTTGCCATAGAACTAGTTTATCCATTGGTTCCAAGAAGGAGAAAGTGCATACCCCATGGACTGAGAGTAAACCTTACTTTGTCAACTACTCTCAGGTGACAAACAAGACTTTTCAACTATGGGACGCCTTAGGAGCCAAGCTCTCTTGCTGGTTCTCTCTCCTACTACACATAGATATTGGCTACCTACAGCTGTATAACAAGCAACATAAAACAGAAATGTTTAAAGCAATACTTAATATCCCATAGTTTTTGTGGCCCAGGAGCCAGGGATGGTACACTAGGTCTTTTGGTTTAGAGTCTCTCACAAGTCTGTGACCAAGATGGCAGCTTGGACTGACTCTAACCTAGAACTCACCCAGGGATGTGTTGCCAATCAGGCTAGGGTTCTTACCCAGCTCTGATTCATATGCAAATCGTGAATCAGCAAAGTGGAGCTCAGCTAGCAGTCCTGATGCCACTATATAACACCAGGTGATGCTGGATGCCAACCACTGACTCAGCCAGCTGCTGGTCACAGCCTCTGCCGGGTATCACTGTCTGATGCCAGCTTGTACCGGCTACCAGAGGACAACTCTGCAAGGTCTGGTCCTCTAATGCTGGTCTTTGTTGGTTGCTGATCTCGGGAGCAATTTGATAACAACAGCTCAGTATTTATTCATCTTTCTTTGGAAACCAGTCAGTCTCTTTATACTACTCAGGATAAAACTCCCAAGTAGATTTACAGGATTTTTGGAGCCACACTCACAAGAAATAAATCACAAGTAGGTTAACAGGTGCACTCTAACAATTCTTTATTGTAACAGGCCGTGTGCTGCAGCGTGGGGGTGGGGACACAGGGCTGTCAGTACACAGGGGAGAGAGTCCTCCTGGACTCTCCATGTGGAGAAGTGGCTGGGAAGTACGATTTACGTAGCAGGTGCAGGCCACTATCAGTGAGCACCAGTGCTGAAGTCAGGGATCTTCTGCAGGTGTGGTGTGAAAGCTCAGCATGCAAATAAGGGGTCCAGGTCCCTCCTTTCCAGATCTTAGACAACTCCAGAGGCCCTCAGCATTCTCACAAAACACACAACACCCTCAGAAGCAGTTAGAGTCCTCGAGGCGAGGGCCACGCTCCTGACCGCATTCGTGTCGCAGTGGACAGTTGTGTTTTGACAGCCAGGAGGACACGGAAGCAAAGTGTCTCCATCCACAGGGACACAAAGGGGAGCTAAGGGAGGGGAGCAAAGGGGAAGGGATGTGCTGGCTGCCTGACAAGCCACCCCCCCCCCACAGCGGGCGCAGGGAAGATTGAGAGAGGCAGGCACTTCTCCTCTGTCTCAGGAGAGCCACGTTCAGGCTCCTCACAGGGCTGCTGGCAGATCTCTCTGCTCTCTGCTGCGTGACTGGAGGCTCCGTTATCTACCGCATGGGCTTCTCCAGAAGGCAGCTAACAACCTAGCAGTTGTTCTGGCTTCATCACAGCAAGAAGCTCAAACAGCCAAAGACAGAGTGGGAGCAAATATGGAGCCAGGATTCTGCGTGTTAGCTCAGCATTTCCTGCAGCACATTTATTAAAAGCGAGGCATTCACATTTCAGTACTGAGGATACACAAGGGCACAGATACCAAGGCCATGTTAGAAGCCACCTCAGTAAGCATCTTGTCCTCTCACTTTCCAAAATCACTAATAGGCCCCAAGGAAGAAGAAAAGTCATCATGCAGTATGAGAATTCTTAATGAAAACAGGCTACCAGCTAAGTCCTAGCCAGGGGAAGCATCCAAAGAAAACAATAAAGACCTGAAGAAACCTTGCAACTGTTGGCACGCGCCCTTTCCTAAGGGGGGGTCTACATTTCCATCAAATTCTCAAGGGTCTGCGATATAAAAAGGATGCGAATCACTATTTCATATAAAAGCCATTCTCAAATCTAGTCTAGTCTCATTCAAAAATGCCTCAAAGCATTCTTTAAATTTCTCCTGTCTTTTATCCCCTAATGCCTGCACTCCTATTTTTAATTGATTCTGAACTCTGTGCCTTAAATCATTAATTGCTGTTGCTCAGATAGCTGAGTACTTTGAGAGCAGATCTGAATACTGCTCAGTGTTAACTAATGGAAGTGAAGGTCAGTGGTACATGATGACTCTTCCAAGGATTAGCTTCCTGTAAATCAATGAGTCAAAACGAGAATCAGATTCTGAAAACCACTCTGTCTGAAGAACTCATTTCCACTGTCCTCCGGTTCAAGTATCGGTTTCCTGTGAAAGGGTTGTTTACATGTTGGAGATCTAATCTCTTAGAGCACACTTCCCTGAGACGTTAGTTACTTTGTTTCCTAACATGAAAAGCAATTTAAAATGCCAGCTGTAAATTAGGAGGGGAAGACAGGTTGAGGGGTGGGAGTTGGGAAGAAAGACTCAAGAGATATCCAAGATATATCACGCACGGGCACAAATTCCCTGTGGTGAATGTGATCATCGCGTGTATCTAAAATGCACTGATGAAAACAGCAAAAACATCCAAAAAATGTGGTAGTGTATATGGAATGGATTTGTGATGCAGCTACTACAAATAGTCACTTTGCTCCACGATGCCACCCCTTTACCCAGTATGACCATTAAATATATGATTATGATGTTAAAGGCAAAAACATGAATGCCAATGTGAGAAGAGTGATTAGAACTCCGTGTTCTCACCCCTATCCAGTGATAACTTTTGCAATATGCTTCACTCTGTGTGCACTAAATGTGTCCTCACACAGACTTTCATTTTCTACTTTTTCTTGACTGAGCCTATTGACTGAGCCTACTGTGGACCCCACGTTCCTCTGGATTCTTAATATGTTGCCATGACATTACCACTGGTAGACACCATAAGATACATTATGTTGAATGAGTAAATTCTGAAAATAAAGCATTTCCACAAAGGGTGGCAGAGAAATATGAACGAGGGAAAAGTTATGTCTAACAGAAGAGGGTGTAGTTGTAGCTCAGTGACTGTTTAAACATTGGTGCGCTTCCATTGTTTGATAGGAATAGTTTGCAGAAATGAACCTGTTACTCTACTTGCTGTTAGCTCTGGAGTCTTCAAAACTGCAAGCCTTGATGTGACTACTGTATTCACAATATCCTTTGAAGAGTTCCAGTATAAGTCAAGTTTCCAAACCTCACCATGGAGCCACTTTATGATACAGTAAAAACCTAACAATGGGCATTGTCGAGGAGACAAGGAGAATCAGGGAAATTGTTCTCAGGATGCCTTTAACTAAGGAATGATTCATCTACTCCACATTATTTCATCAGAGGACAATTGTGCCCACTGTCTCGGGTCTCTGCCAGATTCTCACAAGACCTCGGACTCTAAGAACAAAGGAAATCCTTCCAGTGTGGGGTTATTAGTTCCTAAGGTGAGTAGGCTAATTCTTAACTGAAACAATCTTCTTTAGAAAAAAGAAAATGTATGCCATAGGCATAACCCCAGAGCGTGCCACACAAATCAAAATACTCTCTCTCTCTCTCACACACACACACACACTCCAGAATGTTTTTTTCAGAAGTCTAATTTCTCATCACTGATACAATAGTGCTAGGTAGGAATTATCAGTGCTTCATTATTCAGTGTATCTATTTCACCAACTTACATGTGAGGAGGCGTAGAATGATTATCATTCTAACTCAAATGAGTATGAAAGGAAATTGTTTCAACCTGCAGAGAATATGGGAAGAGACAACAGGGGAAAGAGATGAGGTGCTTTGATGGGTGCCTGTGTCTGGTAATGAGACAGCATTTCCGGGCCGATGGCTATGTTCAAGCATTTTTGTTCCTCATCAGTCTCTGCCAGGGGACATAGCTGTAAACATTTAATTATAAAGCTACATGGAGGAGAGAGAGAGAGAGAGAGAGAGAGAGAGAGAGAGTATCTGGAAGCTGCGTTTGGTTAGTAGGATGTGGTGAATCCATTTAAAAACAGAGAATGTTTGAATATTAGAAATGTGTCACTGTGGTTTTGAAACAGAAAGATTCTGAGACATGTGAGAAAGCAAAGACTTTTTTCTCTGTTCCTTTGTAAAACATCAGATAAGAAATAGAAATTCCAATGAGGGAGAATATTAATTTAGAAATTCTGTGCTGTCTGTTAAGAAAATCTGCCCACGATTCCTTGAAGTCGGGGCTCTGACATCTCTGATCGGCTGCAGAGCACAGCACAGTTGTCTTCGTAGGTGACATCTGCTGGGGCGCCGTGTGAATAAATTAAGCACTAGTGGTTGAAAATAAACTAGCAACCGATAGAGGCAGTAGTTAAAATATAGGCCTTAGTCGAGGAAACAGAATTATATGCCTCTGTCATATTAAAAGGCCACCATCTTATAATACTTTTATAAGCACATCCAATAAATATTATTTATTGAGTAATGTTCAATAAACATTCTGCTCTACAAGGAAAGACCTATGTCAAGCAAATCTACAGTGAGATAATAGAGCACCCTTTTAGGTCTCTTTCTTTCTCCTGCTCTGTTTCCTCTGCACCCCTTGGTGAGCCTGGTGATAGGGTTCCTAGCAGTGTGTTCACATGGAATTTGTGTTTTTTATATTTACAGACATGAGATTTTTTCACATTATTGCTTGCCTCTGTCTAGTTCTGTTTCTGCTCTCTTGCTTCTCCAAATGTGTGGTAGCTTTGGAGAGGTGTTGGTCAGTTTAGGTTTAATGAGATATTCTACATAGTTCTAGCTATTTCCACTGTGGCTAACTTACTGAGGGAATCTCAGTGACACTGACTCAGTAAGTTTCATTACATGAGGCAGAGCAGAGGCCCAGTGGGGTTATGAACTTGTGCTGCATTGTATGGCAGGAGGTAGTTATAGCAAAAGAGTGAAAAAAAAAAGTGAAATGGGTTGAACCAGAGGAAATACTTCTAAATTGTGTACTGCATGTATCTAAAATGCTTAATGGAAATTTTCCTAAACGTCACAGACATCCTACAAATACACCTAACAATATCAATAAGGAATTGTGAAGCTGGGAGAAACATTTCTAAATTACCAGACATGAGATAAAATTTTAATTAACCATACTTGAAAACAAATGAAATTCTACTGTCTCTATAGAAAATTATTTCAGAAAATTATTATCATATAAATAGCTGATCAAAATGTTGTCACCAAACCCTGGGGGAAAGGCCCTGGAACTTCAGAGGATGTTAAGAAACCACTTTTTTTCCTTCATTTTTTGCTGTGCTGGGCATCAAACCCAGAGATTCAAGGACATTAGACAAGTGCTTTACCCTCTGTCCCTGAATCAATATTCTTATGTTTTGTGTGGTTTTTAATATAAGATAGGGTGTTTAAAAAATATTTACAATTGATTTTCAAATTTTGGATCTGTTCTTTGCTTAAAACAACATTTGTATTTTTGATGCTGAGTTCATTCTCCTAAATAGAACATCCAAATTTGTAAATTTTTTTAGGTACTTTACCTGGATTAGATTGAAATCAGCAAAAGTAACTCCTTGCATGAATGGAAATAACTGGTGAGATGATAAAGTCTGTGCCTGCGTCACACGACAGAATTTTGACCAGAAAAAATATTATTATCATAATATTTGTGGATTTAGTCTCTGAAATAGAGGGATTCTCTTTGAGAAAATGCACTAATTCACATAAGGTTGAAAAGTGGCTCTGTAAGGTATCTATAGCAACACGAATAGAGCATTAGAAATGGCTCCTTCTTTACGTTTTCTAAATAGTAACTACAAATATTCATTTCTCACCATTCATGACTCCAAAGAGCTCCTCCACCCTGCAGGTCGACTTCGCAGTGGCACTAGGGTCTTGCTTAAGGGAGGTGGTTCAGTGCTTGGTACAAAGTGACCCAACCAGAGAATAAATCAATGACTCTATTTAATTCCCCAGCAAATTTTTAACTTGAGGATAATTACTGTCAAATTACCTATGAGAAAACAGATGCAATTGTTTGCCCAAATTCATTCAAATAACAAGTGAACAGGATTCAGGATTTCAGAATCTGTAGGTTTTTTCCTATTTAGGTGGCATCCTATAATAACATAGAATGTCTAATTCTTATCGGCATTGACTATTTTAAAAGGAACTTATTCAATATTAATAGAGAAAAAATTAGTGTTGCAAAACATTTTAATTAATGCAAATTTGCTACAAATGCCAGTAGGGCTAAAGGCAGCAATATACCAGAGCATCAGACAAAGGTCAGCACTGCATTCATATGGTCGTATAGCTATTTGATTTAAATTTGTTAACTTGGGAATTATAAGTTAGAAGAGGAAAACACTTCCACCATCTTAAATTTTCTTTGGCTTAAAAAAGCACTTATCCAATTGACACACAGTTCACACTTTCAGAAATTAATGTGAAAAGATAACTATTGTAGTTGTTGGTTACTAGATGCCAATGAGCACTTATGTTCTACCAAATCACAGACATTAGCGGAACTGAAGCAGCCAGCTCACTGTGCAGACCAGTTAAAAAGGACAAATCATCTGTGTGGATGAAGGCACAGCCTATTTTGTGAAACTTTGGTGATGATTGGCATCTTCTAAAACATTCACAGAACAATTTAGAATTCTTGAAATAAAAATTGACATTGGTTTCCTGCGTTTCTTAAGAGATAAACAAAAGTGCCAAGGTCAGTATGTAATTCTTTGCAAATACTTGTTCTAAATATGCCAACGAAGCTGAAAGATTGGAGATCCGTGATAATTGCTCACAGTGGGCAAAGGAGATGGCGTTTCCAGTCTTCATAATTTCTGAGTTCCTTGTGCTTAAAAGTAATTCGCATGAAAAGTGCATCAGAAGGCCTGAAAGAACGCTATCCTTTCACTATGGGAATCTGACTGCAGAAAGGCAGCTTCACCAGACCACAGAAGCTTCACCCTGCCTGCCAAGGAGGGAGCCCCCCTCTGCACTAGATGCACACACACTGTCATCTGCCACTCACACATAGGACTCGAGTATTCACTCAGCCATGCACCAGGCTTCAGGTCTGAGTCTCAGGGACAAAGTGAAAATTCAAGAGTGGAAACATGTTGCTCATACTGAAGCCTCTGCCCAGCTGCTGACACTTGAGGAGGGGAAAGAAGCAGCTGCTTCAGCAGAGCTGGGGGATTGAGGCAGGGCCTGAGGCTACAGCTAATACCTCAGATTCCCATTCCCATCATTGCACCAATGCCTGTCCCAGCAACCTGAGAATTTCCAAGCAGACACCGCCGCGAGAGCACCAGGCTCTGCGGAGGGACGGTAAGAGGAGGAAATGCCCCTGTATGAAGAGAAAGGTCGATGTCTTCTCAGGTAGTAGGAATAATGGGAGCGTCCATGTCTTCAGGGGTGCTTTTGATGTTATCCTATAGCAAATGAAAGAGCCACAAGAAAAAAACTGCTTATTCCTCATTCATATACAAAAACTTTCTGTCTCCTCCAGGCAGAGAAATCATTTCTATCCTCTGCTATGAGTTGGATCAACATATAGAAGTGTTTTATGCAAGTGACTGCCCACGAAGACAGGCAGAGCTGGAAACCAAAGACACTAACCTGAAGACAGTCTCACCAACATGAATCTGCCAGATCCTATGCCCTGCTTTTGTTAGGCTCCTGTTTCTTGCCATCTCTCTTTCCCCTCTATTTCCCCTGCCATATCAGCAGCAGATACCAGCAATCCAAAGACCTCAAGAATTTAATCTAAATGATTGGCTCCTACAGATATCACACTTCGGATTCTTAAGTTATTGAAACGTACGGTTCCAAAACCTACATGGCAGGTACCATGGGCATCTTACTCAAAGGATCCCTCCTCCAGCCGTCCTTGCTGCCCGAAATGGCTTGAAGGCTGAAGAAGGATTCTCCAGACTCTTTTGCAGCTAGAGTTCCAGACATAATTTCTGCTGATTTCATGTATTCCGGTGAAATGCTGAGTCTACAGTGAGTTACATAAAAGAAGAGAGATAGGGCGTGTTACATACATCTTTCCACTACAGATAGGGGCAGGAGTTACACAGGCCTGGGGCCGACAGACAGAGCAGTAACTTCTTGATTCCACAGGTTCTTGGAAAAGTTGATCTGTGCTTGTTACAATCAAGTTTAGCTGTATATTTTGGAAAAACCACTGCAGCAAACACACAGTGTCCATTTCCTCAGCTCTACTAATCACCACAGGAGCCATTAATTACCCCTTTATTTTTAAACCAGCGAGCGCAGAATTTATATGCTGTAGGTAGGAGCCTGGCTGAATGTGTGCTTCCTCACTGCAGAGTAGAAGCTAGAGACAGGAAGAGAGAATTAAGTCAACACTGTGGGGAGAAGCCCATCTATTTAAGCTTTTTTCCCTAAGACTTTCCACTTGTGCTGCTAAGAAATTTTCAGGGGATAAATCTATACAACTGTGTGTACATAGGGGGAGGGTCACCATTTTAATTCTCAAATTTGATGCACTAAGCTCATAAAAATGTATTGTTCAAGATACTGGTTCACATTTATTCAGATAAATTTTCCATCCTAAAAAGTCCTTTTTGTATAGCACTGAGAAAAACATTAATGGATTTTACCCATGTGGTCCACTTGGAATATTAGTTGTTGTAAGTGTGGCAGGACCATTGGTTTTTCCATGCTTTCAAAAACATTTTAGTATTTTAGGTCACTTGAGATTGTTTATAGGGTCTTACGAGCTTATCCCATAAAATACAGTAAAGTAAATGTTCTATTTAAACATTATTTTCTTCAAAATGATTCTATGCCTTTGCTGCAATTTGAAGTAACAATCATGAAAAATACTATACAGATAAAACAAATGTAACTGGAAGATCATGCTCTATAATTACTCTATGTACAAGTATTCTCATTAATTATCAAATAAAGAGACTTCAAGAAAAGTCCCAGGTCACTATACTTATTAAATTCTCACTGCCAGGGCGATTTTATTCTCCTCAGGGTATAGTCCATTCTAACTGAGAACTGTGCTTCTGACCCTTCTAACACAGTGATGAGAGATTATTAGCACATAGTAGGAGAATTCTGATCCCACTGAATGGGGTAACTGCCAGAACTAAGGAAAAACCTTAATTATACTAAAATACACAGAAATATACAATGCCATTCTATCAGTGCAAGACTTGTATACTTGTAAACAAAATGCCATCATTGCCAACACACTAGAAAACCTGTGTTTCTGCTTGTTCTAATATATATTTCAAAAGCATGACATGCTCAGCCCAAATAAAAATATATTTGGCAAATTGATGGAGATAACTGAAGATGAAGCTTTTCAAAAGCATTTTTAAAGACTGTAGGAGAATGAAGTAGAAAAAAAATCAGACACAGCTTCTTTGAGCACGTTTCCTTAGCTGACATATTTCCCATTTAATAACCTAGCCATACAGAAAGAATCAGGCATGTAACTAACACCCTACAGGGTCTTTTGAGAACAGTGTAAAGAAATGAGAGGCTAAAACATTGTTGACCAAATAAAGGTTACAAAGCTAGAAATGAACCAGAATAAGATTTTAAAAGGAAAATCTTTGACAGTGAGAATAAAGTCAAATTCTTCTGAAGCATATTAATGTATTCTTAAATGTAAAAAAAAAAAGTTTAATTTTTAACAATTTTGTTCTATGTTTAATTAAAAATAATTGTGTACATTAATGGAGTACAATGAGCTGTTTTACTACATACCTTATGGCACGATCCAATCTGACTAATCAGTGTAACATGAAATCTATTTTCAGTCAGCCATTTAGTTAATAATGAAAAGAATCCAAGGTTCTGGGCTAAGCAGTGGCTAACCTGACACGTTTCTCATTACTGTAATACTCAGTTGGCCAGGACACTCTCCATGTCTCGGGTGCTGTTAGGTGATAAACGTGTATGATGTCACTTAATCCTCACAGTGATGTCAAGGCACCAGTATGACAATTATCTCCATTTTGTATCTGAAAGAATTGGACAGCGGAGGGCTTTAGCAAGTTAGCAAAAGTCTTAGGGGTAAGAGATTGGAACCTTAGAGTGTTTTCCAGATCTGGTACTGTTAACTTCTAAACTTCTGGTACTTTTGTAGCTTTATCATTAGAACAAAACCTAAATGATGTAGGTAGCTATCCATAGCCAGGTTTCAGGAGAGAGCTGAATTGGATACCCAAAAACATATCCGGTAGGATATTTATATTTCAAAACACAACAACTCAACATTTATTCCAAACATGAATAAACATTTTTTTTTAAAAAAGGAGCTTAACGGTGGAGATAACTGAGAAGTTCTGGAAAGGTTGTCATGCGTCTTCCACTGTGTGATGCTGAGATTGCACCGAGGACCTGAGGTTCCCAACCCTCTTCCGGCTTTGTGCTCTTGGTTCTAGGTCTAGACTCATCCATCAGGCTCCACCCATTCACTGCAAGGGCAGATGCATCTGGCCTTTCATGCTGCATTCAGGCTAGGGATGGAGAGCATGCTTCCTGGGGTCACCTGAGTCCTATAACTTGAGCTGTGCTGAGACCACCCACATGTCAGGCAATTGGCTTTTTCTGGTTGGATTAGGCTGCAATACCCTACCTCACCCCCAGAGTCATTGAATGGGGCTACCAGGCCACAAGATCTAAGGGTAAACAAGGCAGATCCCCAGCAAAACATAGAGGTTGCTAATAAAGGCAGAGAAGGGTACTCAGTGATCAGAAAACCACAGCTGTCGAAGGTTGCATAGCAACTGAGCATGGCCAGGTCAGCGAACATTTCTCTGGTCTTCATTTTCCTCATCCCTAAAATGATGGGCTGACCAGGTTCTTTGGCCTTCTGTGTGCTTCCTGTTTGCAGCAACCTGATTCCCATTCCTTGGCAAGACTGAGATGCCCAACAGACACACCCTGTGCTCTATTTAGACATATCATAGCCTCCCACCCCAAACTTCCACAAATCTGACCTTCTCCTGTGTTCTTTCTAGGTAATTTGTAAATATGTATTATTGCATAACAATAGGAGGCCCACTTCATACTCTTAATAAAGAATAGTTATTATAAGCGCTATTGGCTTAATTAATTACCACACCCTGGTAATATTCAGGCATTTAACAATGGTCAATCCAATGTTTTAACTCTTAAGACTATTCCAGAACCTGCAGTTGGTATGTTTCATGACATTCACATGCAGCCTCTTACATTTTTTAAAAATTTTATTTAAAGAGAAAAAAAAAAGCAAAACAGAAAAAAAGGGTGGAAACAATACAGAATTTCAGAAAAAAATAAACAGTAAGAAATCACTAGTTGATAAATTACATAGTCTTCTTAGACATAGTTGTTCAAGTTACAAAATTAAAGCATACAAAGTGGACATTCAAACAGTGAGACTGCAAATGGTTCTGTTCAATGATCCAATAAAAACTTAGCAAAATGATTACCAATCCTACACACTTAAACATACATGCAGTTATATCTTTTAGAGCACTTTCTTTTCCTTCTTTTGCTTTTTAAGTCTATTATCTGTTTAGTTATATCCTGTTTCAGCTTGCTCAGTACCTTACTGATCTGTTTTGTTTTTGTTATTTACTTTTTAATCAACATATATTATTCTGTTGCTTTGTTTTTGAGTTTCTCCTCATCCATGTCCCATGGATCAGCTTTGGTGGAGTTGGGAGTTACTTGCAGATATTTTACTATTTTGTTATCTTTTTTTTTTATTTTGAAGGTAACAAAATACAGTAGAACAGGAAAGAACAAAGCCCAACTGAGACAGTGCAGTGAAATTGGCACAGAACCTCACAGCAGGTCACCAGGACAAAAGCAACAGGCACAATAGTGCATCCCATTCTGTTCACATTAGCTGTTCTTTCAATCACATAGAGCAAAATGGAAGGAAATACCAAATTTATAAAAACAGAATATTGAATAGAGCAGTACCATTAATCAGAACCTAGCAAAACAGTGATAAAAATATTTGCCTTCAAAGAGATGGTAGAAGGAAATCCCCCTTACTTGCCTCACTGCATAGGTTCATCCTTCCAAGAGATACTCACACCTCCGGCTCCCACTTGCTAATGGGGAGGGAGGATATGTTTGATTCTTAGCCTATGCACCAGCAGGCCCACAGCCGCTTATCAGAGCAGCGAGCTGGCTGCCTGTTCTTCCAGCACCCCAAGTTCCAACATGGTGCAGACCTCAGGAAACGCCAATAGTTCTCGCCCTCCTCTTACATTTTTAATAGGCAATAAGAAGCACTTCTTTTATGAAAGTCTTAGACCCATGCTCAGGAACTTAGATTAATATAATGTTCTATAGGTGGATAAGTGCTATATGACAGGGATTCTGTCTTGCTATTCTTCACATATCCGTTGCTTAAAACAGTCAGAATTGAATCAGTGTGGGATAAATGCTGTAGCTTATTGTGCTGGAATTCTCAGTTTATAAATGAATATATCTAGATAGATAGATATGAGCAACTTCAGAATCTGCCCATTCGTTCATACAATAAAAAATACCCCCCAGCATTTTAACCCTAAAAATACAATGGAGAACAAATTTAAAAAAAAATCGTATTCCCATACACTTACACTTTGCTGGGGAGACCAAATGAATAAATAAATAATTGAACTAATAACTAAATTAAAGAAATAAATAATTCATCCAGGAGCATTACGTGTGGTAAAGAACCTAGCACACACGGCAAGATGGGGTTGGCGATGGTTGGGGAAGTGTGTGCAGAATGAGTGTCTCGCGAGATCTGCACACTTACTCATCCCAGCCTGAATGCTACAAGACAGGAAAATTTGCTTCTCATATTTCTCATCAGAAATTCCACAGAAGCAAAAGTCACAGCAGAGTTAGACAATATTTGAATGGCTTCAAATTCTAGGCCACTGATTCTTTCATAATTACTGATCAAAGGTGTCAAAACTAGGTGGATTCTAGGTGTGGAATTAATAAAGCTCATTCTCAGAGACATTTAGGACAAAAGCAGCAGTGGAAACAGTCAGGAAGGTAATGATCCTTGCAGCAGCTGCTGAATGTGCTCTGCGCCTCTGGGGTGGGCAGGCCATGAGCCCTCCCTGGGGGACAGGACAGTCAGCGGCCTCCAGGGCTCCCCATGGGCACTCACTGCAGTGCTGATATAGGATCTTTCCTCATCAGTATGCATAACGGCCGCCAATGGTCTCTACAAAGCAAAGCATCATTCACTAAGCTCAATATCCATGAACTGAAAATATGGTTTTCCACTGGCCTGTCGCTAATTACCACTGAACCAACTGAAACACATTGATAAACCATTATCCCATAGAGGTTACCTCAGGCCATTTTAGGAGGTGCTTGCCCATAAAGAGATGCTGTTATAACATTTTTTAAAGGAGGTTGAAAACAAGTAAGGGCTCATTTTTTTCCTCCCTCATCAAAAAGTCACAAAATTCTGAGAGACAAAAAAAAATTTTTAAGAAATTCCAATATTTTATTGTCAGACATTTTGTTTTAATAGTCTATCAAAGAAAAAAAATGAGTGTATCATAAAAATAAGCCTCACTTGGGAGTGACCTGTAAGAGTCACTGCAACTCTGAAGTTCTGGGATTATGTTTGACTGCACTTTTCTTGGCTTAACAGAGATAATGATAAAGATAAATTCAGGCACTTAGTGATGGAGTTAAGAAGGGTCAAGGGTGTGCTCACCTGGACAACATTTGCCCAGAATGCACCGGGCTCTGGGTTCCATCCCCAGCACCAACACCACTCAAAAAAGAAAAAGCAATTAAGAAATAGATGTACTATTGATGGAGAGACATGCATTTTTCAGGTTCTTGCTTTTAAAGAGAGAATTACTTGGTATCAAAATGAATATTCAAAATATATCTCATTACATTTCACTGATGTGACTGAGAAGATAGTGTTGTAACATTTATTCCAATAAGGGTTCATTCAATTAAATACACTGATTCCACAAACGCAAGCATGCGTACATACACACACAGGACTTTTATCCATACAGTGAAAACTAAATAAAAATAGTGTTACTTGAATAATTCCTGTAAGCAAAGGGAGTTATTGGCCTGCATTAGATATAAGATATATTCTATCATTTAATGTTTATAGTAATGTATCTTATGTATAATTTTGTGTATAATTCCTTCCAAGCAATTTATATGATTTTGTGCATATATGTAACACAACTATGTGTATAAATATAGATATTACATTTTAGCCAGTTATGTGTTTTAGACATATGTGTCTATTTTGGTGTAGAATAATGCCATTGCATAAACCAATGGTCTTTTGATCTCTTGTATCATTCTTCTATTTCCCAACTAAATAATACAAGATACAATCATTTAAAAAATGCCATAACTAGCAGCATAAATTCATTTCATTCATGAGAATGACTGGAACCTTCTCTTCAGTACAGTATTCCTGTCATTTGAAAACAACACCTTAATTTTATTCAAGACTTATTCACAACCCTGTATCTGTGCCCAGGACACCAGGCATTTATAAAGACACAATTACTCCTGTGAAGAAACAACAAACAGCTCTGCTCACCTTGAAAGAAAATAACTACAGTTGCCTCAGTAGTGACTAAGCATACACAGCAGGCACTTTATATGAGCCATATGGCCACTAGGATTTTCCTCCTGGGAAATATGGAGGATTTTAGCCACATGTGGGGAGAGAGGCAAACAGTAAAGTGATCCATACAGTGACAGGAGGTTGTATTATGAATGTTCTATATTGTAACAAGTTTGTAGGTGAAGTGAGTATGGAATCCACAAAAAGAAGTAGCAGGGATGAAGGGAAGTAAACTGGAGTGTGGGGAATAATTTGAGTGAATGGAAGATTTTATGGCTAGGTACAGGAAGCCCAAGGAAGGCTCATGGGACTAGAATGGAAAGTAGATAGACCACATATACATTAAGCAAATATAGAAAAGACTCTGCACACCATAATGGCACCTGACTATTGAAAGACTGTAAATCTATCAAAAGTGTTTAGAATTCTGGAGCATTGGATCAGTAAAGAAAGTACTGAGCTTAAAATCAGAATTCAAGCACCAAAAACAATCATGTTCTCAAAAATTTGTGCTATTACAACAACTAGGCAAAGGCAGGTCTAGAATTTCAACTGCCAAGCCGACTAAAAACTGAATATTAATTTTTAATTGTGGATTATTTAGATGACTTTTACTGAACATCAAATCAATGATATTTAAATAACACTACCAATTATTGAGCTCCCATTAGACCCAATATTCTATGTGCTTAAAATTGTTATCAATAGTTAGAAACAAATCGATTCAGTGGTTAAATCATTACCTTGAGAGTCATATCACCATTTCCTTCTCAGCTTTGCAATTTGATAGCTCTGAAACCTTAAATATTGTGTAACTATATATAACTTCAGTTTTTCAGCTGAAAAAAAGACTGTCTACATCAAATATTCATCAACAGTGTCAAATGGACATTATGGCGGTAAAATGATCATTACCACTGTTTCTGTCAGCCTTTTTCAACCCTTTTCCACATAGGAATTATTAGCCCATTGGACATCTCATCTAGTATGAAGCAAAGCTAGAATTTGTATCCAAATCTGTCTGATAAAACAAAATGAAAAACACGTCCAAGGTTTATAAAAATACGCATGACACTATACCAGGAGGAAGTCTGTGCTTATGACAATATAATGAACCATACTTGAGCATTCACTTACAAAATTTTACTTCAGTTTCAAACTCTGATTCTATAAAATAAGAAAACAGCAAACAATTTTAAAATACATATGAAGACCAGCACTCTAAGGAAATATTAATACATTTTCATGAAAGAAGCAACTCAGCACCAAAAAGAGACTTTAGCTGCAAAAATAAAAGCATTGTAAAGACAAATTTTTCTACTGGAGTAGACAAATGACCATTATTTTCTATTTTTGCAGTGCATAGACACTATTGTCACCTTCAAAAAAAATCTTTCAGTTACTTCTTGTCAGGAAAGATACACCTTTAAAATTTCTTTGTGAAATTTTAAATTTCACAAAATTTAAAATTTAAACCCACAGTGTCTAGGAAGATGAAAAATAATTTCTCAAACTAAAATGTTATTTCACTATGGCAAAATATTTTAAGATGGAAGTCCAAATTCTTTCAGATTAAAATTCCGGCTACTTATTTTTCCACATGGTTTAATCTATTGTACTACATTGGGCCATTCCCAACTGTAAGATTTCTCTGGGAAACATGATTCTGTCCTTTGATCAGCTTTGGGAGAACATGATAGACAAGCAGAGGGAAAAAGATGAATCAATCTTTTTGACAAAGTGTGTTTAGTCAAGTAGGCATTTTCCTCCAACACAAATTAATGTAAATCAAGCTTTACAAGAACCCTGACCTTTGCAATTATACTTGCGTAGTCAGACTTCCCTAACAAAGTGCATGTTTACAGTATCTTTTATTTAAATCAATAGCCTTTATGTTTGAGCAGAGAAAGGCAAAGAGAAAGGCCAATAGCAGATAAAGAGAACCCAAATGATTTAGCTCAGCAGAGTGGAATAATGAGCCAAGCTCTCCCCAGCATCCAAGGCATCCAAGTCACTCTGTGATATTTAGCTAGGCACTTCCAGAACTGTATTAGCACTTTGAGGTCATTAAGATGCCATTTCATGCACTTCCATAGTCAACTTACACTCTGCAGCACCCAAGTTGCTACAGAGGAATGACTGCAGTTGGGACAGGGGTGTGTGTGAAAAAACTACATGATTAATTTTTGGCTTGATTGCAATGTTAGTTAATGGGCTACCTTAATTTTCAGGGAGGGAGCAGTTATTAGGTGTGTGTCAGTTGCAGTACACCGAAGCATTGAATTGAAAGCACAGAATGAAAAACTCTTGTTAGGATCCTTCAAACATAATAGCATATGTAGAAAAGTCTCTCAACTGTACCAATTTTTATTGCAATTCTTGGGATGCCACTAATAAAGACACTACTGAAGTTCTAAGTCCTCCACATGAACGACAAAGTCAAAAGTTACACACGTGCCACCGATGGTTTAAAGAAAAGTCTTTTCATCATAGTTACCCTATTTCTAAGTACGAAACTTACAGTTTAAGTCAATTCAATCAAAATATCAGACCCCCTTGGGACTTCTCTACTTTGTCCTAATCTACCAAAGACACATTCTTTGGAAGTCAATTGAGATTGGAGAATTGCTAGGTGAGAACAAAACCCAAGGATCAGGGGCATGGCATGAATATGTACAGCAGCGGTGTTTCCTCTCAGACACAAGATCTCCAGAAGGGCTGGCACCCACTTCTGGTTCTGTTCCTGACCAGGTGCTTGCGTCCATCTGCCAACTGCCCTTTTAGCGGGTACAGAGCTTTCAGGGTGTCTTTGCTTCCCAAGTTAACCCTGTGAAACATTATGGTGAGATGAATTTTCTTGCTGATAACCTACTACAATTGACCGATTTCTTTTATGTTTTTGTTTCCCAACTATTCACCTAATGATTAAACTACAGATGATTCTGACCCATGGGAAAAATATATAACTTATCAAATGCATCCAGGATTTGAAATTGTTGCTTGAAGACTGATGTCAATAAATTGAGAATTTTTTAAAAATACATCGTTACTACAGATTCAACGCAAGTAACTCTAACCATACACTCCTTGTTATAGTGTTTAGAGATGAACCCACCTTAATGGTAGTAAACAAGGGCTAGAAATAAATTTTCTAACTAGTTATGCGATACGTAGTTGAACTTAACTTCTCAGTAAGAAAAAAAAAAAATTAGAATAGTCAACACTTCCAGAGCCAGTACTGTATATCAAATGTGGTCAAGTAATTTTAGCTATTGAATCCTTTTAATCTTACATGTTGTGGTCTGTTATTATCCCTAGTTTGTAGGTAAAAGAAAATAAGTCCCCAGGCATGGTGGTGTGTACCTGTAACACCAGCACTTGGCAGGCTGAAACAGGAGGATTGCTTTGAGTTCAAGGCTAGCCTGGCCTACAAAGTGAGTTAAAGTTCAGCCTGAACTATATTCTGAGATCCTGCCAAAGAGAGAGAGAGAGAGAGAGAGAGAGAGAGAGAGAGAGAGAGAGAGAGACCAAGGAGCTAAATAAATTTTCACTGTTGTCCACCTACACAGAGCAGATGAGGAGTTCAATTCAGACACCATGTCATAAACCTAGACTGCTGGCACTATGTGCTGACACCCTCTATGTCCAAGTTCCCCCAGAAACACACACCCCGAGTTTCTGTATGAACACACTGCAACTCACTGCTTCCAAATTGCTTCTCACGTTGGAGCACACACACTGAATGACCACAGTCCGAGCCAGATCAAGAAGCAGTAGGCTGCTTGTGGCCGGAAAGACCTTCCAAAGGCTTCTTCTGGCTACACCAGAGAGACAGAAAGGATCAATACCTTAGCATAGACTCTGTCATTTTAGGGCACAGAAATGCATCTTGGCACAACAGTTGAGAAGCTCTGACCTAATTCTTTGTTAACTAGCTACTATAAATGGATAGCTACCATAAACAGATCTCCAATACAGGACCGATTCTGAAATGCACAGTTTAAATTACTACTAATTTTAGAAAAAGGAGCTAGAGTATGAAAAAAGGCAGGAAAAGATATGAAAAGAGCCAATTCCCATAAAGATAAGCTCAGTTAAACCAAGTGTTAGTTAACAGATCACCTTAAGCAAACCATGAACATGTTCATGTATCCCTTAAAAAAGATGCTTATTTATAAGTACACACCAGTTACATACTAAGTTATTTCTAATACCCAATTGAGGACCTGAGGAATTTTTCTGTAACAGCGTAAAATTCTCATTGCGCAGACTGTCTTTGATAAGTGCACTCCAGAAAAGGGTGATCAATACAATAAAGTATAAATCATTTGCAGCATTGCAGGTGGGTTGCAGATGGCAGGGACAGACCCTGTGTGTATGCCTGTGATCTATTATTAATTTAGTAAGCCAGTGACACCAAATGGAGCACTTGTATGTGGCACTGCAGAAAATGCTGTGAAACCACAGGCCTCTGAAGGATTTTTCTGTCTCCCCCAGTGAGCTTCTGAATATCACTTTTGTCTGTAGGGTCCTGCCAGCATTTAGGAGAGAAGCAAAATAATATTACACTGTGCCCTTCTTATAGTCAATCCTTCATCACAGGACCAGAAAATCTCTAGGGATCAAGGTATTACTTGAAGGGACTATTTGCAGATTCCCTTGTTCCTGCTCAAAATTATTCACGAGTGAGGAACTTTTTATTTAAAAAGAGAAAAGCCTTGCCAAGTCCCAAGGTTCACTTGAACAATATCCGTACCTCTAATTTTCTGATGTTCTAGAAATCTCATCTGCCAAGGATCCATAGCATTCAGAGCTTCTTTTCTTTATGACTTTAATAAATGCAGCTATATATACATTGCTCTTAGACAAGTTAATTTAAGTCTTGAATGAAGATGCCTCTAACATTATAGAATTTTTCACCCATTCCTTCATGCATCTAACATATGTGAGTTTCCACAAAATAGCAGGCTCTGGTTAAGACACTGGCAAAGCAAGGAGGACTAGAGCATGGTTCAGTTCTTGAGGAGCTCATAACCCAGTGGACAGAACCGTGAAGACACACATCGAAGCAGCATGCAAGAATGCTGGGCCGGGTGAAGGGGCTGGGACACTGCACACAAAGGAACCGTGTAAGTGACACCGTGTCACTCTTACAGGAGAAAAGAAAAGCTCCCAACAGGAAGGATGTGTGAGCTGAACTCGTGATGCATGAATAGGAGTAGGGGATTTTTAGGTGAGGAAGCATGAAAAAGGCATTCCACGCAAAAGCCCAGTGCCATCTTAAGAAAGCTGTGCTCGATAAGGAAACTGAAGTTCACGGAAGACAGCAGGAACATGTGCATGAGTGATGGAAGGGATGGCACAGAAGGTCTTCCAAAGAGTCAGACAAGGACTCCAGATTAGAGCCAGAAGGTGACATGTCTCCTTGCCCCTGTATATACAAATGATTCACTTTGTCCCACTATTAAAATTCTGAGTTTTTAAAAAATAGTCTCTTTTTGTAGATAAATATTTTTTAAAATAGTCTGAGTTTTTTTTTAAATAGCTTTTAAAAAAAACTTACCTCTTCCATATCATGCAGATTAATTTTTCAAGGAAATAAGCTATCGATATGGAATGATTATCCTTCTGCTATGTGATTAAATATGCTGAATATTTAAAAACCGATTTCACAATAAAAGCTGCATTGGAATTAATCCTGCTCCAAATCCTCCCCCACCGTTAGAACACACGAATCGTGTTGTTCCTGCCTCTTTCTGAAGCAGTTCCCAAAATCCTCCTTCTTGAGGGTCTTCACAAGGTGCTGCCAACAGTGCAGTGAACGCCGCTGCAGAGCGCCACCCAGTGGAGAGACAGAGTCACCGAAACACTGCCCTGTGTCCTCAGCCGCCTTACACATCAGGTCTGGCACTAAGTAACTTCTAGCTCTTGCCCAAAGTCCAAATCGCCATGAAAGACAAATGTTTTGAATCAGCTAAGGATACAGAAGCAGCCAGGACAGCACAACTGGAGACACCCACAAAAGAGAACTTCCAGAGCTTCTGCAGATGGTGCAGAGAACAATGACATCGGTGTTTTTGAAGTGAGTGGAGGGTTTTGAGTGGGATTAAAACAACCTGTCTTTAACTGTAATAAATATTCACCATAATTTTCAATCACACCTCGTATCACATTAACAAGATTTTACCTAGCGATCTTCAGTTTGCAGCTCAATGCTAAACTATATAAATCTCTCTGATGATTCCCAGGAATTGTATGTTCCAGGGAAATTTTTAGTAAAAAGATTATGATCTTCGTGGCACTCCCTCAGGGGCCAGGGACTCCATCATGTCATATAGAGCAGGTTTTAGCAAAGTACTTTACATTGGGTGTATCTAACAGCAGAAAAAATATCAACTCTGAAATACATAGGATAAAAATAGAGTTTTAAAATCCTAGCTATACCACAATTCCCTGAACTGACCCTGAACTTTCAGCTTTAAAACAATAATTCTTAACCTGTTCTACTACCTTTACAAGCCACTGTGAGTATTCTCTTTGGGATCATCAAAACTATATTTTCTGAACTGGTTATATCTGTTTTCTGAGTCTCTTTTATGAATGCAGGCAGATATAAATTTTAAAAAATTGTAAGTCAATAATTTGTCATAACAGTACCTTTATTCAGACTGTTACTCGAATTCCTTTAACAGGAAGAAAAATAAAACTGTATGGATTCATTACAGCTATTCAGTACACTATAATTATAGGATTACTCAAGAGCTTCCTTCAGACAGCTGCAAGTATTTAAAACACACACACAAATAAGCAAGTGCTCTCACATGCCCATGTGGGTGCACACACACATTCCGTGTTTAGTAACACCTTCTGCAGCAGTGCATTCAAAGAGAGTGAGAATTCGAGGACTGGAAGTCAATGAGGCAGACAGTTTTAGATAAAGTGAAGACACTAACGAAATTGTCTTCCCCTAATCTTTACAACTTTACTTTCTCAGCAAAGAAAAACCTTAAATAGAGGAAATCAGAAAGGTACCATGGAAAAATCAGTTTTGTTCAATTTCTTCAAGATCAGTTTCAGACAGAACTGGAATAGAGATGCATAGACAGCTGAAGAAAGTCAGTTGTCTGGGAAGTAGTGTGGGAAGATGTAAAATATCTCACATAGTTCCATTCACTCAGGGCTGGGCTGCACAAAACAAATATGGGTCAAGGTAGACCAGCTGGCCATATCAAGGACCTTCCCTGTGGGTGTGAAGTTTTCATTTGAGAGTCAGCACCCAGAAGAAGAAATGTCAGCAAGTGGAGACATCCTTGGCAAACAGATTGCCCAGACTTTGTGATGGAGTTGGGCAGCTACATAAAGGTAAAGATTGTCATGGTTGGCAAGGGGTTATTCCTAGCAGGTAATTTTCTAAATGTTCTGCATCTGTATGACAAAAAGTAATGATAATTTAATAATTAGTATAATATTGAATTGATTTCACAATTCTTAGTTTTGAAGCAGTTTACATTTAAGAAATACATTTCCTTTGAAAAATGATATTTAAAGTACATTAAAATGCTACCCACATGAACTAAACTTTGCCTGAACCAAAAGAAGTATACACTGTATAGTTCTCATTGTGTTTCATCACTCTAAATTTAAAATACCAATAAACACTTGAGGTGGTCACTTAGAAAGACAGATTTGAGGTAACTACAGGTCTTATTACTCATTTTTACAATCACAGTTTAAATGCAGGCACATGTAGCTTTTCCAGGACTGGAGACATAACCAATACCTGAGACTGGCACCATTCCAGTTCTCACCACACAGTGACAAAGGAAGGCAAAGTGCCTGGGGCTGTAGCTTAGTGGTAGAGCACTTGCCTAGCATGGGTGTGGTCCTGGGTTCAATCCCTAGCACCCCACTAGTTTAAGGAATAAAACTAAAAGGCAAAATTTTACTAAGCTTATTATTGTTTCCAAAGTCTCCAAAGACAATGAATTTGCTTATTACCTGCACTTTAAAGAGAGTAAAGAGTAGATTGGATTCTTCATAAGTGTACTTTAACGCACTAGAATGCAAACCTCAGAAATTAATTGGGAACTTAAAGAAAGAAAAATAAGATAAAAATAATGAAATGACATGTATCAGATGTGGAAGAGTCATAGAACTAAAACTGTATTAAGTAGCCCATGATTTTTTAAAAAACTGCTGTAAGAAATTATAAAATTAATACTTAACACAATTTTAAGGCATCATTTAAACCGAGCAAATATCAAACTGTTATGAAAAGCATTTGATAAATGTAAGTTGTAAATAATGAAGTGACAATGTCATAGTATATCCTACTTACGACTCTTGCATTTTAGAAAGTAAAGGGCTGTGACAGATTCAAATAGCATTTGCGAAAACAGATCACTTCCAAAAGAGTGATCTCTAACTACTATTTCACACTGAGTAGTGAAGATAAATAATGAGCCTGAAGGTTTGAAAGTGTCAAATATGATCAGTATTTAAAAATACCACACATAGAACTTCCAATCATAGAAGTGATGAGAAAGTTGGGGTAGACAAACAAGTAAACATAAAAAGCCATCAAATGGTAAAAAGATAATCAGTACAAGTGTATCAGGTATTTTATGGTTTGGAAATAGGTCGTGCTTCTTAAAGAAAGGCAGAGACTTCTAGGCCAGGACAAGCAAACAAACAAAGTCTGTGCATACGCAGTGCAGAGTAGATGGCATCACATTCTCCCATCAGACCACACTGGATCATTAGGACGATCAAATAAACACTCAGTCCACTGTCTCACAGCTCACCTACCATGAGTGCTCAGTGGTGCGTTCATATAGGTACTGTTGGTCTCAGTCTTTTCATTTGTGAATTCCAAATCCCACTTCTGCACCACCTCCAGCCTGCCCACCTCTTGCACTAGTTCCTTCCATGATTTTGTCATGCCAAGCTTCCTAGACAGGCCACAGTGCGGACTATAGGCCTGACTGAAGATTTGGAGCCATGGGAGATGCTATGTCGCCTTCTTTTATGTCTTTTCTTTCATCTCACACTCACGGTCAACTTCTTGGCCTCTCAGATTTCCAAGAAGCTCTTACCTTCATACTCGTAGAAAGTTCATTAACTCTATCTTTATTAGGCAGAGCAGTTTATCCAGTGTCAAAACCATCCCATCTTTGCTTTTCCATGGCCTTACCATTATCACTACCCAAGCAGCCCGATTGCTCTGAGCAATCCCAAAGCAGAGACACTGAAATGTCACTATTGGTTTCTCTCCCTTCCATATGTTTATGGAAATGCAGGGAAACTACATATTATATTTTCTCACAAATATAAATTATGCTGACACCCATTCCCATAGTCTTTCCTAATTCTTCAAGACAGATGCTGCTTCAACCCATTTAGTTTAAATTATAATTTTTACTTCTATGAAGAGAAATAATGTTCCTCTAAGAAATATCTAAAATGAAATTAGGTAAAATATTTAAAATAAGAGGACAAGCAAATTCTTACCAGGGAACTGCAAGCAAAAAGAGCCTGAGAGTATTAAATATCAGCCTATAGTTGAATTAAAGGAAAGGAAAAGTGTTTAATCAGAAACTCACCACTGTGGTGTGGATGTAGTCATTGCTAGAATGCATACATTGCACACATGAGGTCCTGGGTCAAATCCTTAGGGCCACACACACAGAAAAAAAAAAAAAGTAAATGATTGAAGGTAAATCTCACAATAAATATGCAATGATCATTGCCTTCTGTGTGTCATATGATAAAAGATCAACATATGTGGAGCCATATTGTTAGACTTAGAAATTTGCAAAACTCAGGGTATGCAGAGTTGTTTAAATTTAACATTAGTTTCTCATATCTTTAATACAAAAATTTGTAATACAGGAGGACACTGATTAGTGACAATGAAAAGGCTCAGGATCAATATTACATTGAGGAAAATTGTAGAATTATTTCATTTATAAAAGAAAAGCAGTATTGCTTCTTAAGGGCAGGCAGGACATCGGGGGTGAGCTTCTTCGGAAGGGGAAGGTGCGCTGTCACCTGTTTAGAGTGGTGCGCTCATGACGTTAAAGAACAGCAGGACTCCCGACGATTTATCATTTTTCTTATATCTGGTCACCTGATCTCTAGCTGAGCCTCATCTACGTATGGTTCTAAAAACACATCCCTGAGAATAACAAGCAGGAAGAACTTCTTTGAAATGTTAGTCGTGGTTATCTCTGCAGGATCATGTCTTGCTCATTTATTCAATGTTTATATTTTCAACAAATTTTGCAATTAATATACACTTATTTTTCCCTCTCCTTTACCCTTATACTTTTTAAAAATTTAATAAGTATCTGTGTCAACTTTGAGAGTCAGAAGCTATCGTGACCAGATTTGATGATCATAGAGATGCACGTCAAGATGAGAATTCATAAGATAGTCTTGCTTCTCAAACGCCAGAGTTTGGTGCAAAACTTGTTTGCTAAATTCAATGTCAGCCCCTCTTAGCTTGAATTTTGGGGAAACCTGCTCAGTTCTGCCCCATCTTGATCACATATCCCAGCTCTGCTTTGTGCCTTCTGCTCAGACTCCCTATTTTCCCTCTTTCTCAATCCCAGCCTTTCCCATCACAACCCCATCCAAAGATATCAGAAAGCTGGTCTTGGAGCCGGCGATTTAGCTCAGTGGTATAAGTGCCTGCCTGGCCAGCATGAGGTTGTAAGTTTGAACCCTGGTACCAAAACAAAACAAAACAAGAAAATACTGATCTTTGCCAGGTAAACATAAGAGCAAAGGAGTGAGAGATTTTCGAGAAAAATATGGGGCTGGGATTATAGAGTCCCTGCTAACGGCTCTTGGGCACATTCCTCCAGCTCTTGGTCAGGCTACTTATTTTCCCTCCACGGGTAAGGACAGCTTTGAAGTTGATTCTGTGCTGTGCAGGTCAGGCTGCCTTTTTGCTTGTTTAAGATAAACATGAAACATTGCCGGAGTCCAGCTGCGGCAGGGCTCAGGGGTCCCAAAGGTGGTCAGGGAGTCGGCGAGTGAGAGACAGAAGACACTGCACACCAGTCTGTGAGTGAATCTGAATCTACTTTATTTTTTAGAAGCTGGAGTATATATTTGCTAACTTTTGGCAGTAACTTAAACCCCAAGCAGGAAGCGTCCCAGGCTTAGGGCCAG